>JBCEWE010001224.1:0-32521 GCA_039877035.1 Silurus lanzhouensis | reverse complement strand
ATGTAACAAGAGCTTTTAGTGAATCACTAAAACATTTCAAAAAAGTGTTCGTATTGTTATAGTCAAGAGCAAAATCTACTGAGAGCATGGTGAATAACAGTTTATAACAGTTTATAACAGTTATAACAGTAGCATGTGGTGTTTATTAAAAAGGAAGAGAAACAAAAACACTGATGGTATAAAAGGCAAATTCAATCCAATTCCTTGTTAAATGTTTCATGATTGTGACATGGGAATACACTGTACATTTCTCTCAATGACTAATATGATCAACAAAACAAACAAAACAAAAAAAAATAAAAAGATAAAAACAGGAAAAAAAAAACTGCAGTGTTCTAACATACAATATACAACCTGTTTTTATCTTTTTTTATAAATTAAAAATAGTCAAATATTTCAGATTATCTGCATGAAAGAGACCCAGTGTACGATTTCTCCAACATTTCTCCATTATTGCTCCCACTTAATCTTACATCCTATAGAACACAAAGGGGTGTACATTCATTTTCACATGACTGTGTGTGTGTGTGTGTGTGTGTGTGTGTGTGTGTGTGTGTACGTACTTTAAGATAAAGTAAAGATTAAAGATGACTCTCACAGTGTTAAAGCAGTAATAAAGAAGCTTGTTGAAATAAATCTGGATGTTCATGCAGATGCAGATGCAGATGTGGGCTACGTGCACTTCCTGTAGGCAGAAAGGAGATGAAGAGGCAGTGAGAAAGCGATAAACGTGTTGTTCTGAACATCCAGTGAACGCGTGGTGATGTAAAGACCTAAAGGGTTTATGTCCAGTATATTGTAGGAAGAATTGAACAGAAATTGTGAATAAGAAGAGAGAAGAAACAGCAGTCTAACAGAGCGAGAGCATCTTACAGAACGCTGAGGTGATTTATTTCAGGCTGGTATTCATGTGGCGCCAGATTTGAAACTAAATACATCTAAAACTGAAGACAAAAAAACGATGCTTCTTCGTAATCTCCCAGCATGCCATGCAAAATTCATCATTTTAAATTTGATACTTGATAAATTGAATACAAAATCAATCTGAGCACATTTCAGCCACACTTCCTCCACCCCCGTCTTCAGCTCGTATTCATTTCATCATTGTTTTAATGCGTGTAAATGATGATCTTTTTTTGCCAGATCATGCGAAATCCTGAATGCTTTTTATTTCAGTGGGTTGGTTTGTTTGCTGTTATATATTAAGTGATTAATTCGTCTGTTGATTGATTATTTACTTTTGTTTATCCGTTGGTAATTCACTTGTTGAGGTTCTTTGGTAATTTTCATTCATTAATAATTTTTTAAACATTGAATAGAAACAAAACCGTTTCAGCAGGTCTCATGTTAATGATGAAATACCAATAGAGTAACTTAACATCCTTCATTTCACCAGAGTCTTTAGTTTTATCAGATTTAATAACAAAAAAAGAAACCGCTTTACACTTCTCTCTAAAAATGATGAGCTCCTGGAGGCATGTCATGGGACAGATGTGCTGCGTGTGGAAGTGTCCATACAAGGAATTCCGTCCTTCATGACGTCAAGTTTCTTACCAAATAAAAAAAAAAGTTCCCAAACATATACGAACACAGGAGGAGTGTATTTGGCACAGAAATACTCACAAATCTTTTTTTTTTTTTTACGTTTGTGCATGTTTAGTATAAGAATCCAACTCTAAGAGTGTAAATAACTCAATGCATGAAATAGCATTAGAATCTTTACTCTCACCAGCCACATGAACAGCTGCTCAGGATGAACTCCTACATACAGAGTTCACAACTACAGCTAAGAATGGACCTGGTGTGGATCATCATAACTTATATATTTTTAAAACATATTATAAAAGCTACTGATCAACTAAGTATCATACACACACACACACACACACACACACACACACACACACACACACACACACACACACCCACACCCTACCATCATCTCTAACCAAAACCTTTCCAGAATTTGTGGTCAACATTTGCCAGGTTTTTTTAAACTCACATGCTTAAATGAAGCTGTATGTCAGAATGATTGGATACAGTAGCATGCAGGAGAAATCCCTAAAATGACCTCATGCATGTCTAGTTGCCTCTATAAAACTTTCCTTCCTAAGCCTGCAAGCAAACCTGCTAATCACGCTGCTAATGTTTGCACGGATGAAACAGGAAATCAATAGTTGCTTTCAGACTGAGACTCGGATTTATTTCGAAGCACAAATCAGTAGGCAATTCAGCGTATATGCCACTTAGGCATGTTGAAGCCCACAGACTGGATTATATTTTCTTCATTTCAGCAGCACAGTGTGCAATTTAAAAAGTGAGGTAAAGAAATGAGACGAGTTATTACCTTGTTGCAGTGGTGATATGCATTAGCGTTGCAATTATGCATTAGACATTGCATTATGGGTCCATGTGCTCACGACAGTATCGATTGTCCCATGGATTTAGGTTTTTTTGGGTGTTTATTTTTTCTATGTACTGCATTAGGAAGCAGTAGGGAGGGAAAAAAAAATCATAAATGGTCTTGTTTGTCATCTGCTTTGAGGTGGCTTGTAATGCTGTAGCCCTCTAGGGGGGATGCACAGAGAATCGAAGGATCATATCAAATGGCATTACTGGCAAATAAAAGGTCCGTGGAGCTGTGGTACCCACAGTGGGTTGCCATTAAAGCTCTTGAGATGAATCATTCTATCGATTCTAGCACACACACAGCTAGCGGGCATCCATCAAGGGTCGATTCTGGGATCCTTCCCCACATTTTTAACAACTTGCATAGAAAAACATTTTGATTGATCTGAATGTGATGTTTTTCTTCTCTCTGATTCTCCAGCCTTGGCTCTAGCAGGGTTGCGAAGTTTAAGGGTCTCATTCTGACATTAATTATAATACTAGACACCTATATGTAATTATTAATTCCCAACTTATTGCAACCTGGACAAGTACAGCTGATGAATCAGCCATGGTTAAAAAAAAAAAAACAGATAAAAATAAATCTTCACAAAAAAAACAGAAGTGTTTCAAAACTTCCCCTGAAACCCTGGACATTTATGATCACCATGTAATAATTCTGGACCAGTAAATATTGCATTCCTGTCAAGAAAAACCTATCTACACAACGTTTTCTAAAGGCAGCTTGTGAGAAGTGGGAGCAGGAGCGTCGAGCATTGTGAGCCCTACGAGGCCTCGTTTTCAGCTGAATTTACAAGCCCTGAAGTGTCTGGATTCTCTCTCCCCTGAGAAAAACACAGCAATATTAAACAGAAATACTGCGAGCTTCACACAGCCAGGAGCTGCATTTTCACTCCAGCAGTGAAGAAGCCTGTATATTAAAGCAGTCTGAACACATACCAGATACAGTACATTCAATTATTGAACTGCACAATGAGAATCTCCCTCAATGAACTGATATGAAAATTGAGGCCCGAGTCTGTAACTTTTTCAAATAAGTTGATAAAAATAAACTGCATGAATTTCCAGTGTAATTTAGTCTGTATTTCAGATGAATAAAAAATAATAACATTAACTACATTTTCTAAAGAAAATCTAAGTGGTACTCGCTTCGGCAAAACTGCAAGCTACACATGCAGGCCAGTGGGGGGAGCTACGTAAGTGTGTGTGTGTGTGTGTGTGTGTGTGTGTACACGTTTAAAGTAGTTTGGTACTGAAGAAGATTGTAAATCTAAAACAGTAGAGGTCGAACGATTCATCTGCAAAACCGATGAATCAGCATGAATCAGTCGATTACTGGAACTACAGTATTATATTATTACTATTATTTCCTTTTATTGTATATGGGACCAGAATAACAATTTTTAGGTCATTTTTAGACAAAAACAATTCTAAATGCAACGTGTGTATGTCTACTGCCTAAGATGTAGAAAAGTCAATCAGCTGCATAATTATCTTCAATAATAAAATACACATTATTGCTATTACTGTAGAAACAGTAACATGACACCTTCATATCAGTCTGAGATTCACATTGTAGCTCTAACTATTAATAACAGCAGCCCTGACGGTAATTAACAACTACTGACCAATCAGAATAAGGAATGAACACGCTAGAACACGTTATAATTAGGGAATAAGAATAAAAGACAGAAAGCAGCTGTCAGGGATTGTTTGGCAAGTCATCTCCAGTCTCACAGGTATACAGGGAGTTTCTTACTATTGCTAAATTAAATTATAGGTAAATAAAGTGAGCAATGTCAACGAAGGATCTCCTGTCATCTGTTATTTGGACAAATCTTTGACTCATTTATCAAATGCTGCTTTTTTCCCCAATTTTGTATCCAGCTGCCTGCATTACCTCACCAAAGCGTGGCTCAAATCTCAAAACCACACAGTCTCTACACAGTGACATCTGGCACGACTGACATGGGAATGTCGACATGCTGTGTGTGTGTGCTGTTCAATATGTTCATCAGCAAAATATGGCAGGGTTTTCTTTAAGCAGTCAAAACGTAATTAAACTCAAAAACTTGAATTTGCTGTTTCAATTAAAGGCTTTACTTTTCACAGTTGGAGGCACTCAGCAACTCCACAAACAAACTGGGCATTTGATTCTTTCATCAACAGAAAATGTGCCATATTTTAGAAAATCCTACCAGGCTGAAGCTCGGAATGCCTTTTTGAGAGTATCCAAGGAAATGTTTATTTAATGGATTGTACAATTTTGTAGATTTTGGGTCAGACCAGCTCCTGTTATTTTAGATTCTCCTCGTATATTAATTTCAGTAAGGCACATGTTAGACATGAAACATATCTTGACCGATTACCTTTAAGTGAACAATGTTTCTTGTTTATTTGCGTGTGTTTTTGTTGTTGAATTTTGTTTTTATCATTCCAGCGCTGCAGAATAAAAGTCTTTTTCATACAACACGATGTCCTGGAGTGTTTTACTCCTTACATAATCGCTGCAGTCATGCACAGTAAGCAAAACTGAAAACACTGCATGCGTCCTGGACCTTCAAAGCAGCAGCAACACTTACGGACATGTTTGATAGGTACAATGCTCGGAGTAAGACTTGCCCATTGATATTCATGCATAGCAGCTCTGATCCTTCCACAGTCAGTGCAGGGCAATGCAGATTGCAGCCCACGTCTTTCTTCAAAGCAGGCATGCCATTGCTGTAATCTTCCCGTGACCTCTTGCTGAACCCCGACACGTCACCGAAAGCCTGTTTCTAAACCCGAGCGCATGTTTAAAAGTGCATATTCTTCTCCTCTCGCTCTGCTTTCATCTTCCGCCGAACTTTCCTTTGGGCCAGAGGGAATGGGAATCAGTGTGATATCTGGAAGACTGCATTAAACTGATAAGTTTATTCCACTAACATGAAGGGAATGGCAAAATACAGCATATGGCTCAGAGGGCTTTGCAGCCTGCCGAAAGTAGAGAGACTAATAAACTTCGAGTTTTCACACAGGGATGAAGCTGCTTCCTGTCTGCCAGCGAGCAGAATGACAAAACTAAAGTGTGCAGAACCGCCATGTTTCCATCAACTATTCAACAAGCCAAAAAGAAAATTCAAACAATGAAGACCGAGAGCTGCAAACAACGAATGTGGAAGACTTGCTGTATGTGTAACGACTTTATATTTGACCTGAACAGGAAGTCGTTTTTAGAATCTTCCAAGCTGCTTCAGTTAATAAGTTATATTACAACTAAATGCTAATAAAAAGTGTTATTTTGCAGTAAAAATACCTACTGAGAATCTTGATAATATACTTTGGCCTGGTATCAGAACAGGTCGTCCCCTGACTGACAATGGAGATGTGTTCTGATGAACGCATTATAACTGGTAAGTGGTGCCATGACCCAAGCGTTCCCGGGAGTCTTATAGAGTGGTGATCAGTATGGGGTTGTGCACTTGAATATGTTTATAATTGAACACAATTGAATACATAATTAAATAAAAAAGTAATTTATGGTAGCATAATGTATAAACTATACAGCAGGGGTCCCCAACCCCCAGGCCGCGGACCGGCAATGGTCCGTGAGTCAATTGGTACCGGGCCACACAGAAAGGATACAAGATTACATTATTTCCGTTTAATTTTTTTATCCGATTCTGAATTATGTTTATTTTGGAAAATGACTGGATATCCTCCTCCACATCTGTCTATTACTCACTCTTGATGCAGGTCATGATACCGCAGTCACATGTCTCACCTCCATCCACTACCTTCTTAAAGGAGCTCCGGTCACACGACTCACCTCCATCCACTACCTTCTTAAAGGAGCTCCGGTCACACGACTCACCTCCATCCACTACCTTCTTAAAGGAGCTCCGGTCACACGACTCACCTCCATCCACTACCTTCTTAAAGGAGCTCCGGTCACATGACTTACCTCCATCCACTACCTTCTTAAAGGAGCTCCGGTCACACGACTCACCTCCATCCACTACCTTCTTAAAGGAGCTCCGGTCACACGACTCACCTCCATCCACTACCTTCTTAAAGGAGCTCCTGACGCTAACACAAAACATTACCACTAAACTCAAACCCCCAAGAGAGAAACATGAACAAACAACAACACAGTGGATTCACGTTTATTATTATATTTAGAAAATGCTAGTTTTTATTGTCGTATCGTTTTATTTTGTTGTATTTATGCCACACCTTAAAGGCCGGTCTGTGAAAATATTGTCCGACATTAAACCGGTCCGTTACGCACACAAGGTTGGGAACCACTGCTGTACAGTATGTATGCATGTGGCAGCAGGTGCGTGGCTGAGCGCCGGTTAACGAGTAAAGGGTGGATACTCGCCGCCACGTCTGTCTGCCGCACAGAACATTTTTGTTGTATCAAAAGATCTTAAGATGTTTCTGACTTTTAGGTTAAAATCCTGCTTCGCCCAACATTGTGTCGTGTTTGATATTGAAAAAGGATACAATAATTCATTGGAATCCACAGGATATATAAAGTCCTTGCTGTCACACTCATGAAACTGTATGATGATAAATTATTGTGAGTTCACTGAATTCCTGTAAATATTTTGTCCTGTGACTGCTTTCAACTCTCAGCATTTGTGCTCTCATGATGAGGTGTGTATTGATCGTTTTGCATGAGCACAACACGGATGCAGCGGTATTTTTCTCTCTCTCTCTCTCTGATGGAGGTCCAACATGGCCACAGGCACGATGAGCTCAGCCGCTCCAACAGACACGAATACGTCTCAATTTTAAACCCTTGAGAGCTGCACAGTAACCGTCATCCTTTGCTCTATGATCGATACGTGCCAGTTTATTTCATCCGAGCTGCATTTTAGCCCACAAGTAAGCATAAGTATAATCATTGTTGGAAAAAAAATAGCCCACACTGCTATTGTGTTGCTCTCCAAAGAGTTGGAGGAGTAGGAGTGAGAAGATTGCGTTTGCATTATATACCCCACGCCTTCTTTTGACCCACATCCCACACGTTCCTTTGCCAACAAGATTTTCCACAATACTCTGGACTGACATTCATGCAAAAAATAAATTATAATCACTAAGCACTAAATTAAGTAAAACTTCCCCAACAATAATTGCCCCAGAATACTGTTAGAATACAAATAAAATCATGCTGGTGGGTAATGATGCGGTGAGGCTTTCGCAGTAACAAAGCAAAGCAGATGGAGCAGGAAAGTGCCAGGACATTTAGTTCGGATTTTTCCGCAGGCTTCCGATTGGTTTCCTTTGCCTCATGAGTGTGCGTGGACGATGGCATTAGGTTGCGTCTGGGTAATTTCAGGGGATTTGGGAAACTGGAGCTGATTCGACTGAAAGGCCAGGCTATAGCATGATTAATGGGCCGGCATGGTGCTGCTGCTCACCCTTGTGTGATTAGATAATCAGTCATCTCTCCACTGCTCTCATTCGCCCAAAATAAGGAAAGACTTAGTATAGCCTGATGTAGAGAAATGAGCCAAAACAGGGATATTGAAAGACTTTAAACCACATGTCATATCTCAGATCTTAATTCCATACAGTACTTTCCTTTAAACTCTGACGTAAATGGTCACCAGATGTCAAGCAGAATTGTTAATATTTAATCTCAGCATTGCGATCAGTGTTATAGACAATGTCTATTGTTTAAAGTGCTATGCAACTGAAAGGAATTAAACATCATTGAATACAATTACAGGAATTTCACATTAACAGTCCTTGTCTCGTGGCATGGAGGCGAAGTCACGTCCGTTTACAGTCAGCAAAGCAATTTCACTCCGTTTAACTGACAGCACTTCAAGAGGCGGGTGATAAAGATAAATAACTTTTACTCAGGAGCATTTTTGTGCATCATTAAACATGGCAAACATTTTAGCTTGCAAGCAACACAGGAGAATCCCTGCGGAGCCGAGGCTGAACGCCTGCTCATGAAAGGCCTATAGACTCGCTCGCATCAAAAGAAGATGAAAACCTCGCTCTATATTCCAGAAAAAAAAAGGAAAAGACAGGGTTTGCATATGAAGTAAAAAATATAAGGTCCATATAGAACAGATAAAATGAACATCTTTTTCTGACTGGTGATACTCCATCCTTTGAGGGAATAATTTTCATATGATTAAAGACCTTCTTGATGAGAAAGAATGGTGGAGTATTTAATAAGATTACATCATACACCTTGGGCACCTTAATGAGTCGTTAGTGAACTCATCTGTATACATCTGTATAGCAAAGACTGTCATACAGCTAAAACTTGGCCAAAACTGGGTTATGCAACAGGACAATGATCCCAAGCACACCAGCAAATCCACAACAGAACAGCTGGAAAAGAACTGAATCAAGATGTTGCAAGGGTCAGAGTCCAAACCTCAATCCTGACTGAAACGCTGTGGCAGGACCATCGGACAGCTGTGCGTAAACAAACGCCCACAAACCTCAATGAAATAAATCAGCAAGCCAGAATTCCTCTAAAATAATGAGTCATACAGAACACCATTAGTTCCAGTTATTGCTCTGAAGGTGGTTCTGCAAGTGATTGAATCAGAAGGTGTACTTATTTTAAACATGGTTTCTACATTTCGACTTGATTACTGTAAAATAATGAGTCATTTTGTTGTTGTTTATTTGAAGTCGTGTTTACCTCATTCTAAGAGCCGATAAGGAAAAAACAATTATTATGTCCCGAAACGTAAACCAGGGAATTACAAACGGGTGCACTTTTTCCACATGCTCCGATGTTTCTACATGGATATTAACAGAATTTAGATTTAAATAATAAATATTCTGAAACCCAGAAGCCTGAAAAATCCATCCAGCCTGAATGACATGAGGATAATCGAGCTGATTATTGACAAGCTTTTCAGAAACAATTACAAAAGGCTTAAATGATTAGTAAGTGAAGCCCAAACCCTGCTGATCTACTCCACAGATCAGGTGAGACCCAGCTCAGAAGATACCTTATTAGTGAGAAGCTGCTCTCTAAGAAAGTTAGACTGAACCATTTGTTTTGATCCAAATTCACATTTATATATTTTTTTTATTCTGCAAGATCACAGAAATATCTATCATTAACTTTTAGGTGTTTCACATTTGCACCATTGGTGTGGAGAAGCTGTAATGGTTTTAGCGATCTGCCAGTGAGCCAGGTGTGGGGTTTTTTTCCCACCCATCACCTCGTCCATAGCCCCGGTTTTTCAATTGTTGTAAACAGCAGAGTTGATAGACGCTCGACTCTTCAGCCAATCTGGCGTTCCTCAGCAGGCAAAAGAGCCGACAGGCCCGGCTGTGGCACTGAATACATGCCGCTGAGTAAATATTGACATTTCCCTGGCTGGTAAAGGACTGCGGTCTGTCCCCTGCCCCTCTGCGTGGGTTCAATGCCACAGAGCAAATTAAACGCTGAACTCGGGGCCTGATGGGAAATTGATGTGGCTGTGTGTCCTCCGTGCTCTTTGGCTTTTACTCCCGTTTTATTGAGGCAATAAGTTGCACTCTGGAACACTGGAAAGTCTCCACCTTTTGCTTCAGGCTCCTTTTTCGATAGGTCAAAACCATTTCGATGTGATAATGCTGTTCCACCAGAGAGAATTAAAGCGAATCGTCGCTCGAAACAAATATAATTATCGGATGCATCTGAAGGCTTTCCCAAAGCATTTGAATCAATTCACTTAACAGTGTTAGAAGAATAGAAATCATTAAATGCTCAAATGTTCGATCACTTGACCCACGTTTCTGATGTGTTTGATTGTGTGAATGCAGCATCAGTGAAGAGTTTTCTTTTTTTGGTCCGTGAGATGATGAGCTGTATAAACATTGCTAAACCGCTGAACGTCACCAGAGATCATCCATCAGCAGCATTCAGCGTGGCTCATAGCTGCAGCACCTGTCAGGTGGACGCTGCTTAACGTTTCTCCACGGTGTAACGGAGCGTGTTGATGAGTGAGACCTCTCAAAATTCCAACCCAGGAGCTCACAGCTAGTTGTAAAGGCCAAGATCCCATCTGTCTTAGGTTCCTTGGGTAAATAGAGACCGGATCACCCTGAGCAGAAGAGACACTGAGATTTTTCTTCTTGTTAAGTGGCTGTAGCTTTCAGCAAAAGCACATCATCTTCTGCGGCTTTAGTTGCCATATCCAGGGGACTTAGGTGTAAAATGAAGCTAGACAGTTTCCGTTCGAGTAGATTTCTGCTGTAAACTGTGCTGGACACACGCTGTAATTACTTTCCAGATCGACAGTGATGATGTTCTCAGAGTCACTCCACCTTCTCTTTCTCCTCGATGTGGAATGAGCAGCTTCACAACGGATTTAAAGTCGTTTCTGTTCACACAGGATTTTTTTCTTTTCATTTTTTTTTTTATACACAAATAATAGTAAAATATATACGTGAAATATTTACCTATGATTTTAGAGAAACGAATCATGTTTCATTCAGTTCATTTCTTTTCACGATTCTTAAAAAAAAAATATTCATGTGATCGTTTTGGACGAATTATATTTTTATAATTTTCAAATGAGATTCTTTTTGGGAAAATGTATTCGTCTATACGTCATTTTTGTTTTCAGATGATTTTTTTTATTACAATTAATCATTTGATTGATTTGACACATGAATAATTAGTGCCATTTTTACTCAATAGTTTATTTATTGTCAGTTGTTTGTCATGTGATTTGTAAGTTGCTTACAGATGCTTCACTTATTTTACCTCGTTTCTATTTCCCATGTCGTCACGTAATTTCAGGACATTGTTCTTTTATATGTCCACAAAATCCTCAAATGTGGAAGACAGACAGAATGATAGAGTGATTTAGAGTTTCTGTAAGAGAGGAAACCACTTCAGGCTGTGGATGAGCCTGTTTTGTATTTTCCAAGTTAACAACCAAAATGTAAACTTTTGACCTTCTGCGATCGAAAATCCCGCAGCCAATGAGCAACTTGTATTCACACAATGCTTATAATTTTTTTCAGCAAACTGACAGAATGTGCTGATGCAGAAAAAGCAGCAGGAGCAAAAGGTTAATCTTTTACACTTGAATAGAGTTTTGGCTCCTTTTTAGGAGGCAATTTATGGATTTCTGAGTTCCAGTTCTGTAGCGTGTGATGTTTGGACAATTGCCGCGACTCCAGAGGCTCGGCTTCTCTGGTTTACAAAAGCATGAGGACAAAAGAGACGAGAGTGCACAGAGAGATCCTACTGCGATTTCACCATTCACCCTAAATCTGTTAATTAACAACAAAAAAGAAGATGCACTGTCTTTCCAATCAGGCCTCCTGTGAGCGTCTGGTCAGAAAAAGGCAGCGTCCGCTTGCTTTCCACAGCTATTGTAAGCGGATTAATGCATTCAGAAAGGAACGCTGCCCTGTGCCATGTTTGCCTCAGGAACACTCAGCGATTAGAGGATTGCACTTTACATAAGGTGAAAGTAATTGTGTGATGAACTTTGGGAATGTGAAGGACAAAATGAGTTTATTATAAACTATTTATTGAAAACTGTGAAGCATTTAATCAATCTTCTCAAAACTCCAGCACTGAGTGATACTGTGGCTAATCACAATGATCTAGCTTACTCTTTGCAGGGATTTCAATCTAACATGACCAGGTACTTTTAGATCTTTACGATGTTTGGAATCATGTAGACAATCCGTGCTACAGCAACTAATAATGAAACTCTACTCAGTTAGCGAAGATTTCATGCTAACAGGTGTGAACAGTTTTGTATATTTTGGCTTACAGCAGTACTTTTATCACCAGCATGATGTCGCTTTGATAAAATACGATAAGGAACAAAATTCAAAAGGTGCACATTTAGCCTGTGCTCAATAAAAATGAAGAGCTAGCTCTGCTAGTTTTCTCTCTTTGATAGCCAGGTTGGCATTTTTTGCTCAGTGTGGCACTTTATCATCCCCGCGATGGGATTTGGAAGTTCCACATGATTAACATAGGGGTTCAGCCGAAGCAGCAGGCAAAGAACATAACTATGGGGGTGCGTGGTAATGAACACACGATTAATTCCATGCCTCTATTAATGAAGCTTGCGACAAGATATGTTACCTGACAGTGCACAGCTTTGCCATTTTACCAACCGCTGTTTCCCTGAGACAAAGTCTAATCCTCTTCTTTCAATTATATCCCAAGTCACAAAGGTCTGACTGGATATCTCCAACCCCACAACTGTGAAAACTGGCCATGTGCATTTTCACTAAAAGCTCTGATACTCCTCGCAATCCTTTACTAACATGCATAAGCCACGTCCTCTCGTCCTTCTCCTCTAATGAGGCCTCCCCTGCTAAAGGACCTCAATGAGGTGTCATTGAATTCACCCAAACTTTAGTTCCTGATGATTCGCCGTGTTCTTCTTTGCCAAGGTTGCACTATATCTGGTAGCAAATGACAAATAGCCGGCCTCCTCTGAGCCTCGGCTCCCCCAGGGAGAAAGACTCTACGTCTCTGCTTATAGCACACTGGGACATTGTTTCAAATTAAACTGCTACAGCAACGACATCTTCGGGGAGACGACAAAAAAAAAAAAATGCCATGGCTGCAGACTTTCACTTCGGCAGCAGAATTTATTGCTCATTTCAATTCATGCTACATCACTGGCCCTGAAGTAGGTCTGGACTATAAACTCTGATTTGAGAATTTTGTTGATCATTTTATGGGTATTTTTTATTTTTATTTGGACAATTGGTGCTACTATTAAATGTATTTATAGAAACATTAAAAAAAAAATCTCTCTGTCACACACACACACACACACACACACACACACACACACACACACACGATGTGATGCAAAAGTTGACATTTGTATCACAGTGCATCTTTAAGATAATTGCGTTGGTAAAAACTTTTATTTCTATATAATTATTAGTAAATGTTTGACACTATTATTTAAAAAGTGACCAATAATTAATAAATAATATTTTCTTTGTAAATTGATTTCTCGTTGCTAAACCGTATCTCGAGCGCGTTCTCTCAGCACCGCCGCTGCTACGTGAACACGACGTATCACAACACTACAGAGACGGAGGCGTGTCCTGAGAGTCACGTAGAATACAGATTAACATGGCAGAGGCAGAGCTGTAACTTCCTGCAGACACAACAGGAAAAGAACGTCTGGTTTTATTTCATCATCAGAGGCGTGTGTGAAAGAGACACGAGTTAGAAGTCAAAAGGCTCTTAAATAAAATTGATGATTTGATGTCTGTCTGAACCAAAGACTGAACGTTTTGTATAATAAATTTATCGTATCACATTGAATTATAATGGGGTGAATTGTATCGCATCAGTAAATGCTTCATTATGTATCGTTCCCTTGGTTATTCAAGATGCAAATCACATCGTCCTCAGTAATGGAGATGCACATTCCTAATTTTATACACACACACACACACACACACACACACACACACACACATGTGCGTACACACACACACACTAATATATATACATATATTTAAACACAAAGTTTTCTGAAAAAGACCAATGGCTGCAGGTGATCCTAATCTTTCACCAGGTCCATGTAAATAAGGGGTGTGTGTGTGTGTGTGTGTGTGTGTGTGTGTGTGTGTGTGTGTCCTATAATGATTCTCTCCTTTTTAATCTACACACCTGGCTGAGCTGATAAACAGTATGAAGGAATCATCATGACGATCTATAAACACTCCAAACACACATCACAGACATAATAAATGAATGATTGAAGCATGTGCGGTTGAGCAGGAGTTACTGTAACTCTCACCGTCATCAATTCTATTGATAAAACAATAATACAGCATGTAAACAAATGACTGAACTCTTTAAGTACGAGAGTCTCTATAAACAAGTTTTCTTCTAAACGATAAATGAAGCTTTTACCCAGAAGAAAGAGTATTTACCCATACGGAGCAAAACACTAGAAACTCCTTCAAATATATATATATATAAATAAATAGTAAAATAAATAGAATAAAAAAATTATTATAATCACCAGCAATAGAAATGCTATAAAATGCTAGCATATTTGCGTGTGTTAATATAAACCTGTGATTAGACTTAAATCTGAACCCAGTCGGAGCTGCTGCTACAGAAAATCACTGACGTACTGAGCATTAATGCGAGAGACGGGAACTGACAACACACTGGTGTTCTGTGTGAGTATTTTCATTTTTGTATTTTTTTTTTACTATAATGGTAAAACAGCGTGATTGAATGTGGACGTATTGAAAAGAAGAACACTTTGAAATTGAGACCGAAAGACGCGCACCAATTAGGTTGTTCTTGAAACAGTATTTTTTTCTAAATGCATTAGTGTGAGACAGACAGAGAAGCTATACAAAGCCTTCAAAAATAATAAGTTAAAAGCCTCACGATGATTGAAAATTATGCAGCTTCCATTTAAATGTGTACTTGCTAATGAGTAATGTGAAATATAATTAGATCCTCCTGTACTGCAGGCATTATTACCACTGGCAAAGAATCACAGGCTGCACAGGCTACTTCAGCCGCGGCCGTCTCACGAGACGTCAAACATCCATCTCAGCCCAAGCGTGATTAGATTGGGAAAACAAGAAAATGGTGATTTACATTTCACAGTCTGCACTGCTTATTTTCTGACAATTAGCATTTTGGGACAAGAGAAAGAGAATTGTTTTTATTTCTCTATTTTATACAAAATGTCGGCTGTGTCTCAGTTACAATTTTATCTCTTGCAACTTCCACTTAACCTTTGCAGCTTTCTCTCTTCTGAATAATGATCTACTCCATGTTTTTGTTAACCATCAGGCTAAAAGATAAATTTTTCAAACCTGCTGGCATGCGAACAAAAGCTTGAGTGCTGAACGTATACATTTGTTACTTATTGGGGGGGGGAATAAAATAAAAAAAACCTCCTGAGGTGGTATGAGGAACCTTGAGAGGAGCCTTGAGAGGAACCAGACTCAAAAGGGAACCTCATGCTCAACACCATGATTGTGAAGGTGTACAGTGATGATCAAACTGAGGTCCTGAGCACTCTGTAGCAGACTGCTGATATTAATTACAATCCAAATCCATCCTCAAAGTTCTGAGTTGCTCAGTAACATCATCTATAGGCTGTAGATGTGGATCCATCTCCAACTGCACAGTGTATATCCAAGAGAGATCTAAGAGAACTTCATCAGGACGTCCGGATGAATCAGGCAGATTCGAGAAGAGAACGTAAGACACATGGAAATCTATCAATAACAATTCTATCATTTTTGTTTCTCTTCACGTGGCCTCCATGTTGAAATCCTGCATTAGCAGGATCAGGAGTGTCGAACATGGACACGTTTTTTGGTCCAGATCGAATTAAAAAGGGAATAAAGAAAATGGATTCCAGCATGTTAGTTTATAATCAGTCTTCAGGGTTCAAGCAGGAAGAATTCAGGGTTAAAGTTTGGGCACTAAGCAGCTGCTGCAGCTCCACTTAAACAAGGCTGAAATCTCATGAACATCACCACAAGGAGCTCATCCTCTCAGTCCGATTCATCGGCTCGCTTTTCTCACATTACTCCACTTGTCTCTCCCATTTTTTTTTTCTTCTCTGGCCCGTGTTCCTCCTTTTCACTCTCAGAACAATTTCCACGAGGCCCGGCTTTGTCATCACCGTCTCGTGAGACTGTGGGGTCACAAATTAGGCTGCAAGATTTGGCATCGATGAATTAAAGCGGGTGAAGTAAAAATATGGGAAAGAGGCAGAAAAGGAGATACTGGGGAAATGGTTTCATTGTTCATCATCCCTCAAAACAGTTTGACACAAAAACAATTAGGTGATGGAATTAATCACTTTGCACATGGCCGGGTGCTTTTCATAATTTGTGTATGGGGGAGTCAGAAATGGGGATTCGCAGAAATAAATTAACACTCTTTGACCCCAATCTCCTTAACTTCAATCTAGTTAGCCAGTGCTTTAATCACAGCATAATTAATTGGCTGCCTGCTTGATTCATAGCGAGAATAATACTTGTTCTTTAGGCTGTCTGCTTCCTTAAATAGGATATCTGGCACTGAGCGAGACTGAAGGACATGGAGAAAGGTTGTCTGTGATATGTGCTAATTTTCCAATGTTTATGAAAGATGTAGAACTTCAGCAGTGTGCTACAGAGCCAGCAATCAAAAGACATCCAAAAGTTACATATAGAAATAATTATGTTGGGAAATGTCCTTGTATTCCAAATCAGGCAGTTTACAATCTGCTCTTTCAGATTATTGACATCACCTTCATGCAGCTCATAATCCTACTGTCAGATGTTTGAGTGGTTCAGCTGTTCAGTAGCGGCACCTTAAACACTGGAATTTAATCCTGATTTAGAAAAAAATATGAGATAGAAAATGTGTACTAAAGATTTATAAAAAAGAAAATATATGCATGAGAATCGTGTCTATTGCTGAATGAATAAAACTGAATCTTATTATAAGGAATTACTTTATAACCCTCAGGTTCTTAAAATAGCACTTGATGGAGCACATCACAAGGCTGAGAGGTTTACTGTGTGCATTTTGTGCACACGCAAATCACACGAGACTCTGAAGCACAGATTATTCACAAATGCCCAAAGTGCCTCCCAGTGAAGCCCAAACTAGGACAGAACTTTCACCTTAACTTCAGGAGACCTCAGAATTTATTTCAACTTGACGCAGCGAGACACAGAAACGGCACGAACCCACTGATTGCATTAAACAACTGATAACTGGCGGTGATTTCTCTCCTGTATTCACTCCGAAGCTGACTGTAGAATTGCACCAGCCGGATTGTGCACTCTGGGCTGAAGGCCAGTGATTGGAAATGCTGCTTTATTGATGAGTGGATGATCCACTATGTCTATGCTATCTTTACTCTGACTGCTGTGATTGATTTACTGGTATTCTCTCATAGGCAGTGATCAATGTGCAGCACTGATGAGCTTAAGATTACACGCCTGCCCCAGAAAAAAAAAGCTTTGAGTTGAGAGCCACTGAAAATCTCTCTCTCTTTCTCTGTGTGCGTACAGTCCACTCGCGAGTGGGTCACTTTTATTTCTCCTCGCCTGATAAAAACTAATACAAAAAAAACTTGATACTGTTGAACTTTAGTTAAAAATAGATGAGAAATCGTTCCATAAGCTGAAAAATGGAGCCGGTTTCTGAAGATTAATGAATTGAACGAATAATTACATAAATACATTAAGAAATGCAATTGTTTCCTAATAAAGATGAATTTTGGGACACTGATGTTTGAAAATCAACTCCTCATGCTTACGTAGCAAAAGTTTTATGCTTAGCCATTTTTACACTCTGTTAACCCTCTCATATCCGTGTCCTGCCCCTGTGTATAGTGTATAGTATATAATGTATAATGCTATACAGTAAAGTGCAAGCAATAAGCACAATAACAAACAAATGCATGCAGTAACTATAAAACTTCTCTAAACTCACACACTGCACTAACCCTGACACACAGAATGGAAGTCATGTCTACCTCAGCTGTCCAAACTTCTCCTGCATACTACAATGGCTTTAGATTTTAAAAAAATCACCCCTTTTCTCTCTACACTCTCCCTCTCTCTCTCTCTCTCTCTCTCTCTCTCTCTCTTTTCTATATCTCTATCCTGAACCACTGACCTTGCCTTTTGGTATCAAATCTCCGAAACTAAAGGAAGGACAAAACCCATCTTTGACATGACACGACATCTGTGCAGTATTAAATCTGGAGAATCACCATCTCACCACACCTGGAAGAATAAACACCAAAATGCTGTCTGTCCAGAAGACAATCCTGAAACAATACTTCTTTTAAAGCTGATCAGCAAATCAGCACTGTGAAGCCCAAAGCGAAATCATTGCTATGTCCTCAATCGTGGCTAAGACGCAACCAAGCACACCAGACAGTCCTCCAAACCAGTGTAAACCGGGAAGAAAATCTACTTGATCCTCCTTTCCTGTCATTTGGCCACTGACCGTTCAATGTCAAGCTTACATGGCGGGTTTGAGACGGTGCGGTCATGTCACTGCCGCGTACGACATGGAAATGACGCTAAGCTAGCGTGACTCCAGAGCTCTACAGCTATTGGGAAGCTAATCCCACTTTGTATGCCCTCTACCGTCTCATCTCGTGTGCGCCAGGACGGCTTTAGCTCAAGGGATTGAAAATGCTAAAGATTTGTGTTTTGATTGCCAAGGCTGTAATCAGATTTGGCTCAGGATGCCACCTTCATTAGCATATTAGCCAAGTTTGTCATGCCGTGCAACGAAGGTTAGTAATTTAGCTGAACCACAGAGTTAAAAGCGGAGACACAGTTGCATATGAAGCCTTGATTCAAAAAGGAAACGAATGCTTTATTTATTTTTATTTTTTACTGTGCATGGCATATAACAGACCATCTGCTGGATCTGGAATGATACTGTAACTTCACTCTCACTGTATAGACATTATTGCTTAAACACAGCTTGTAGGAGCTCAGCAAGGGAAGACTGTTGCATGGCAGAGTGAGGAATAGGCTAACTAATGAGCCTCCTCATAATCCTGTGTCTTTGGCCTAATGGGGCATTTAAGGGAAGATAATGCATGCAGTCGAGCTTTCTCCTTACATCCTCATTTGTATCAAGTGCTAGTACAAGTGCTGCACATTTAGCACATTCCCTCGCCTCTTTTCTTTCTGCTGACTACTTTATTAGTACAACAGGAATATCAGTTCTGCTGTTATACACTAATTATCCTGTTCTTGATTTGTCTGATCCTCTATAAACACTGCCTCATTCCTCCTTTTCCAAAGCAGTGTCATGATCATCATCGCTCACCAGAGCTCGAGCGATAGTGAAGTGCAGTAACCGATCGCTCGGATGGATCGGACTTGCCAATAACTGATTAATCAACTGATTAAAAAATATTAATAAAATAACTCAATTTAAAATTAGTACTGAACTTTATTACAAGAATAAAAAATAAATAAAAAACAGTACTGAATTATCAAGTTGAATAAATGTAAATATAATAATGAAATATATTTATAATGTATTAATTATAATTAATAAATACAGTCTCACGTGTAAAAATAAACAGTGGTGTCAGTGATTCGCCTCTAGGGGTCGCTCCAGTAATTTCCGGCTTCCTGTATGGTATCGGTATAAATCTGACTATCGCCAATCAACTACTAGTACAAGAATCAGTCAATCTTTATTACATACTTCAGTTTATTAACAAACAAACAGTCTTCAGTTTAGGGTTTTTATATTAGAAACACACTGACTTTTATTTGTAAATGTGGAAACTCCTATAAATACAAAAACTTTCACCATAAACCATATTTTATTTGTATGAAAATTTAAATCTGTCCTTGGGTAAGTTTGAAAATAATAATAGTGAAACGTTTGATATTTTTATTTGACATTTTTTCTATGATAAATACAGTATCAATCTAATTCGTGAAAGCTGTTTGATTTTTTTGTTTGTGATGTTGATCTTCTAGCCGTTAGCTTGCGAGCTAACATCCTGTACCAGTAACTTTTCCTCTCTTCTACATCACTTCGCTTTGCTGCTTTCTGTGGCGTGTTTTTATCTTTTAAAATACTAAAGATCTTTTATTCCTTTTTTTATTTACTAAAAGCTACAGTTATAACCAATAAATAATAAATAAAACAAAGTGTTCCTAGTGACACATAACACACATGTAGCTGAAGATCAAGGTTAAGTGGAACGTTTCGAGTCGTCATTAATAAAACACAGGCGATGTTATTTTGAGGATGTAAATTTGAATATCAGTAATAGAGTTGATCCTGGTGAAGTTAAAGCAGCTGCTCGATCTTGTTATTTGTCCCTGTTGTGTAATTCGCTCTCAGACCTCAGAGTTGTGTGTAATTAATAAAGACGGGCGTCTGCCGTTCTACTGCCCGCATAAGCATTCTGTGTCCTCAGGTCATCATCTCTGGCCGGTGGCCCAGAAAAAGTGATGCACCTCTCTCCAGTGTGGAAATCGTCGACCATAATGATGATCTGAGGATTAAAAACGTTCACTTTGAGAAAAAACAACAACAGTAACACCAGCACCAGCACCCGCACCAGCACCCGCACCCACACCCGCACCCACACTCGCACCCACACCCGCACCCACACCCTAACCCAGCACCCGCACCAAAAAAACAGCACCAGCACCATCACCCGCACCAGCACCCGCACCCTAACCCAGCACCCACACCAACACCCGCACCCTAACCCAGCACCCGCACCAAAAAACAGCACCAGCACCATCACCCGCACCAGCAACAGCACCCGCACCCTAACCCAGCACCATCACCGCACCAGCAACAGCACCCGCACCCTAACCCAGCACCCACACCAACACCCGCACCCTAACCCAGCACCCGCACCAAAAAACAGCACCAGCACCATCACCCGCACCCATACCCTAACCCAGCATCCACACCAGCACCCGCACCCTAACCCAGCACCCACACCAACACCCGCACCCTAACCCAGCACCCGCACCAAAAAACAGCACCAGCACCATCACCCGCACCAGCAACAGCACCCGCACCCTAACCCAGCACCATCACCGCACCAGCAACAGCACCCGCACCCTAACCCAGCACCCACACCAACACCCGCACCCTAACCCAGCACCCGCACCAAAAAACAGCACCAGCACCATCACCCGCACCCATACCACCACCCACACCCTAACCCAGCATCCACACCAGCACCAATAACAGCACCCGCACCCTAACCCAGCACCCGCACCCACACCCTAACCCAGCACCCACACCCACACCCTAACCCAGCATCCACACCAGCACCAACAACAGCACCCGCACCCTAACCCAGCACCCGCACCAGCACCCACACCCTAACCCAGCACCCACACCAGCACCAACAACAGCACCCGCACCCTAACCCAGCACCCGCACCAGCACCCACATCCTAACCCAGCACCCACACCAGCACCAACAACAGCACCCGCACCCTAACCCAGCACCCGCACTTTTTTTTTTTTTTTACATGGAGTGCTATTTTTTCCCCCCAAAATAACTTCGTCTACATATTCCATTAATATAAGCTGAAATTCAGCACAGTTTGCAGTAAAACAGCACGCCATTAAAACATTCTTTTATGCATCATTTCATCACTTCCGCTTCCCTAATACACTTACTCATCCGACCCCAAACCCCCCACAAACCCCCCATTCCTGTACGCATACCACCAGAATAACGTGCCTGTGTATAATTAGCTACATGCTGACATATACAGATGAGGTGAGACCATTAGGAGTGTCATTTCAAAGCTCCCTCTTTCGACACAGGTTGATAATGAGACTCCTGGTATTTCCTTTTCCCTGAAAAGGTCATTGGGGTTTAAATTGGACGTCTCACCACAAGGTCTAGGGTGAGTCAGGGAGGCCAAGTGTCACTCATTTTCCACATCTCTCATGAAAAGCGAGTCTCTGAGGCTGGTCTGTAGAGAGCCGGGACTTCATTTTTCTCTTTTTGTGTACTGTACATGACGCAAAATTAATTGTTGAATATCCAACATTTTACATCTGACTCTTTATATTTCCCACATTTCCCACATTCATCCCACAGTCATTGAATCTGTCCTGTGCTCATCAATCACCATCTGGTTCGGAGCCGCAACAAAACAGGACAGAAACAGACTGCAGAAAACTGTTAAAACAGCTGAAAAAATCATTGGTGCCCCCCTGCCCACTCTCCAGGACTTGTACCATAGAAGAACCAGAAACCGGGCAGAAAAAATCATTAATGACCCTTCACACCCTGGACACAACATCTTTCAGCTCCTCCCTTCTGGCAGGCGCTACAGAACTCTGTTCACTAAGACTGCCAGGCACAGGAACAGTTTCTTTCCCCAAGAAATCACCCTCACTAACAACTGACCATAATTATATTCCCTGCTCATATCTATAAATACTGCACAGAACTCTCACTCATCACATTATCTGTATATGTTACACACACTATTGCTTCTATATACTGTACAAAGTTTTATAGTAAACTCTCTCATCATACCTGGCACACAATACTGTCATTTGCACTACCATGCACTCCCACACTTTATGTACATTACTGGTCTGTATCCCTATTTATTACCCACACTGTCTATACGGTCTCATATTGTCTGTATGTCTGTATTGTCTTGTATAGTCTGTTTTTTGTCTTGTTGTGTCTGTTTTGTCATGTATAGGTTTTTTTTATTTATGTCTGTACTTTTGAGAGTAACAAACAGCTGGAACCAAATTCCTTGTGTGTGTCAACACACTTGGCCAATAAACCTGATTCTGATTCTGATTTGGAAGTTTCTTTCTTTTTCAATTATTTGAAAGTAAAATAATGCAATATTTAAATAATCAAAAATAAAACTGTTCCTATTTAATGCTGGGGAAAAAACCCTTTGTTAGAGTTTGTAATGGTTAGAGTGGGAATTGTATTGGTTTTAATGGAAGCTGTAATGTTGGGAATCTGTTGCCTTCAGTTTGTGGCTGTTACAACTGATAACATTAAGAACCAATAGAACCTCTGGTAAGTGAATGCTGACACATTGGCGTCTACTGGACACCATTAGGTCATTAAGGGTCCAGATGATGGAGGTTATCGCCTGTAGAATATTGAAATAAACTGAACATAAAGACTGTAAGCTGTGATCGACAGGTGAGAGAGCATGAAGCCCCTCCCATGCACAGGGCATGGAAACTTTTGCTTCTTCGGTACGTCTTCGATCAGGTCACTGATGGAGGCAGGTTCTGTGTCCACAATCAACATCTTAATGATACCATTAAAACATTGGACACAGTATAACAGGCCATTTAGCAAACATTGTTCAAACTTCGATTAAAAAGAGGGTGTTTTTGTGTTACGCGGCGTGCGATCGAGCAGAAGCGGTCAGTGTGAACAGTGAAACGTGCCTCAGGCTTTCAGTTTGAAGTGGTCAATTAACTCCATTTAATTGGCCTGTCTCGGAGTGTTTCAAAGGCCTCACCGGGCAATTGTGCCCACTAGCCAGGTAAAGGCAGAGAAACGTAGAGCATGTAATTATAAAGTCATACCTTTTCTGTGTCCTTTACCTGTGGGCGTGTTGCTGTGCACAAATTGCGGTATGAGCTAAAGGTTAATTATACTGACTAACTGCGAGATGATTTTTGTTATACTTCTATTACCTGAGCAGGCCTTCATTTTTTATTACAATAAACAATGGTTTGAGTGTTAAAATAAATGGTTTAAGTGTTAAGTCAAACCTTCCTGTGCATTTTTCTATACTATAAAGTTTCATACACATGCATAATTATACAGTACACTTCATTCTCTCAGGTGATGAACTGCTTAAAATTCCGATTGAAAGACTGTTTACGAGACGTTCTCTAATCCGACATGGTGTTTACGGTACATGTGCCGCCGATTTCAATCGGAATGACTCGTGACATGCGCACATTAGCCCGTGTCCCGTCAACGTTTCTTATGTGTGCTATGTAAAGTGTTGCTCCTGTCAAGCAACAGTAGGAACTTGTGAGGATACTACTGCTGGGAAGTGTGAGGAAAAGACGTGTGCAGGAAGCTGAGCGTATCTATTCAATTCAATTCATTTTTATTTGTATAGCGCTTTTAACAATGAACATTGTCTCAAAGCAGCTTTACACAGATAATGTGGTGATTAAATGTAAATATGTTCTTTATAAGTATGTTTGTCCCTGATGAGCAACTCTAAGGAGCATCTGAATCCCACCCGTCCATCCTCCGAGAAGCAGAAGCGTGTGGATGAAGGTCTGGCGTGAGAACCGGTGGGAGCAGGTTGACCTGGAATGGAAGCTTTCGCATGAGTCGCCGGTCCTTCACATGTTTGTGTGGACTGCTAGAGGGATTTATGCCCTAGAAGAAGAGACCGTCAGAAATCCAATTCCCCGATTCTGCGTGTCGCGGTTGTTTTATACAAACTGGGAAGCTGTGCGGAAAACCGTGTTCAAGTCAAATCACGTGTTTACAAGAGCACAGTAAAAAAATGGTGTATTTCTGCAAGGGAATGATGAATACGAAACGAGATCTGATACCAATGCCAGGTGAACAGGAGGCTTTCAAAATCGACACGGAGATTTGAAGAAGCACATTTAGTCCCTCAAGTAACGGCTCTCATCAGCAGCAGTAATCGCAGCTTTAACGCGTTTATACGGCGGAATTTTTATTTTGTTCGGTTTATAAAAAGGTTTATTCCACTTCTTTCAAACTCTTTACAATTTCATTCAGTTTGGCCATTTTATTATGATTGAGGTGTTGATATGGAGCAATTTAATTCGGACTGGACTTTTAAACCCATTCCATGCTCCGTGTGAACACACCTACTGTGTAGTGAATCAGGTTCCTACCAGTGTCCTGAATCGTGTTTAGAGTCGGGCTGCACTTCTGCTCAATCTGATTCTTTTATCAGCAGTTTATCAGCTTTAAATGCTTTCCTTTATAATCAACACAAAAACTATAATACTAATAGAAATGTGGACTAAAGTAGAAGTCTACTCTAGATAGAATATTACTGTCGTTATTTTGCCTTGTATTGTTTCATTGTTTAATTATCAGAATAAATTAAAGCTAAAATGGAAAACTATAAGTATTGTGCTCGCTTTCTAATTAAATGTTCATGAAAAAATATTAGTATCATGCATTCTGAATGATTTATAACACTTTGTTAAACTTCATCTTTCTTTCTTTCAAAGGCACAAAAGTCAGACTCTGCTGCTGAAGACCTTGAACAGAAACTGAACTATACAGTAAACCACATGACCTCGAAATGAGTCACATGTCTGAGCTCGAGAACAATCCAAGCAATTCAAGAGATAGAATTTCTGAAATTCACAAAGCTATATAGGCTTTATTTCACTGTCCTTGCCCATTTTATGATACGCCATTGTTGGATTAATCTGAAGACCAGAAAAGGGTAGAATAAAAGGATGGCGTCTCTAGTACCCCCCCCCCATTTTGCTGTGCTTCAGCTTCAAGAAAAGTGTGAAGGAGCAGCGTTATATCAGAAGTAATAACCTTGAACATGTCTTGCTGTATTAGTGCCATTCTGGCCAGGCTTATTCGCGCCTGACTCAGCCACTGATTACCTTGTCAAGGAGCCCCGGCTGTGTTAAAGTGCAAAAGTGTTCTTGTGTCGGCTCGCAAAAAATAGAGCAGACAAATTGCCACCTTTGCTTTCGGAAGTCGTCAAGCAAATTGGCAGGCGTCCTGTTTCTGTGTACACTTTATAAAGAAATGGGCTGAAATTGTGCATAAGCGATCGTGAGCAGCCCGTGTGTTTGTGCCTACATTTCTGCAGTGTCTACGGGGGGAGGGGATAAAGTTTCAGGGCTGATGCTGCAGTTCTGCAAAAGACCCCTGAATAATAATGACTTCCTCAGGGATATTCATACACACCCAGTTCTAGCTTTTTTAACCATTTTACTATTAAATAGGAACGTTTATGAGTTTTAGCAGTGGTGGCCCACTGGGAGTGTGGTGTATGGTGTGTGTGTGTGTGTGGGGGGGGGGGGGGGGGGGGGGGGGGCGTTCTACACCATGTGATGTGATTTGTTTAATCTTTCTTTGATCTCTGCAGTAAGTTTTATTTCTATTGTATTTCTATTGTCTCAGAACAACTTTACAGAATGTAAAAATGATAAGACAAAATTCACTTCCACTGTATTTAAATGCGTGTGTTTATCCTCGATTAGCAAATCACTGGTGACTATAACAAGGAAAAACTCCCTTAGATGATATGAGGAAAACCCGGAGGGACCAGACATAAAGAAGAACCCATTGTCATTTGGGTGACACCAAAACCATGTAACATCATACAGGAACAAACACAGATGAACTCACTAGATGTTATTTATGGTGTCTGCCATTACGTCCTCCTGAGGGGTTTGAATCTTAAATTTCTGGCCAATGTCTTTTCTTTCTGCTTTCTCAAATTGCTATGCAGAGGAGCATGTTTAGCATATATAAATAGAGTATTCATTATGTTAAAGTTCTACTTCCTTAATAACTCTTGCATAATTTAATGTAAATATACACCAGTTAGTGTCACTGATGAATAAAGAAACACTAGAACTAGAAGTCAACTGATTCATCCATATTCATCCACAAGTCCATACACAAGATTTTCAGGGTTACGTTTTACAGTACAATTTTAAAGCTAGCGGTTGATTAATCGGTTATCTGCAATTACGTTCCAAACCAGCTATCGGGTTAAAACCTATTGGTCGACCGCTAACTAGAACACGATGCCACACTTCTCACTTCCAAACATGCGTGCATGAGCCTTTTTATTTCTGTTGTGTATACAGTGAAATCTGAACAGGACATTAACTTCCACACCACCCAAGTCTAATTCACACCCGTTTTGTGGAAATGAATTTGAATTCATCAACCCGAGCTGTTCACAAAGCTTGAAACCGAACTGAATCACCGCTAAACAGCAGGAAGGTATCGAGTGAACCTGTATGGAAACTTCCTGTTTTAATGGTGGAACAGAATCAAAGATTTCTTTTTAAACCAAACAGAACAAAACACTTTGGCACTTGATTTATAATCGGTGTAGGTACATTAAAGGCATCGCTGATTTGCATATAGCAATGAGCACAAACTCTGCAAAAAGGTTCACAGTGAACTGAAAACAATGAAATGCCTCCTCACTGATCACATGGTTTCAGGATTATAGTAAAAAAAAAAAACATTTTGACCAATCAGAAGAAAGATCGATTTAAACAGATGCATAAAGTGTTTTGAAATACAGACAAAAAATATTTTCTTTGTTTTTCTCTATAAAATATGGCATGATATCATTGTGACTTTTCTTCTGTACGACTCTGATGAACAGAGCAGCTGCTGTCGTTCCTGTAAGGCTTTATTACGGCTACACCGTCGTCCTGGGGAACGACGTCAAATAAAAGTGCCGTGTTTATGTGAGGCACGAACGCTGACAACACTGATCAACATTAGCATTCAACTGCTGCAAAATAATTAAATCTAGCTGATGATTATGGGTTGCTATTGCTAAGTCTATTGAGATCCAAAGCCTCGCAGCCTGAGATGTTATTACTATGAAAGATTTGATCCCGAGGTATACGAATCTTATCACACTTAGTGATACAAGTAGACAGCGATTCGGAAAGTACATATTAAACAGGGAATTAGTGTTTAGGTGGTCAATATTGAGCTAGACACACTTGTGTCTGATTTTAAATGAATGCTGAACGCAAGAGCATGTATAAAAAATACAAAAAGAAGATATGAAAACTGAGCAAAATCTATTGAATATTAAAAAACACTAATGGCAGCACTTTTTTCATTTAAAGGATAAAAACATTCAGGTTTCTAGAACACAATTATTATTGTCTTTTAATGACTAACACCTGATATGGACTCAGTAAACACAGTTCTGCTGTTTCAGAAAAACAGGACATGAGAAGATCCTACAGGTTTCAGGCACAAGGCCGAAGCAGTAAAGTGTTTCAGAAACCAGGACATGAAGGACAGGATGAAACAATTTCCATTTCTTTTTGACCAAACAACAATCATAGAACAGCCATAAAATCAGCCCCTGTGTCTAATAATGTGTTTTGCCCACTCATACCTTAAAATCAGCTCTGAGCTTCACAGCTGGACTTCACTGGACCTCTGAACGGGTGTGTTTGTGTTTCCAGGCACCAGCAGATCTTTAAGTTTAGAATTGTGAGGTGGAGCTTTAATGGCTGGTCCAGCATGTCCCACACATGATGACTGAATTGAGATCTGGTGTGAGTTCCTCCACATGTTCCTGAACAGTGTGTTGTAGTTGGGATGTGCAGGTAGATTTATCCTGCTGAAAGAACACATTAGGAACATTTGGGAAAAAATGTTTACGTATAAATGTTCGTATGAGTCACATGAATTCCAGGTCAAAAGCTAAAAAAAATAATAAATTAAGAAAGAAAACACATTGCATTAAAAATCAAGTCTCAAAAACCTTAAGACTTACCTCACTTTAGTTATTTTAATGCGAAAACCAAGAAATCGCTGGAAAAAGAGAGGAAGAGAGAAAACAGCTTTGCACAATTAGAACAGGAAATGAGAGCAACAGCAAAAGAAGAAATGTACATGTTTGTGAAACGCCCTCTATTGGTGTGGAAAAGAAGTTTTCCAAGTAAACATGAACCTGTCTACAGCTCACTGCTTCTTCCTGCTTGGTGCAGTTTCATTTAACACTAATGGACACTAATACTGGAACCAGGAACATCCTTGGAGTATACAGGAAAACCCCACAAGACCTTGTTTTTGGAGAAGCTTTGAGCTAGTTGTCTGGGTCTATTCAAAGTCACAAAGTCACTTTACCTCTTTACATTACTGGCAGATCCCTTCGTCCAGAACACCTCCAATTATATCGTTTTACAACCTTTTGATCTGAAGTCCAACATTTAACCATCAAGATGCTACACTTCTCACATTTGTCTACTGATGCTTCCAACACATCAGCTTCCAGAACTAGCTGAAAAACTTGGTCAAATATCACCATTTACAGCATTATGCTAATCATCTCAACCCCTTTTCCCCTTGCTAGCAGTGTAACATCTCCTTCATTTTGCTCCTTGTTCAGTTGAACGTTGAGAGACATTTTCAGGAGCTAACAGCAAAACAGGACCATTTGTCCTCGTGTTTCAGATGGTCTCCAGTTGATCTGCCGCTAGAAATAACACACACAATGCTAATATCTCACGGGAATGACAAAATTATATACAGTCCCACAAATGAACACTTTACATCTGTTTATATCGGAATGTTTATCACATGAAATTTGTTTCAGGGGTTTGAAGTTTAAAATGAAAACTCTGACATTATAAACAGCCGAAAGAAGCAGAAATCGACCCGATCTTTCCCTTCAGGGCGATAATGATGGACGAACATCTGGCAGAAATCTGTACCATAATCAGTGAAGTGGAGACTCTGAGTTCTCCACAGTTTAGACACAGACACTAAACAGTGTGAGTCCTAATTGTTCTCATTTCCTCATGTGGTTCAGTCAGTTGGACTCATTGTGTATATGAGGAATCTGGCCTGAGTGTTTCTCCTGCGCTTTGTTTAAATCAATAAAAATCCCACGTCAAGGCGATACGTACACGTACTACAGCACTCGGCTCTGTGTAAAACACGGTCACGCTGAAAAAGTACGAGAGTGGATGTTTAGAAATGAACTCATAGTACATGTTAGTAGAAACTTTCACTCTGACACCTTTTTTTTAAGGGAAACTTTTCCGGGGAGTGAAGAAACTCGTCACTCCTCCTCCCGAGCCGTTCTTTCTGCCTCAGCGGTAAGCTCGATTTGCAAAGTGTTTCTGCCTGGAAAAATTTGCAGTCTGAAACCTTATCCTCGCCAATCTCTGTCACTCAAAGGCACTCGCTGCTGGCGGTGGAGATGGAGAGCTTATTCCTTTCATTTGCACAAAGCAAAACACAATTTCTCTTTCCTGTGAGACGCCCAATGGGCTGTGATGAATTAGTTCGAACAACGGCGTGCGAAAACAAAGACTGACATGTTCTCATCCTGTCGTGTTGAGACGCATCACGCTTCTCAGCATCGCTATAACACTGAGAGAGAAAACATGCGTCTTCACCGGATGGTAATGCGTTCGTGTTCGTGTTCGTGTTGTCGAATAGTAATCGCTTCTGTGATCCGAATCGCATCGTTTATAACGATCTACAGTGCAATAAAAATTATTTTTATCTTCAGAGAGGTTCCTTATTGTAAATGATGTGCGCACACACACACACACACACACACACACACACACACACACACACACACACACACACACACACAGAATGTTTTCTTTCTTATTGTGTTCATATCAGTGTTCTTTTATCACTGCAGCAGTTCTCTTCTACGCAAAATTTATTCTTAATCATTTTGATTTCTTAAAAGCTGAAAATAAAAAGGAATGTGTGTATTTTTATCCCATAATTTATTTTTATTTATTCTTTTTTTGTAGTTTATCCATTTATATTAAATAAATCTATAAAATGTTTTGCTGGATTTTATATATTTATTACTTTTTTCTTTTTTTTATGTGTCCTCTTATCCCTCGTTCCTTCTGTACATTACACGTGCTTCAAAAAGCCATTTTCACATATTATCCAACATCCTTTCTGTCCTTCTCGTAAAGCTCCTGCCCCTGAATTGGGGCAGATGGAATCACGTTGCCCTGACCCGCTGTAAAAGAGCTCTCCATGCAGAGCGCCTTCACGGTGAAGAAGATGGTGTTCTGGATGGAGAAAGCAGAGCATGGAAAATGACTTTCCTCCTGCCCTTGGGGAGCGAACGCCAGAACGAGAAAGAGAAACAGAAAAGGACGTGTACACTTCATCAGGCGTCTTTGCTCGTGGGAAACGAAGCCTTGGCCAGGGAGCGGAACAAACACACAGCTAGAAGCCGCTGTACGCTCACTTCCTGAGGCCCTCCGAACACAGACGGAGCTCCAGTCTGAAAGCTTGATTAACACTGTTTCTGATAGCAGCGAGCTATTTACAGACTATTTCAGAAATTCTGTGAAGGGCAGGAGAGGAAAATGTCAGGAAAGTGCATGAAGACATCACAGATCTCTCTCTGTGCTAAACAGATATTTTAGTTAATTAGATGAAACGAGCTGACACGGCAACGCAGCCAAATGCCAAAGCCGCATCTCACACACACGTTTTTTTCCCCTCTCGCTGTCAGATGCACCACGGTGTAACAAATGAGCCAGAGATTCATTTAAGTTAAAAAAATAAATCTAAAAAGAGGATCATTCTAGCTGTCCCAATAACTCTCACATTAATCACTGACAAGTCGCTGAAAAAACACCTTCCACCAAATGACGCTTAGAAAATAGCACTTGATGCAGCAGATGACAGGATGCTCTAAAAAGTAAGGGCACAAAATCAAGGTCATGAGGTCGTTTTAGGTCAATGTTTTGGGTTTAATTGTATTTTTTTATTTAATGTGCAGACGACATCAAGTCGTAAAGACTTTAAGACATGAAACTTTCTGATCATCTTAATTCATTAATGTATCACATGCAGGTTCTCATGCGTGTGTGGTTTTTTTGTGTATTTATGGCTAAAAAACATACATTCAGCAGTGTTACACAAAGTAAAGGGTTTCAGATTTCTCTGTTTTACTCCCACTGGTCTAAAGCATTTAAATAAATGTTCTTCATTACAGTGCTTTAGTAACTTTCAGCTACTTTCAAAGTATCAAAGCAACTTCTTCTACGCGTATGATTGAGTTTCTGTACTTTTCACTGCAATATATTTTAACTGAAGTGAACGTTACTATTTACATTGTGCAGCTCTGTTAAAGACGTCATCAACACTCTCCGACCCGCATCTGCTGCCTGGGAGACACTTTTTATCACCGCTGGCCTCATTTTCAGTCCAAAAGGAGCTCAAATAAATTCAAACATTTTGAGATCCAGCTTTTGTTGAGTTTGAATAAAAATATTTGCCCCCCCCTTTGAGACAGAGAGCTGCATTACATCACAGTCAGAATATTTTAATTTGTGTTTAATGATTAAATTTCATTTGTGTAGTGAATTCTAATGTTTTTTCTACTTTGTGACATAATTGTCATTTTATTTGTTAATTAAAGATCCCTTTTTGAAAGATCGCTTTATTACTGTCTTTTTCGACCGACTTTTGATCTTTGTTCCATTCTGACGTGTTGAAGTTGTTGTGTTGATGTAAATGCAGTTTTGAGGTGTTGAATTTAAATAGAATTCAGGAAATAAAACCTCCCAAATCAGCAGTTTGGGGATTTTCACCGATGTGTGTGTGTGTGTGTGTGTGTGTTGAGGACGAGTGCATCTTTGAGTTTAGTATTTGACTTGATTGAATGTAAAAACTGTTTAAATCAGATTACTCAGAGACTCAAGTCATATTGGAATTATGACTTTTAACTTGTAAATGGAGTCAGTTTTTTACTTTATGTATCTCAAGTAGGATTTGTAGTTTCTGTTTTAATCCACACACTAATTAGGCATTAGACCGATCAGACAGATCAGACAGATCAGACCGACTGTTGTCAACAAGGCATTAAACATACTTCAGTAAACATTACACCAAAAATTTAAC
>JBCEWE010001225.1:0-32536 GCA_039877035.1 Silurus lanzhouensis | reverse complement strand
TCCCGGAGATCAGCAACAAACGGCATGTAAACATTATGCTATAATGAGAGGTGTGAATGGTGCTGAAACCTGGGTGTGTGAAGTGTATGTGTGTTGAGTCCGGTTGTACAGATCAGTCACTCAGTTGTGTGTAAGTGTGTGTGTGTGTGTTGTGTGTGTGGTGTGTGTGTGTGTGTGTGTGTGTGTGTGTGTGTGTGTGTGAGAGAGAGAGTTCAGTCCAGATGTTTGTTCAGGAGCTGACGGCTTGCGGGAAAAAACTGTTGCACAGTCTTGATGTGACGGCCCGAATGCTTCGGAACCGTTTTTCCTGATGGTAGGAGGGTGAAGTATGTGTGTGACGGGTGTGTGTGGTCGTCCACAATGCTGTTTGCTTTGCGGATGCAGTGTGTGGTGTAAATGTCCATGATAGAGGGGAGAGAGACTCCGATGATCTTCTCAGCTGTTCTCACTATCCTCTGTAGGGTCTTGCGATCCGAGACGGTGCAATTCCCAAACCAGGCAGTGATGCAGCTGCTCACGATGCTCTCGATGGTCCCTCTATAGAACATGGTCAGGATGGGGGGAGGGAGATGGGCTTTCCTCAGCCTTCTCAGGAAGTAGAGGTGGTGGTGGTGGTGGTGAAGCGGAATTGGATGATTGGGTAACAACTGCAGGAGTGATGAGGATAGCAGCTTGAAAGGTACTTGGTGTGACATCTGGAAATAGAAAGGAAGACAAAGAGACATGGTGGTGGAATGAGAAAGTGCAGGAGAGCATAAGGAGAAAGAGGTTGGCAAAACAGAAGTGGGATCGACAGAGTGATGAAAAAAGTAGGCAGGAGTACAAGGAGATGCGGCAGCAGGTAAAGAGGGATGTGGCAAAAGCCAAGGAAAAGGCATATGAGGAGCTGTATGAGAGGTTGGACACTAAGAGAGGAGAAAAGGATTGGCCAGGCAGCGGGACCGAGCTGGGAAGGATGCACTGCAAGTTAGAGCAATAAAAGATGAAGATGGAAATGTGTTGACTAGTGAGGAGAGTGTTGTGAGAAGGTGAAGGGAGTATTTTGAGCAGGTGATGAATGAGGAAAATCAGAGAGAGAGAAGGTTGGATGATGTGGAGTTGGTGAAGCAGGATGTGGATAGGATTAGTAAGGAGGAAGTGAGAGCAGCGATTAAGAGGATGAAGAGTGAAAAGTCGGTTGGACCAGATGACATAACTGTAGAAGCATGGAGATGTTTAGGAGAGATGGAAGTGGAGATTTTAACCAGATTGTTTAACACAATTCTGGAAGGTGGGAGGATGCCTGAGGAATGGAGAAGGAGTGTGCTGGTGCCGAGCTTTAAGAATAAGGGAGATGTGCAGACCCGCAGTAACTACAGGGGAATTACGTTGATCAGTCACACCATGAAGTTATGGGAAAGAGTAGTGGAAGCCAGGCTGAGAAAAGAAGTGACCAGCTGTGAGCAACAGTACGGTTTCATGCTGAGGAAGAGCACCACGTATGCCTTATTTGCTTTGAGGATGTTGATGGAGAAGTATAGAGAAGGACAGAATGAATTGCATTGTATATTTGTGGATTTAGAGAAAGCATACGACAGAGTGCCAAGAGAGGAGTTGTGGTATTGTATGAGGAACTCAGGTGTGTCAGAGAAGTATGTGAGGGTGGTGCAGGACATGTATGAGGATGTGCACTAGGAACGACATACTGGTTCAGGGTGAAGGTTGGACTGCATTAAGGATCGGCCCTAAACCCTTTCCTGTTTGCAGTGGTGATGGACAGGTTGACGGACGAGGTCAGACAGGAGTCTCCCTAGACTATGATGTTTGCGGATGATATTTTGATTTGTGGTGAGAGTAGTGAGCAGGTTGAGAAGAGCCTGGAGAGGTGGAGATATGCGCTGGAGAGAAGGGGAATGAAAGTCAGTAGGAGTAAGACAGAGTACATGTGCGTAAATGAGAGGGAGGGTAGTGGAGTGGTGCGGTTACAGGGAGAAGAGGTGGAGAAGGTGGAGGAATTCAGGTACCTGGGGTCAACAGTGCAAAGTAATGGAGAGTGTGTTAGAGAAGTAAAGAAAAGAGTGCAGGCAGGGTAGAGTGGGTGAAGAAGAGTGACAGGAGTGATTTGTGATAGTAGGGTATCTGCAAAAACGAAATGGAAAGTTTATAGGACTGTGGTGAGATGTTGTATGGATTAGAGACAGTGGCATTGAGTAAAAGACAGGAGGCGGAGCTGGAGGTAGCAGAACTGAAGTTGTTAAGGTTTTCGTTGGGAGTGACGAGGATGGACAATAATAGAAATGAGTTTATTAGATTGACAACCCATGTAGGATGTTTTGGTGACAAGATGAGGGAGGCGAGATTGAGATGGTTTGGACATGTGCAGAGGAGGGACATGAATTATTTCGGTAGAAGAATGCTGAGGATGGAGCCACCAGGTAGGAGGAAAAGAGAAAGGCCAAGGAGGAGGTTTATGGATGTGGTGAGGGAAGACATGCAGGTAATTGGTGTGAACGAGGCAGATGTAGAGGGCAGGGTGGTATGGAGACGGATGATCCGCCGTGGCGACCCCTAAAGGGGGCAGCCGAAAGAAGAAGAAGAAGACAATATACAAGATGCACATGCTATGTGGTTCCTCGCTTAGGTAACCTTTATACACCAGACAAAAAATACCCTGCGCTTTCGAGCCTAGCTAATCCGCTTGTTGTTGTTAAAATTTTGCACACTCTGCAAAACTGCACCGGTTTATTCTGCAATACTATTCTCCAATAAACCTATCATACTCTTATCACAACTACCTTTATTTTGTTTTTATTATTTTGGTATTCTACTCTATTTTTATAACTAAAACTAGCTAGAAATGCCAGTGATCCATGGGGTCGGGAAAGGCCGGCCCATTAGAATTTTGAAAGGTGACAGTTTAGTAGTTGATGACAGAGTCATTCTCGTTTCTTTGAGTACTGCCGGGAGAACAACAGTCCAATTTCGGCCTGTTTCAATGCAGGCTTTAGTAACACGTTCCTTAATGGTTCTGTTCGTTCTCTCTACCACTCCAGCTGACTGTGGGTGATAGGGAATATTAAAATGGCAATCAATTGCTAAGCTTTTAGCCAAAAGTTGTGTTACTTTAGAAGCAAAAGGTGTGCCATTATTACTTTCAATCACACTAGGAATACCAAACCTAGAGATGATCTCTTTCGTTAATATTTTTACAACTGTTTTAGCGTTCTCTGTCACGCATGCAAATGCTTCTGGCCACTTACTAAATCTGTCAACTTTAACCAACAGGTTTCTCAAATTTCCTACTTGTGGCATATGTGTGAAATCGATCTGTAGGTGTTGGAAGGGTTGCTCAGGAAAAGTAAGCGCATCATGTCGTACAGGTCAATGTATGTTAGTTTTGGCACAAGTCAAACATGAATCTAACACTAGCTTGGTTGTTTTAGCTACATCAGCAGTACAGTATGATGAGTTTATAGCCTGTGTGACTTTAGCTGTGCTAATGTGTGACATCCCATGGTAATGCTACACCAACACTATTAAAGCTAGTTAAGGCAGAGCAATTTTTCCATCTACATCGCTAATGATACCAGCAGAATATGATTTACATTGTTTAGAAGCCCAATACTTTATGTCCTCCTTCACTTCTGACTCTGAAGTATTTTTGAGGTCAATATCTGGTATATTGGAGATATGCGTCATCATCGGGATCTCAGGATTTGTCTGTACTGTGTCCAAATCTACTGGTTGTTGTGTTGCTTCCTTAGCTACTTTATCGGCTAACGGGTTTCCCGAATTTCCTCTGAATCACCTGCGGCATGTTCTGTAACCTTAACTATGGCCATTTTGGCAGGAAGATAAACAAAATTTAAGAGGCCCCCTATGAGATAAAATGTGCTATAGGCTTTACATCAGCTGTTTTAAAGTGTCTTTGCTTCCATGTTTCGGCAAAATCATGCACAACATCATAGGCATACTTAGAATCAGTGTATATAGTGCTTTACCTTCGGTGTATATAGTGCTTTACCTTCAGACAACTGACATGCTCTTGTAAGTGCAAACAACCCTGCAGCTTGTGCAGATGTGTATGGTAATGGTTTAGCTTCAACTATTTCATCAGGTAATCGTACAACCGCATATCCACATAAATACACATCAGAGGGTTTTGAACACGATCTATCTAGATCAGGGGTCACCAACGTGGGCCCTTTTCTAAAAAAATAGCTGTTTCCTACTTTGTTAAATCATTGTTGATACTTATGAGAAATCATTGACATGATCAGTGTCCTCACATAGATAAATATCATTAATTATCAATAATAACATATAATTAAAGGTAAATTGAGCAAATTTCATATTTCAGATCAAAATGAAAACTGTGTCTATCAAACTGTTAGCCCTTCACATTAATGGTACCCAAGAAGTAACTCTCAGTTTCAGAAAGCCTGGTGACCCCTGATCTATATATAGGCAATCCCCCTCTTCCAGGGCCATATCTAAAAGATCGGGCCTACAAGAGGTCTCTTGTTCAATGTGTTTAAGGCAATCCTGTGTGTCTTTAAAACCACAAGTCTAGCAGAGTCTAGCAAGTCTAGCAGATCACGCAGCGTTACTACAGCTGAATGCGGCTGAGAAGAAGGCTTAATGGTTACGTTTTCTGTTGCCAAGAGCGTGATTTCATAACCAGATCTACGTCGTGCTGTCATATCTTTTGTGTTGAGGTTATGTGAAATAGCTGTTACCTGATGTGAGGTGTACAGTATCAAAGGATGTCACAGCACTGTTTTCTCAGCATCCCGGACCATCAGACCATCAGCAGCCACTGCACGCATGCATGAGGGCAACCCTTGTGCTATGTTGTCTAAAGATTTGGATAGAAATCTGGGCACAATTTGTCACAATGTTCCTGGGCTAGAATCCCTGCAGCCGTACCACCAGGTTCATGCAAATAAAGGTGAAAATTATGAGTATAAAATGTAATATTTTAATAAAAACATTTTTAAAAACTTTTTATAAAAGAAAGTCAGATTTTTTTTCAAACCATTGTTTGTCATCACATTTTGCAGTGAATATTTGTACTTTCAATGGTTTTTAGTTAATAATGCTTATGAATCTAAAAAGTCAAAATTTTACAATAACTTTTAAAAACGATTTGTCATATGTTTTTCATTGAATTTTTGCACTTTTTTTTTTTTTTTTACAGTTTTCATGAAATTATTCTAATGAATATAAAAATTCACATTTTTTGTTAATTGATGCTAAATATGAAAAGTCATATTTTTCACTATAGATTTTAAAAACTTGATTCGTCATATAATGCTTTTTTATTGAAATTTTTTATATAAAAATTTTTTTTTTACAGTTTCTAGTTACATTTTTCCTTGTATATGAAAATTCCTATTTTACCCAAGTATATCATAATCATATTAAAAAAACATCTTTTTGCCAAACATTTTTCACAATAAATTTGTAAAAACGATTTGTCATGTCATGTTTTTTAATGAATTATTTCACCTTTTTTTTTCCCTTTTTTTTACAGCTTTTTCATTAAAATTTTCCTTTGGATAAACAAATTACCATTTTACCAATTTATTTCACATTCATATGAAAAAATTCTTATTTTTGCCAAACATGGTTATAATGAAACCTTTTTTGTTTACTTATTGCACTTTTTTCAACAGCCTTCCATGAAAATATGCTTCTGTATATGGAAATGTATATTTTACAAATAAATTTAATATTCATGTAAAACGTCATAATTTTGTTAAACCATGGTTTGTGATGTGAAAGTGTTTTATTTACGTATTGCACTTTTTAATGGTTTTTAAAGAAATTATGCTTATGAATATAAAAATTCATATTTTCACAAACACTCAGATTTTGATGAAAAAATTAAAAAAAATTATAAAAAATTATAATTATGTATATAAAATTTAATATTTTAATAAAAACAATTTTTTTAAATAAAAGAAAGTCAGATTTGTTTCAAACCATTGTTTGTCATAACAGTTTTTGCGATGAACATTTGCATTTTTTAATGTTTTTTTGTTAAATGATGATTTTGATTATGAAAAGTCATAATTTCACAATATCACATTTTCAATGAAAATGTCATATTTTTGTCAAACATGATTTGTATGGTCACCTTTTTGTTTCTTAATATCACTTTTTTAAAAGGTTTTCCGTGAACATATGCGTCTAAATATGAAAATTCATATGTTCATAATGACTATCATATTTTGTTATGCAAAATGACATTTTTATCAAACCCTGGTTTCTCATGTAAATGTTTTTCGTTCACGGATTGCACTTTTTAACCTTTTTCATTTAATTATGAATATTCATATTTTTACAATAGCAATTTCTATGAAAAACATCATTTTTCATGTCACCGTTTTGAGCACTTTATTTTAATAGTTTTTTATGAAATTATTTTAAGGTATCTATAAATTCATATTTTCACATTAACATGTTTTTTATGATAACGGTTAACTTTTTCTTATGAAATTTTATTTATGAACATTATTTAAATAAAAACAATGTTGTATTGAACAAGAATTTTTTTTTCAAACATTTTCATTACATTTTGCATAGATTTTTTGCACTTTTAACAGTTTTTAGTTAAATGATGCTTATGAAAATTCATATATTCACAATTACTCATATTTTTATGAAAAGGTTAACGATTTCTTATAAATGAAATTATGTTTATGAATATGAAATGTAATATTTTAATAAAAACATTTTATTTTATAAAGGAAAGTCAGATTTTGTTCAAACCATTGCCATCACGTTTTGCGTTGAATCTTTGCACTTTCAACAGTTAAATGATGCTTATGAATAGGATATAATTTCACATTTTGAAATGCATTTTTCCTTCAAATTATTTATTTGAATATGAAAATGTATATAATTTATATGAGAAAAGTCATTTATGTCAAAAAATAGTTTATAATGAAAACTTTTTAGTTCACTTATTGCACTTTTAACGATTTATTGTGAAATGATGCTTATGAATATAACTTGTAAATACTTGATTTGACATTTCACGTTTTCATTGAATTTTGCTCTTTTTAACAGTTTTTCAATAATGATATAATTCAATAATTGAAAAATAATAATTTTTCAATTATTATGCTGATGAATAGGAAAATTTATATTTTACCAATTAATTATATTTTTATTTAAAAAAATATATTTTTTGCTCAAATCATTATCATGTTGGTTTTTTGCTTACATTAACGTTTTTTCATTAAAGGCTGCCTTATGCAAAAAAGAAATTCACATTAATAACGATCAAATTGTTTATGAAAAAGTCCTATCTTTGTGGTCACTTTTCCTGTTTTTTATTCACTTATAGCACTTTTTTTTTAAAGGTTTTCCATGTTCATATGATTTACAGCTACACAATTACTCATCTTATTACGGTAAAGGTTAATGTATTTTTTTAATTATGATTATGAATAGGAAATGTTATATTTTCATTAACAAAATATGAATTATTACTGTTGTTTCGATTTTAATGAATTTAATGATTTTAATGATTTTCAGCGGTTAAGAAACTCATTCTTGACAGCACGTAGATGGCTTTGCCAAATATGTGCTGTTGTTTCGATTTTAATGAATTATGACATTATAACCCATTTTCATTCACTTTTTGCAGTTTTCTACACTTTTTATGAAATTATGATTATGAATATGAAAATTCAAATATTTGAAAAAACTATAATATTCTTGTGAGAAATATCATATTTTGGTCAGGAAATGTTTTGTTATATTATAATCTCATCATAAATATGTAAAATTATCATGGGTAAGTGCATACTGCTTGTACAAATACGCTTGGTTCAAAAACCCCTTTCTCTTCGTTCTAGAAGCCTGAGACTTGCGGAATCGCGTTTTCAGCGTTCAAGAAACTCATTCCTGACAGCACGTAGAAGGCTTTGCCAAATATGTGCTGCTGTTTCGATTTTAATGAATTATGACTTTATAACCCATTTTCATTCACTTTTTGCAGTTTTCTACACTTTTTAATGAAATTATGATTATCAATATGAAAATTTATATTTTTGAAAAAACTATAATATTTTGTGAGAAATATCATATTTTGGTCAGGAAATGTTTGTTATATTATAATCTCATCATAAATATGTAAAATTATCATGGGTAAGTGCATACTGCTTGTACAAATACGCTTGGTTCAAAAAACCCCTTTCTCTTCGTTCTAGAAGCCTGAGACTTGCGGAATCGCGTTTTCAGCGTTCAAGAAACTCATTCCTGACAGCACGTAGAAGGCTTTGCCAAATATGTGCTGTTGTTTCGATTTTAATGAATTTTGACTTTATAACCCATTTTCATACACTTTTTGCAGTTTTCTACAATTTTTATGAAATTATGATTATGATCATAACTGTCAAACTCAATTTTATGTATGAAAAAATATCTAAAAAAAAATAATTTTCGTCAGTTTATTGCTCACAATATTTAATGATTTTCAATTCAATTATTCTTCTAAATATCAAAAATCATGTTTTAAAAATAATGGTTATCTTTTTAGGAAAAATTGTCTTATTTTTGTCAAAACATGTTAGGTTTATCTTTTTTTCTTTTATCGAATATACATTTATTACGTTTATTTTTAAAATGCTTATTTTTTTTTTTATGAAAAGAGGCATATTTTTGTCCTTTTTTGTCTTGTCTTTTTCGTTTACTTATCGCAGATTTGAACGGTTTTTAATGAAAATTTGCTTATGAATATGAAAATTCCTATTTTCCCAATAATAATCATATTTTTTATCAAAAAAAGATATTGTTTTTAAACTACCGTTTGTCATGTATAATTTTTCGTTTAAGTCTTGCACTTTTTAGCGTTTTTTTTTACATTAAATAATGCTTATAAATCAGAAAATTCATATTTTTACAACTAATTTTTTATAATAAAGGTTAACGTATTTTTTTATGAAATTAATTATGAAATGTAATAATAAAAAAAATAATTGTTATTCAAAAATAAAAAAATAAAAACTTTTTTTCAAACCATTGTTTGTCATCACATTTTGCATTGAATTTTTGCACTTTTTAGTTGATGATGCTTATGAATATTAAAAGTCAAATTTTTCACAATAACTTGTAAAATATCATATCACATTATTTATTAACAGTTTTTCATGAAATTATTAGTATGTATATGAAAATGTATATTTTACCAAATAATCTCATTTTTATAAAAAAAAAAAGTTATATTTTTCAAGTAAGTGGCCGTATCTCTCTGTGAAAAGCCTATGACTCACTATTGAGAAAAGGATCACGGCTCAAGGCCTCAGCTACAATGTTCTTGCTCCCAGCAACATGATTAAGATCAAAAGTGTAAGCAGCAAGCTTTGATACTCAGCGTTGTTCACAAGCATCGAGTTTAGCTTTAGTTAGTATATAAGTGAGTGGGTTATTGTTTGTCCATACCATGAAAATGTGTCCTTTTAACCAATGGCTAAATTTTTCACATACACTCCACTTCAAGGCTAGAAACTCAAGCTTATGTGCTGGATACCTCTTTTGAGAGTTACTTAGAGTCTTGCTTGAGAATGCAATGGGGCGTGCTTTCTCCTCCCCAGCCGGTATCTGTGATAGTACAGCCCCGAGTCCAACTAGAGATGCATCAGTTGACAAAATTAACGGAAGAGAGAAATCAGGATGTGCTAGAACCACGCTCTGCAATAAGCTCTCTTTCAGTTTAGAAAGGGCCACATCACACTCAGGAGCCCAGTCAGTTGATTTCAACTTCCTATCAGCTGTCAAAGAAAACAACGGTTTGGCTATTGAGGAACAATTTGGGATGAAATGCTGATAATAGAGAATCATGCCCAAAACAGACTTAATCCTCTTCCATGAAGTCCTCTTTTGACAATTTGGCTATGGCTTCAACCTTCGAAGGATCGACAGATACACTATTCCGTCAATTACGTGACCTAAAAATTTAACAGATGTTTGCTTGAAATGGCACTTTTTTGGACTGAACTTGAGGTTGTAATCCTCAACCGTTGAAAGACTATCTCCAGCTTCTTCCAACGCTGCCTCCTCATCAGGTGCAAACACCAATGAGTCGTCCAAATAACACAACAGGCTACTGAAATTCAAGTCCCCAAAGATACTCAGCATCATGCGCATAAAAGATGCTGGACTGTTACACAGTCCCTGTGGCATCCTATTATACTCATGAAGGCCCACTGGAGTTGCAAACGCAGTGTATTTTTTATCTTCTTCAGACATGGGGATGTTATAGAAACCTGATGTCAGATCCATAGTGCTGAAGAGAGCGTTTCCTCCTAAGGCAGCAAGGCAGTCTGATTGATGAGGGTTTGCATATACAAGATGCAAACCCAGACATTAGGGAGGTACAAGCCAGTGCACCCTTAGTGCCGGTCCCAAGCTCAGATAAATGGGGAGGGTTGCGTTAGAAAGGCCAGGCATGTCAAATTGAATATGCGGATCACAAATAAGAATTTCATACCGGATCGGTCGAGGCCCGGGTTAACGACAACCGCCACAGGTATCGTTAGCCAACAGGATACCGGTGGAAATTAGGCTACTGTTGGCCGAAGGAAGAGAAGGAGAGGAAGAAGACGTCTACAGAGACAGCAGGAAAAGGAGAAGTGTAGGAGAGAAGAGGTTCGGGTTGGTACTTTAAATGTTGGTACTATGAATGGTAAAGGGAGAGAGATAGCTGATATGATGGAGAGGAGAAAAATAGATATGTTGTGTGTTCAGGAGACCAAGTGGAAAGGGAGTAAGGCCAGGAACATTGGAGGTGGGTTTAAACTGTTCTATCATGGTGTGGATGGAAAGAGAAATGGTGTAGGGGTGATTCTGAAGGAAGAGTACAGTAAGAGTGTAGTGGAGGTGACGAGAGTTTCTGATAGGGTGATGAACATGAAGCTGGAAGTTGAAGGGATGATGATAATTGTCATCAGTGACTATGCTCCACAAGTCGCCTGTGGGATAGAGGAGAAGGAAAGATTCTGAAGTGAATTAGATGGTAGATGAAAGATTAGTGATTGGGGCAGACTTTAATGGGCATATGTAGGTGATGGGAACAGAGGTGATGAGGAGGTGATGGGTAGGTATGGTTTTAAGGAGAGGAATGTAGAAGGGCAGATGGTGGTAGATTTTGCTAAAAGGATGGAAATGGCAGTGGTGAATACATATTTTAAGAAGAAGGATGATCATAGGGTGACCTATAAGAGTGGAGGACAGTGTAGCTAGACAGCATCGGATGGTGGTCTGTTGGATGGTTTTGGAGGTGAAGAAGAAGAGGAGGAGGGTGAGGACTGAAAGAAGAATAAGATGGTGGAAACTGAAGGAGGAAGAGTGTATTGTGAGGTTCAGGGAAGAGGTCAGACAGGGGCTCGTTGGTGGTCAAGTCAAGTCAAGTCAAGAAGCTTTTATTGTCATTTCAACCATATATAGCTGATGCAGTACACAGTGAAATGAAACAACGTTTCTCCTGAACCCAGGTGCTACATAAAACAACATAAAACAACAGTCACAGAACAGAAGAACACAGGGCCAGGAACTAAGATCCTCACCACATAAAGTGCATGTGTGCAACTGGTGCAAACAGTGCAAGAGACAACACAAGACAGTGCAAGACAACACAGGACAGTGCAGGACAATACACAATACACAAAATATAAAAATAAAAGCAGCAGTAGCTCCGCCAGTAAAACCTGTCGTGACAGGATAAGGTGCACAGTAGCAGAAATGTAAACAAATATAAACAGAATTTTGCAATTCTATAATAGTGTAAAAAATATGGTAGCAGCAATCAAGATAAAGTGATCAGTGACCAAGGGATTAACAGAATATTGTGCAAAAAGAGCAAGTCCCGGAGATCAGCAACAAACGGCATGTAAACATTATGCTATAATGAGAGGTGTGAATGGTGCTGAAACCTGGGTGTGTGAAGTGTATGTGTGTTGAGTCCAGTTGTACAGATCAGTCACTCAGTTGTGTGTAAGTGTGTGTGTGTGTGTGTGTGTGTGTGTGTGTGTGTGTGTGTGTGTGTGTGTGTGTGTGAGAGAGAGTTCAGTCCAGATGTTTGTTCAGGAGCCTTGCGGGAAAAAACTGTTGCACAGTCTTGATGTGACGGCCCGAATGCTTCGGAACCGTTTTCCTGATGGTAGGAGGGTGAAGTATGTGTGTGACGGGTGTGTGTGGTCGTCCACAATGCTGTTTGCTTTGCGGATGCAGTGTGTGGTGTAAATGTCCATGATAGAGGGGAGAGAGACTCTGATGATCTTCTCAGCTGTTCTCACTATCCTCTGTAGGGTCTTGCGATCCGAGACAGTGCAATTCCCAAACCAGGCAGTGATGCAGCTGCTCACGATGCTCTCGATGGTCCCTCTATAGAACATGGTCAGGATGGGGGGAGGGAGATGGGCTTTCCTCAGCCTTCTCAGGAAGTAGAGGTGGTGGTGGTGGTGAAGCGGAATTGGATGATTGGGTAACAACTGCAGGAGTGATGAGGATAGCAGCTTGAAAGGTACTTGGTGTGACATCTGGAAATAGAAAGGAAGACAAAGAGACATGGTGGTGGAATGAGAAAGTGCAGGAGAGCATAAGGAGAAAGAGGTTGGCAAAACAGAAGTGGGATCGACAGAGTGATGAAAAAAGTAGGCAGGAGTACAAGGAGATGCGGCAGCAGGTAAAGAGGGATGTGGCAAAAGCCAAGGAAAAGGCATATGAGGAGCTGTATGAGAGGTTGGACACTAAGAGAGGAGAAAAGGATTGGCCAGGCAGCAGGACCGAGCTGGGAAGGATGCACTGCAAGTTAGAGCAATAAAAGATGAAGATGGAAATGTGTTGACTAGTGAGGAGAGTGTTGTGAGAAGGTGAAGGGAGTATTTTGAGCAGGTGATGAATGAGGAAAATCAGAGAGAGAGAAGGTTGGATGATGTGGAGTTGGTGAAGCAGGATGTGGATAGGATTAGTAAGGAGGAAGTGAGAGCAGCGATTAAGAGGATGAAGAGTGAGAAGTCGGTTGGACCAGATGACATAACTGTAGAAGCATGGAGATGTTTAGGAGAGATGGAAGTGGAGATTTTAACCTGATTGTTTAACACAATTCTGGAAGGTGGGAGATGCCTGAGGAATGGAGAAGGAGTGTGCTGGTGCCGAGCTTTAAGAATAAGGGAGATGTGCAGACCCGCAGTAACTACAGGGGAATTACGTTGATCAGTCACACCATGAAGTTATGGGAAAGAGTAGTGGAAGCCAGGCTGAGAAAAGAAGTGACCATCTGTGAGCAACAGTACGGTTTCATGCTGAGGAAGAGCACCACGTATGCCTTATTTGCTTTGAGGATGTTGATGGAGAAGTATAGAGAAGGACAGAATGAATTGCATTGTATTTGTGGATTTAGAGAAAGCATACGACAGTGTGCCAAGAGAGGAGTTGTGGTATTGTATGAGGAACTCAGGTGTGTCAGAGAAGTATGTGAGGGTGGTGCAGGACATGTATGAGGATGTGCACTAGGAACGACATACTGGTTCAGGGTGAAGGTTGGACTGCATTAAGGATCGGCCCTAAACCCTTTCCTGTTTGCAGTGGTGATGGACAGGTTGACGGACGAGGTCAGACAGGAGTCTCCCTAGACTATGATGTTTGCGGATGATATTTTGATTTGTGGTGAGAGTAGTGAGCAGGTTGAGAAGAGCCTGGAGAGGTGGAGATATGCGCTGGAGAGAAGGGGAATGAAAGTCAGTAGGAGTAAGACAGAGTACATGTGCGTAAATGAGAGGGAGGGTAGTGGAGTGGTGCGGTTACAGGGAGAAGAGGTGGAGAAGGTGGAGGAATTCAGGTACCTGGGGTCAACAGTGCAAAGTAATGGAGAGTGTGTTAGAGAAGTAAAGAAAAGAGTGCAGGCAGGGTAGAGTGGGTGAAGAAGAGTGACAGGAGTGATTTGTGATAGTAGGGTATCTGCAAAAACGAAATGGAAAGTTTATAGGACTGTGGTGAGATGTTGTATGGATTAGAGACAGTGGCATTGAGTAAAAGACAGGAGGCGGAGCTGGAGGTAGCAGAACTGAAGTTGTTAAGGTTTTCGTTGGGAGTGACGAGGATGGACAATAATAGAAATGAGTTTATTAGATTGACAACCCATGTAGGATGTTTTGGTGACAAGATGAGGGAGGCGAGATTGAGATGGTTTGGACATGTGCAGAGGAGGGACATGAATTATTTCGGTAGAAGAATGCTGAGGATGGAGCCACCAGGTAGGAGGAAAAGAGAAAGGCCAAGGAGGAGGTTTATGGATGTGGTGAGGGAAGACATGCAGGTAATTGGTGTGAACGAGGCAGATGTAGAGGGCAGGGTGGTATGGAGACGGATGATCCGCCGTGGCGACCCCTAAAGGGGGCGGCCAAAAGAAGAAGAAGAAGACAATATACAAGATGCACATGCTATGTGGTTCCTCGCTTAGGTAACCTTTATACACCAGACAAAAATACCCTGCGCTTTCGAGCCTAGCTAATCCGCTTGTTGTTGTTAAAATTTTGCACACTCTGCAAAACTGCACCGGTTTATTCTGCAATACTATTCTCCAATAAACCTATCATACTCTTATCACAACTACCTTTATTTTGTTTTTATTATTTTGGTATTCTACTCTATTTTTATAACTAAAACTAGCTAGAAATGCCAGTGATCCATTGGGTCGGGAAAGGCCGGCCCATTAGAATTTTGAAAGGTGACAGTTTAGTAGTTGATGACAGAGTCATTCTCGTTTCTTTGAGTACTGCCGGGAGAACAACAGTCCAATTTCGGCCTGTTTCAATGCAGGCTTTAGTAACACGTTCCTTAATGGTTCTGTTCGTTCTCTCTACCACTCCAGCTGACTGTGGGTGATAGGGAATATTAAAATGGCAATCAATTGCTAAGCTTTTAGCCAAATGTTGTGTTACTTTAGAAGCAAAAGGTGTGCCATTATTACTTTCAATCACACTAGGAATACCAAACCTAGAGATGATCTCTTTCGTTAATATTTTTACAACTGTTTTAGCGTTCTCTGTCACGCATGCAAATGCTTCTGGCCACTTACTAAATCTGTCAACTATAACCAACAGGTTTCTCAAATTTCCTACTTGTGGCATATGTGTGAAATCGATCTGTAGGTGTTGGAAGGGTTGCTCAGGAAAAGTAAGCGCATCATGTCGTACAGGTCAATGTATGTTAGTTTTGGCACAAGTCAAACATGAATCTAACACTAGCTTGGTTGTTTTAGCTACATCAGCAGTACAGTATGATGAGTTTATAGCCTGTGTGACTTTAGCTGTGCTAATGTGTGACATCCCATGGTAATGCTACACCAACACTATAAAGCTAGTTAAGGCAGAGCAATTTTTCCATCTACATCTCTAATGATACCAGCAGAATATGATTTACATTGTTTAGAAGCCCAATACTTTATGTCCTCCTTCACTTCTGACTCTGAAGTATTTTTGAGGTCAATATCTGGTATATTGGAGATATGCGTCATCATCGGGATCTCAGGATTTGTCTGTACTGTGTCCAAATCTACTGGTTGTTTTGTTGCTTCCTTAGCTACTTTATCGGCTAACGGGTTTCCCCGAATTTCCTCTGAATCACCTGCGGCATGTTCTGTAACCTTAACTATGGCCATTTTGGCAGGAAGATGAACAACATTTAAGAGGCCCCCTATGAGATTAAAATGTGCTATAGGCTTTACATCAGCTGTTTTAAAGTGTCTTTGCTTCCATGTTTCGGCAAAATCATGCACAACATCATAGGCATACTTAGAATCAGTGTATATAGTGCTTTACCTTCGGTGTATATAGTGCTTTACCTTCAGACAACTGACATGCTCTTGTAAGTGCAAACAACCCTGCAGCTTGTGCAGATGTGTATGGTAATGGTTTAGCTTCAACTATTTCATCAGGTAATCGTACAACCGCATATCCACATAAATACACATCAGAGGGTTTTGAACATGATCTATCTAGATCAGGGGTCACCAACGTGGGCCCTTTTCTAAAAAATAGCTGTTTCCTACTTTGTTAAATCATTGTTGATACTTATGAGAAATCATTAACATGATCAGTGTCCTCACATAGATAAATATCATTAATTATCAATAATAACATATAATTAAAGGTAAATTGAGCAAATTTGTTATTTCAGATCAAAATGAAAACTGTGTCTATCAAACTGTTAGCCCTTCACATTAATGGTACCCAAGATGTAGCTCTCAGTTTCAGAAAGGCTGGTGACCCCTGATCTATATATATAGGCAATCCCCCTCTTCCAGGGCCATATCTAAAAGATCGGGCCTACAAGAGGTCTCTTGTTCAATGTGTTTAAGGCAATCCTGTGTGTCTTTAAAACCACAAGTCTAGCAGAGTCTAGCAAGTCTAGCAGATCACGCAGCGTTACTACAGCTGAATGCGGCTGAGAAGAAGGCTTAATGGTTACGTTTTCTGTTGCCAAGAGCGTGATTTCATAACCAGATCTACGTCGTGCTGTCATATCTTTTGTGTTGAGGTTATGTGAAATAGCTGTTACCTGATGTGAGGTGTACAGTATTAAAGGATGTCACAGCACTGTTTTCTCAGCATCCCGGACCATCAGACCATCAGCAGCCACTGCACGCATGCATGAGGGCAACCCTTGTGCTATGTTGTCTAAACATTTGGAAAGAAATCTGGGCACAATTTGTCACAATGTTCCTGGGCTAGAATCCCTGCAGCCGTACCACCAGGTTCATGCAAATAAAGGTGAAAATTATGAGTATAAAATGTAATATTTTAATAAAAACATTTTTAAAAACTTTTTTATAAAAGAAAGTCAGATTTTTTTTCAAACCATTGTTTGTCATCACATTTTGCAGTGAATATTTGTACTTTCAATGGTTTTTAGTTAATAATGCTTATGAATCTAAAAAGTCAAAATTTTACAATAACTTTTAAAAACGATTTGTCATATGTTTTTCATTGAATTTTTGCACTTTTTTTTTTTTTTTACAGTTTTCATGAAATTATTCTAATGAATATAAAAATTCACATTTTTTGTTAATTGATGCTAAATATGAAAAGTCATATTTTTCACTATAGATTTTAAAAACTTGATTCGTCATATAATGCTTTTTTATTGAATTTTTTTATAAAAAGTTTTTTTTTACAGTTTCTAGTTACATTTTTCCTTGTATATGAAAATTCCTATTTTACCCAAGTATATCATAATCATATTAAAAAAACATTTTTTTGCCAAACATTTTTCACAATAAATTTGTAAAAACGATTTGTCATGTCATGTTTTTTAATGAATTATTTCACCTTTTTTTTTTCCTTTTTTTTTACAGCTTTTTCATTACAATTTTCCTTTGGATAAACAAATTACCATTTTACCAATTTATTTCACATTCATATGAAAAAATTCTTATTTTTGCCAAACATGGTTATAATGAAACCTTTTTTGTTTACTTATTGCACTTTTTTCAACAGCCTTCCATGAAAATATGCTTCTGTATATGGAAATGTATATTTTACAAATAAATTTAATATTCATGTAAAACGTCATAATTTTGTTAAACCATGGTTTGTGATGTGAAAGTGTTTTATTTACGTATTGCACTTTTTAATGGTTTTTAAAGAAATTATGCTTATGAATATAAAAATTCATATTTTCACAAACACCAGATTTTGATGAAAAATTTAAAAAAAAATTATAAAAAATTATAATTATGTATATAAAATTTAATATTTTAATAAAAACAATTTTTTTAAATAAAAGAAAGTCAGATTTGTTTCAAACCATTGTTTGTCATAACAGTTTTTGCGATGAACATTTGCATTTTTTAATGTTTTTTTGTTAAATGATGATTATGATTATGAAAAGTCATAATTTCACAATATCACATTTTCAATGAAAATGTCATATTTTTGTCAAACATGATTTGTATGGTCACCTTTTTGTTTCTTAATATCACTTTTTTAAAAGGTTTTCCGTGAACATATGCGTCTAAATATGAAAATTCATATGTTCATAATGACTATCATATTTTGTTATGCAAAATGACATTTTTAATCAAACCCTGGTTTCTCATGTAAATGTTTTTCGTTCATGGATTGCACTTTTTAACCTTTTTCATTTAATTATGAATATTCATATTTTTACAATAGCAATTTTTATGAAAAACATCTTTTTCATGTCACCGTTTTGAGCACTTTAATAATTTTTTATGAAATTATTTTAAGGTATCTATAAATTCATATTTTCACATTAACATGTTTTTTATGATAACGGTTAACTTTTTCTTATGAAATTTTTTCATGAACATTATTTAAATAAAAACAATCAATGTTGTATTGAACAAAAATATTTTTTTTCAAACATTTTCATTACATTTTGCATAGATTTTTTCCCAACAGTTTAACAGTTTTTTTTGTTGTTTTTTTTTTCCAATTCTTTTTATTGAGAAATCAACATTGACAGATACAAAAAAGTAAACAAAAATTCTTAGTTTTTTCTTTTTTTAAACAAACACAGAAAGAAAACACCCCCACCCCCCAAAACACAGACAAAACCCCAGACAAAGACACACACACACACATGCGCACGCACGCACACACACCCCACATCCCCCTGCTTAAACAACTGAAGAAAAAAAACAAAGGTCATGCATACAGTCCAAATTTGACCACTTTAGATCTTTAACCAGGTAGCACCCGTAGTCCCCTAAAATAAGAAATAACAGGCTGCCACTTGCAAAAAAAAGTGCCAGTAGAACCCCTCAGCGTATATTTTATTTTCTCCAACTTAAGAAAAAACATTAAGTCTTTAAACCACCGAGAGATAGAAGGACATCCTATTGTTTTCCAGTGTAGAAGTATGCAACGTCTGGCCAATAAAGATGAGAAAGCTAAAACATCTTTGTGTGCAGAACTCAGTGATACCGATTTGCTGGTAACCCCAAATATAGCGATCAGTGGGCATGGCGTCAATTGCACTCCAAATATGGAGGACATAACGCTGAAAAAAACCTGTCCAGAATGCATGCAATTTTGGGCACAGAAAGAACATATGACTCAAATGACAGGGGGAAGCATGACATCTGTCACATCTGTCCTCAACCCCAGGATAGATCTTTGCCTGCTTCAATTTGGAAAGATGAATTCTGTACAAAACCTTAAACTGAATGAGGCTGAGGCGGGCACAGGAAGTGGTAGACCGTATCCTATCCACGGCCTCCTCCCACCGTTCATCGCCAAACTGCAGCCCCAACTCCTCCTCCCAAGCGGTCCTGGTTTTATCTGTATTACAGCTATTGAGAGATAAAATAAAACTGTATATCCGGGAAATCAAACCACGCTGGTGTGGGGCAAACATGACTAAACTCTCCCAAGGTTGCTTGGGGGGTACTGAGGGAAAATTGGGAAGGCATTTAGATACAAAGCTGCGGACTTGGAAATATCGAAAAAAATGAGCTGTAGGCAGCCCATACTCCAAGGACAGGCTGGTGAAACTTCTAAAGACGCCATCTTTGTACAAATTATAAAGTTGCTTGACGCCTTTTTCATGCCACAGTGAGAAAGCTGAATCCAAAAGTGACGGGGGAAACAAATGATTTCTATTCAAGGGACCCAGTGCTGATAGAGCCCTAAATTTAAAGTGACGCCTAAACTGAAACCAAATCTTAAGTGTGTTCAGTACGACTGGATTGTCATTATATTGAGATGGTTTGACCGGAAAAGGTGAGCAAAGCAGAGCAGATACAGAGGATGATCTACAAGACAGTAGCTCTAGATTGCACCAAGTGGATTCTGTTGAATCGGACCAGAAGTTCAGTTTTTGGATATGTGCAGCCCAGTAGTATATTTGAAAATTGGGCAAAGCAAAAAGACAGAGGCAGACTGCTCCACCTCTGAAAATCCGACTTCATGTCCGCCACAAGCGGAGCGAGATTGGCATGAAAAAGTTTGGGTAAGGAACGGGTCACCGTGATACCAAGGTATTTAAAGCCTGAACAGTTGAATTTGAATGGCAGATTCAGACGCTGAAGTTGTAGAGCGTCAGTGTTTACCGGATAACACTCACTCTTATGGAAATTCAGTTTGTATCCCGAGAAAGAGCCAAAATCCCCCAAGATAGATAAGACAACAGGAATAGAGGCTGCAGGATCCGTCACATATAACAACAAATCATCAGCATATAAGGATACCTTATATTCCGCCCCCTTGCGAGTTATACCCTTAAAGGCTAACAAGGATTTAAGTTTAATGGATAATGGCTCAATGGCAAGGGCGAATAGCAGTGGTGACAGTGGGCACCCCTGCCGAGTTCCACGCCCGAGACTGAAATAATCAGAGCTAATATTATTTGTACGAACACTGGCTTGCGGAGATTTATAAAGGAGTCGGATCCAGGAGACAAATGTATCACCAAACCTGAATTTCTTCAATGTTGCAAACAGGTATTCCCACTCTACTCTATCAAACGCTTTCTCAGCATCCAATGAAACTACCACCTCAGGGAGAGGAGATGACTGCTTAGAGTAAATTATATTGAAAAGTGTACGAGTGTTAAAAAATGAATGTCGCCCTTTAATGAATCCAGTCTGCTCCATAGATATGATACGTGGTAGTATATTTTCTAACCGGGATGCAATCACTTTCGCCAGCACTTTCACGTCGGCATTTAGCAGCGACAGCGGTCTGTATGACCCGCACAGGTTGGGATCCTTGCCCTTCTTCAAGAGAAGGGCTATTGAGGCCTGATTGAAAGTAGGTGGTAGCACGCCCTGATCCAAAGATTCATTGAACACACCAAGGAGCAGCGGCGTATAGCTCTGGAGACGGGTTGGACGCGTAGCTCTGATCGAGTTGGCTGATAGCCAATGAGATGTCCCTGAGTTTAGCTCTGTGCTCTCGATATGTGAAAGCAGAGTACGAAATGATTCGCCCCCTGAGATAGGCTTTCATAGTCTCCCATAATAATGAGCATGGAGTAGAGTCAAGACGATTAAACAACAAGAATTCATCAATAGCTCCAGAAATAGACGCACAGAAATCCTTGTCCGCTAGGAGATGCGAATTAAACCGCCAGGGAGATTGTGTAGGTCTATGGGTTGAGAATTGGATATCCAACGCTAGAGGAGCATGATCAGAAATCACAATGGCCAAATAATCTGTAGATACAACGGAGCGATTGAGACGGCTATCAATAAAAAAATAATCAATTCTGGAATATGAGTGATGCACCGGGGAGAAAAATGAGAATTTTTTCATCCCGGGATTGCGACATCTCCATGGGTCTACCAAGCCGTTTTGTGACACGAAATCGGAGAACGATTTAGACATTGCACATTGGGATGCAGCACGAGAACTAGAACTATCCAAAACAGGGTTCAAAACACAATTCAAATCACCGCCAAAAATTATCAAATGGGTATTTACAAAGGGAAGACTGCCAATTAACCTATTCGCAAAATCAGGATCATCAAAGTTTGGAGCGTAAATATTAACCAGCAGAACCTTGGTCTGCATCAGCATACCAGCCACAATGACATATCTGCCATTCCTATCTGCAATTGTATGGGTAGGCGAAAACCGTATGCTTCTATTTACTAGGATGGCCACCCCTCGTGCCTTAGAATTGAAATTGGAGTGGAAAGTTTGACCCACCCAAGGACGGTGAAGCCTATGATGATCTCTGACCCTGAGGTGTGTTTCCTGTAAAAATACTATGTCGGCGCGTAAGCGTTTCAGATGGGTAAAAACCCTAGACCGTTTAATAGGATTACCCATACCCCTAATATTCCAGCTAAGGAACCGGACAGGTGCACCACTGCCAGCTAAAAGTGAGTCTGTATTATTGCCAGCCATTCACCCAAAAACAACTACACACACAAAAAAAAGAAAACAGGACCTGTGAAGCCAGGGGCAATCCCCACCCCCCTACCCCAGTGCGCGCGCATCAGACACTCAAACACAAACACATACCCAACACACAAGTAGAGTCCCCATCCTAACAATAACCCCAGGGGACAGCAACGTGAACTATCAAAAAAGAAACCTATCGCCGCCCACACAAATAAATGTGCTAACGACACGGAGAACAAGCCCATCCTAAGCAAAGAGAAGGCTCCAGCAGATTAAACACAACATAAATTAAGCGCAACTATATCTAGTTCACTGCTGCCCATTCCCGGTCTACATAAACATATAAACAAAGTTTCCAGAGGAAAATAAGTTCCCAACATAAATCGACCAAGCGTTCATGAAACAAACAGTAAGTTTTCAGGATCACTTACACTTTGATTTCCGTAAAAATAACACATACAAAAAAAAGCAAACAAACAAACAAAAAATAATAATAACAAATAAATAAAAAGTCAAAGACCAGCATCACCACGCGGAGTTTGTGAATAGTGCAGTGTCACGAAAAACAAGGAGCAAACATCACGACCATCCGTGACAAAAAATATGTTTACACTTTAGACACACTTTGGAAAGTTTTTATATACTCGCTGGCCTCGTCAGGTGAAAGAAAATCTTTCCCAACACCATTGTGTGTAATACGTAGCCGCGCTGGATAAAATAACCCGTACCGCACACCTTCAATGCCACGGAGATGCCGCCGCACCTCGTTAAATGCAGCCCGTGCTTTTGCGGTTTTTACCGTATGGTCTGGAAAAATAGAAATGTTCAGACCCTTAAACTGAATTCGCTGCAGTTCTTTGGCGCGCCGTAAGACATCCAGACATTCGCTGTGATAGTGAAATCTGGCCACAATGGCTCGTGGTCGTTCACCAGGTTTTGGTACGGGCTGTAAAGTGCGATGTGACCTGTCCAGAACCGGCTCCTTCTCCAGACTCAGTGCCTCCTTCAGCAGCACGGCAACATTCGCGGTAGTGGAGCTATTGGGCCCCTCAGGAACACCGATTATGCGGAAATTATTGCGCCGCGATCTAGCTTCCAGATCTTCACATTTGGTCTCCAGCTTATTGTACTCAGCAGTAAGACGGTGAATGTCACGTTGCATTACAGCGATATCATCAGTGCAAACAGAAAGTGAGCGCTCCATTTCAGCCACGGTGCCCTTTAGTTCCCGCACCGCAGCCTCATTCGCAGCTTTATCACTGGACAGCTGCGCCTTCACCGCCTGCAGCTCCGAATTTATTGTCAGTAAATCGTTTCCTAATGTACGTTCTAATGCACGTAGTTCGGACTTAAATACCTCGATGATTTCGGACCTCATAGAGGACAGCAGCTCTGACTTTAATGAGTCAATATCAGCCTTAGAAGCTGCCTGTGAAACGATGGGCCCTTCACACGGAGGTGAATCACGAGAAGGCGAGGCCGCAACTGTTGCACCAGGCCGCAGTTGCGACTGAGTTGTGCTACGGGTCTTAGAAGTTTTACCAAACATCATAATTACCTCTAGATTCAAATACACAAACAAGAATGGTAGACCAAGGGATTGAGAGCAAAAACAAAAGCGAAAAGCTCGAAATAATAACAATTACAACATTAATCCACCGGAGCCCCCTAACACCACGTCCTACTCCATGACAAGCTCGATAGCGCCCCCCTTTTAACAGTTTTTAGTTAAATGATGCTTATGAAAATTCAAATATTCACAATTACTCATATTTTTATGAAAAGGTTAACGATTTCTTATAAATGAAATTATGTTTATGAATATGAAATGTAATATTTTAATAAAAACATTTTATTTTATAAACGAAAGTCAGATTTTGTTCAAACCATTGCCATCACCTTTTGCGTTGAATCTTTGCACTTTCAACAGTTAAATGATGCTTATGAATATGATATAATTTCACAATAACTTGTAGAAACTTGAATTGTTATATGACGTTTTTCATTGAATCTTTGTACTTTTTTTTTGCATTTTTTCTTTAAATTATTTATTTGAATATGAAAATGTATATAATTGATATGAGAAAAGTCATTTGTCAAAAAATTGTTTATAATGAAAACTTTTTAGTTCACTTATTGCACTTTTAACGATTTTTTGTGAAATGATGCTTATGAATATGTAATATGTAAATACTTGATTTGACATTTCACGTTTTCATTGAATTTTGCACTTTTTAACAGTTTTTCAATAATGATATAATTCAATAATTGAAAAAAAAAATGTTTCAATTATTATGCTGATGAATAGGAAAATGTATATTTTACCAATTAATTATATTTGTATTTAAAAAAATATATTTTTTGCTCAAATCATTATCATGTTGGTTTTTCGCTTACATTAACCTTTTTTTCATTAAAGGCTGCCTTATGCAAAAAAGAAATTCACATTAATAACGATCAAATTGTTTATGAAAAAGTCATATCTTTGTGGTCACTTTTTCTGTTTTTTATTCACTTATAGCACTTTTTTAAAGGTTTTCCATGATCATATGATTTACAGCTACACAATTACTCATCTTATTACGGTAAAGGTTAATGTATTTTTTAAAATTATGATTATGAATAGGAAATGTTATATTTTCATTAACAAAATATGAATTATTACTGTTGTTTCGATTTTAATGAATTTAATGATTTTAATGATTTTCAGCGGTTAAGAAACTCATTCTAGATGGCTTTGCCAAATATGTGCTGTTGTTTCGATTTTGATGAATTATGACTTTTTAACCCATTTTCATTCACTTATGCAGTTTTCTACAGTTTTTATGAAATTATGATTATGAATATGAAAATTCATATTTTTGAAATAACTAAAAATTTTGTGAGAAATAACATATTTTTGTCAGGAAATGTTTTCTTATATTATAATCTCATCATAAACATGTAAAAATATAATGGACAAATGCATGCTGCTTGTGCAAATATGCTTGTTCGAAAAACCGTTTCTCTTCGTCCTAGAAGCCTGAGACTTGCGGAATCGCTTTTTCAGCGGTTAAGAAACTCATTCTTGACAGCTGTAGATGGCTTTGCCAAATATGTGCTGATGTTTCATTTTGATAATTATGACTTTTTACACATTTTAAAAACTTTTGCAGTTTTCTACAGTTTTTATGAAATTATGATTATCAATATTAAAATTCAATATTTAAAAAAACATTTTTTGTGAGAAATATCATATTTTGATCAGGAAATGTTTTGTTATATTATAATCTCATCATAAACATGAAAAAATATCATGGGTAAGTGCATGCTGCTTGTACAAATACGCTTGGTTCGAAAAACCGCTTTCTCTTCGTCCTAGAAGCCTGAGACTTGCGGAATCGCGTTTTCAGCGGTTAAGAAACTCATTCTTTACAGCATGTAGAAGGCTTTGCCAAATATGTGCTGTTGTTTCGATTTTGATGAATTATGACATTTTCATTCACTTATTGCAGTTTTCTACAGTTTTTATGACATTATGATTTTGAATATGAAAATTCATATTTTTGAAATAACAAAAAATTTTGTGAGAAATAACATATTTTGGTCAGGAAATGTTTTCTTATATTATAATCTCATCATAAACATGTAAAAATATAATGGACAATGCATGCTGCTTGTACAAATACGCTTGGTTCAAAAACCGCTTTCTCTTCGTCCTAGAAGCTGAGACTTGCGGAATCGCTTTTCAGCGGTTAAGAAACTCATTTTTGACAGCACTTAGACAGCTTTGCCAAATATGTGCTGTTGTTTCGATTTTGATGAATTATGACTTTTTAACCCATTTTCATTCACTTATTGCAGTTTTCTACAGTTTTTATGAAATTATGATTATCAATATGAAAATTCATATTTTTAAATAACTAAAAAATTTTGTGAGAAATAACATTTTGGTCAGGAAATGTTTTGTTATATTATAATCTCATCATAAACATGTAAAAATATCATGGTAAGTGCATGCTGCTTGTACAAATACGCTTGGTTCAAAAAACCGCTTTCTCTTCGTCCTAGAAGCTGAGACTTGCGGAATCGCTTTTCAGCGTTAAGAAACTCATTTTGACAGCACTAGAAGCTTTGCCAAATAGTGCTGTTGTTTCGATTTTGATGAATTATGACTTTTTAACCCATTTTCATTCACTTATTGCAGTTTTCTACAGTTTTTATGAAATTATGATTATGAATATGAAAATTCATATTTTGAAATAACTAAAATTTTGTGAGAAATATCATTTTTGGTCAGGAAATGTTTTGTTATATTATATCTCATCATAACATGTAAAAATATAATGGACAAATGCATGCTGCTTGTACAAATACGCTTGTTCCGAAAAACCGTTTTCTCTTCGTCCTAGAAGACTGAGACTTGCGTAATCGCGTTTTCAGCGTTTAAGAAACTCATTTTTACAGCATGTAGAAGCTTTGCCAAATATGTGCTGATGTTTCGATTTTGATAATTATGACTTTATTACACATTTTAATAACTTTTAGCAGTTTTCTACAGTTTTTATGAATTATGATTATCAATATTAAAATTCATATATTTAAAAAAAACTAATTTTTGTGAGAAATATCATATTTTGGTCAGGAAATGTTTTGTTATATTATAATCTCATCATAAACATGAAAAATATCATGGTAAGTGCATGCTGCTTGTACAAATACGCTTGGTTCGAAAAACCGCTTTTCTTCGTCCTAGAAGCCTGAGACTTGCGGAATCGCTTTTTCAGCGGTTAAGAAACTCATTCTTTACAGCATGTAGAAGGCTTTGCCAAATATGTGCTGTTGTTTCGATTTTGATGAATTTGACTTTTTAACCCATTTTCATTCACTTATTGCAGTTTTCTACAGTTTTTATGAAATTATGATTATGAATATGAAAATTCATATTTTTGAAATAACTAAAAAATTTTGTGAGAAATAACATATTTTGGTCAGGAAATGTTTTTTATATTATAATCTCATCATAAACATGTAAAATATAATGGACAATGCATGCTGCTTGTACAAATACGCTTGGTTCAAAAACCGCTTTCTCTTCGTCCTAGAAGCCTGAGACTTGCGGAATCGCTTTTCAGCGGTTAAGAAACTCATTTTTGACAGCACTTAGACAGCTTTGCCAAATATGTGCTGTTGTTTCGATTTTATGAATTATGACTTTTTAACCATTTTAATTCACTTATTGCAGTTTTCTACACTTTTTATGAAATTATGATTATGAATGTGAAAATTCATATATTTGAAAAAACTAATATTTTTGAGAAATATCATTTTATGGTCAGGAAATGTTTTGTTATATTATAATCTCATCATAAACATGTAAAATATCATGGGTAAGTGCATGCTGCTTGTACAAATATGCTTGGTTCGAAAAACCGCTTTCTCTTCGTCCTAGAAGCCTGAGACTTGCGGAATCGCGTTTTAGCGGTTAAGAAACTCATTTTGACAGCACTTAGACAGCTTTGCCAAATATGTGCTGTTGTTTCGATTTTGATGAATTATGACTTTTTAACCCATTTTCATTCACTTATTGCAGTTTTCTACAGTTTTTATGACATTATGATTTTGAATATGAAAATTCATATTTTTGAAATAACAAAAAATTTTGTGAGAAATATCATTTTTGGTCAGGAAATGTTTTCTATATTATAATCTCATCATAAACATGTAAAATATCATGGGTAAGTGCATGCTGCTTGTACAAATACGCTTGGTTCGAAAAACGCTTTCTCTTCGTCCTAGAAGCCTGAGACTTGCGGAATCGCGTTTTCAGCGTTAAGAAACTCAGTTTTGACAGCATTAGAAGCTTTGCCAAATAAGTGCTATGTTTCGATTTTAATGAATTATGACTTTTAACACATTTTAATTACTTTTGCATTTTCTACAGTTTTTATGAAATTATGATTATGAATATGAAAATTCATATTTTGAAAAAACTAAAAATTTTTGTGAGAAATATCATTTTTGGTCAGGAAATGTTTTCTATATTATAATCTCATCATAAACATGTAAAATATCATGGGTAAGTGCATGCTGCTTGTACAAATACGCTTGGTTCGAAAAACCGCTTTCTCTTCGTCCTAGAAGCTGAGACTTGCGGAATCGCGTTTTCAGCGGTTAAGAAACTCATTCTTGACAGCACGTAGAAGCTTTGCCAAATATGTGCTGTTGTTTCGATTTGATGAATTATGACTTTTTAACCCATTTTCATTCACTTATTGCAGTTTTCTACACTTTTTATGACATTATGATTATGAATATGAAAATTCATATATTTGAAAAACTAAATATTTTTCTGAGAAATATCATTTTTGGTCAGGAAATGTTTTGTTATATTATAATCTCATCATAAACATGTAAAATATCATGGGTAAGTGCATGCTGCTTGTACAAATACGCTTGGTTCCGAAAAACCGCTTTCCTTCGTCCTAGAAGCCTGAGACTTGCGGAATCGCGTTTTCAGCGTTAAGAAACTCATTCTTGTAGAAGGCTTTGCCAAATATGTGCTGTTGTTTCGATTTTATGAATTTGACTTTTTAACCATTTTCATTCACTTATTGCAGTTTTCTACACTTTTTATGACATTATGATTATGAATATGAAAATTCATATTTTGAAATAACTATTATATTTTTGTAGAAATATCATTTTTTGGTCAGGAAATGTTTTGTTATATTTTATCTCATCATAAACATGTAAAAATATAATGGACAAATGCATGCTGCTTGTACAAATACGCTTGGTTCGAAAAACCGTTTCTCTTCGTCCTAGAAGCCTGAGACTTGCGGAATCGCGTTTTCAGCGGTTAAGAAACTCATTCTTGACAGCACGTAGAAGGCTTTGCCAAATATGTGCTGTGTTTCGATTTTAATGAATTATGACTTTATAACCATTTTAAATTACTTTTGCATTTTTCTACAGTTTTTATGAAATTATGATTATGAATATGAAAATTCATATTTTTGAAATAACTAAAAATTTTTGTGAGAAATATCATTTTTTGGTCAGGAAATGTTTTTATATTATAATCTCATCATAAACATGTAAAATATCATGGACAAGTGCATGCTGCTTGTACAAATACGCTTGGTTCGAAAAACCGCTTTCTCTTCGTCCTAGAAGCCTGAGATTGCGGAATCGCGTTTTAGCGGTTAGAAACTCATTTTTACAGCACTTAGACAGCTTTGCCAAATATGTGCTGTTGTTTCGATTTTGATGAATTATGACTTTTTAACCCATTTTCATTACTTATTGCAGTTTTCTACAGTTTTTATGACATTATGATTTGAATATGAAAATTCATATTTTTGAAATAACTAAAAATTTTGTGAGAAATACATATTTTGGTCAGGAAATGTTTTCTTATATTATAATCTCATCATAAACATGTAAAAATATAATGGACAATGCATGCTGCTTGTACAAATACGCTTGGTTCAAAAACCGCTTTCTCTTCGTCCTAGAAGCCTGAGACTTGCGGAATCGCGTTTTAGCGGTTAAGAAACTCATTTTTGACAGCACTTAGACAGCTTTGCCAAATATGTGCTGTTGTTTCGATTTTGATGAATTATGACTTTTTAACACATTTTCATTCACTTATTGCAGTTTTCTACAGTTTTTATGAATTATGATTATGAATATGAAAATTCATATTTTGAAATAACTAAAAAATTTTGTGAGAAATATCATTTTTGGTCAGGAAATGTTTTCTATATTATAATCTCATCATAAACATGTAAAATATCATGGAAGTGCATGCTGCTTGTACAAATACGCTTGGTTCGAAAAACCGCTTTCTCTTCGTCCTAGAAGCCTGAGACTTGCGGAATCGCTTTTCAGCGTTAAGAAACTCATTTTGACAGCACTTAGAAGCTTTGCCAAATATGTGCTGTTGTTTCGATTTGATGAATTATGACTTTTTAACCCATTTTATTCACTTATTGCAGTTTTCTACATTTTTATGACATTATGATTATGAATATGAAAATTCATATTTTGAAAAAATAAATTTTTGTGAGAAATATCATTTTTGGTCAGGAAATGTTTTGTTATATTATAATCTCATCATAAACATGTAAAAATATCATGGTAAGTGCATGCTGCTTGTACAAATACGCTTGGTTCGAAAAACCGCTTTCTCTTCGTCCTAGAAGCCTGAGACTTGCGGAATCGCGTTTTCAGCGTTAAGAAACTCATTCTTGACAGCATGTAGAAGCTTTGCCAAATATGTGCTGTTGTTTCGATTTTGATGAATTATGACTTTTTAACCCATTTTCATTCACTTATTGCAGTTTTCTACAGTTTTTATGACATTATGATTTTGAATATGAAAATTCATATTTTTGAAATAACTAAAAATTTTGTGAGAAATACATATTTTGGTCAGGAAATGTTTTCTATATTATAATCTCATCATAAACATGTAAAAATATCATGGAAAGTGCATGCTGCTTGTACAAATACGCTTGGTTCGAAAAACCGCTTTCTCTTCGTCCTAGAAGCCTGAGACTTGCGGAATCGCTTTTTCAGCGGTTAAGAAAACTCATTTTTTACAGCACTTAGACAGCTTTGCCAAATATGTGCTGTTGTTTCGATTTTGATGAATTATGACTTTTAACCCATTTTCATTCACTTATTGCAGTTTTCTACAGTTTTTATGACATTATGATTTTGAATATGAAATTCATATTTTTGAAATAACTAAAAAATTTTGTGAGAAATAACATATTTTGGTCAGGAAATGTTTTCTAATATTATAATCTCATCATAAACATGAAAAATATCATGGGTAAGTGCATGCTGCTTGTACAAATACGCTTGGTTCGAAAAACCGCTTTCTCTTCGTCCTAGAAGCCTGAGACTTGCGGAATCGCGTTTTAGCGGTTAAGAAACTCAGTTTTGACAGCACTTAGACAGCTTTGCCAAATAGTGCTGTTGTTTCGATTTTGATGAATTATGACTTTTTACACATTTTATTACTTATTGCAGTTTTCTACATTTTTATGAATTATGATTATGAATATGAAAATTCATATTTGAAATAAAATAAATTTTTTGAGAAATATCATTTTTGGTCAGGAATGTTTTGTTATATTATAATCTCATCATAAACATGTAAAATATCATGGGTAATGCATGCTGCTTGTACAAATACGCTTGGTTCGAAAAACCGCTTCTCTTCGTCCTAGAAGCCTGAGACTTGCGGAATCGCTTTTAGCGTTAAGAACTCAGTTTTGACAGCACTTAGACAGCTTTGCCAAATATGTGCTGTTGTTTCGATTTTGATGAATTATGACTTTTTTACCCATTTTCATTCACTTATTGCAGTTTTCTACAGTTTTTATGACATTATGATTTGAATATGAAAATTCATATTTTGAATATAAAAAATTTTGTGAGAAATATCATTTTTGGTCAGGAAATGTTTTCTATATTATAATCTCATCATAAACATGTAAAATATCATGGGTAAGTGCATGCTGCTTGTACAAATACGCTTGGTTCGAAAAACCGCTTTCCTTCGTCCTAGAAGCCTGAGACTTGCGGAATCGCGTTTTCAGCGTTAAGAACTCGTTCTTGACAGCACTAGAAGCTTTGCCAATAAGTGCTAGTGTTTCGATTTTATGAATTTGACTTTTATAACATTTAAATTACTTTTTGCAGTTTTCTACAGTTTTTATGAATTATGATTATGAATATGAAAATTCATATTTTTGAAATAACAAATTTTTGTGAGAAATATCATTTTTGGTCAGGAAATGTTTTCATATATTATAATCTCATCATAAACATGTAAAATGATCATGGGTAAGTGCATGCTGCTTGTACAAATACGCTTGGTTCGAAAAATCGCTTTCTCTTCGTCCTAGAAACCTGAGACTTGCGGAATCGCGTTTTCAGCGGTTAAGAAACTCATTCTTGACAGCACGTAGAAGGCTTTGCCATATAAGTGCTACTGTTTCGATTTTAATGAATTATGACTTTATAACACATTTTAAATTACTTTTTGCATTTTTCTACAGTTTTTATGAAATTATGATTATGAATATGAAAATTCATATTTTTGAAATAACTAAAAAAATTTTGTGAGAAATATCATTTTTTTGTCAGGAAATGTTTTGTTATATTATAATCTCATCATAAACATGTAAAAATATCATGGGTAAGTGCATGCTGCTTGTACAAATACGCTTGGTCAGAAAAACCGCTTTCCCTTCGTCCTAGAAGCCTGAGACTTGCGGAATCGCGTTTTCAGCGTTTAAGAAACTCATTCTTGACAGAAGACAGCTTTGCCAAATATGTGCTGTTTCGATTTTGATGAATTATGACTTTTTAACCATTTCATTCACTTATTGCAGTTTTCTACAGTTTTTATGACATTATGATTATGAATATGAAAATTCATATTTTTGAAATAACAAAAATTTTGTGAGAAATATCATTTTTGGTCAGGAAATGTTTTATATTATAATCTCATCATAAACATGTAAAAATATATGGACAGTGCATGCTGCTTGTACAAATACGCTTGTTCCGAAAAACCGTTTTCTCTTCGTCCTAGAAGCCTGAGACTTGCGGAATCGCGTTTTCAGCGTTAAGAAACTCATTTTGACAGCACTTAGAAGGCTTTGCCA
>JBCEWE010001214.1:0-32540 GCA_039877035.1 Silurus lanzhouensis | reverse complement strand
GGCCAATATGGTGAACGCGCAAATGTAGCAAAGGTATTTCGTTTGCGGTTTAATTATCTACGCGCTTGACTTAAAATAGTTCTGCTGCAGTGTTAAAGAGCTGTGTTTTGCGGGAACAACCTGCGGGGAATTTGTAAAAACTAAGATCACAAATGTAGTAGGCATGATTTAACACGGCACAGGGAGACCCCAACGGATTTCAGGTCCGTCACCTTATCCTCTAAGCCATGATTATGGAAGGTTTTCCATGACCTCTGCACATCCATCAATGGGTCAACTGGTGCTTGCCTGCATAGGGGTTCATATAAAATGTGGAATTTATTAAATTTATGAATAAAAATGACTTTGGCCTAACTGTCTTTAGGCTGGCTGAAAATGTGCATATAAGAAGATCTTGAACACAAAATTCTGTTATCTCTATGGCCTTATGTGTTCAGATTGGCATTGAGAAATACTTGATCAACAATGTAGAACAGAACACAGGTTAGCTTCTAGCTACTAGCTTCGCGAGGCATGGAGTTTCTGAAGGAGCTTCGGCAGATTGGAGTTGCTGTTTATCGCAGTAGATACGACCTTCAAACCAGGAAGACACGACTTACATTTGACTTAAAAGTTTTTGTCTTTATACTCAACTAAAGTGAAATAATGAGCACATTTCCACTTTGAGAAACTCGTCTTGCTCTCGCCTCGACTCACCATGACTTGCTGCACAGACCTGAATAAACGGAGACACGCCCACAGCGCGTCTTCTTCGTGTTTACGAGGTAATTCACCAATCCTACAGTGCGTCTTCTTCCTGTTTACAGTGGTTCATCCACCAATCCTACAATGCGACGCTGCTGTAAGCAAGTTAGGCTGTAGTCTACACTTCAGCCCAAATTCATTTATTTAAAAAAGTAACGGGTAACGCACCATACGGTAACGAAGTTATTTTATTTTTAAAAGTAACGCATTACAGTATTTGTTACTGTCAAAAGTAACGCGTTACCGGTAACGCGTTACTAGTAACGCGTTACTGCCCAACACTGGATATATCCAACATGAATGCAAAATAAATCCTTTAAATTATTTAACAAGTTTACACTAAAGAGCTAAATGATAAAAAATCCATTCTCTATATTTTTTATTTCATATATAATGAAGTGCCCCTTTTGTCCCCATTTGTCGTTGTGGATGCAGTGTGGTAAATGCCCATGGAGGTAACAGAGACTCTCCTGATCTTCTCCAGCCTTCAATATACATGATGGTGCAATTCCCAAACCAGTGTGGTGGTGCAGGGGGCGCTGTTCTTATTCAGTTATTTTTATGTTGTATTATTTTTTATTTAAATGGTTTTATTTTCATTTAAATATTAAATTTGAAAAAAATTCTAAACCCAATCTACATGATAGAAAAAGAAGGACTTGACAAGTAAGAGGGGACATAAAAACAAGAAAAATTATCAGGATTTATGCATTTGTCTTGATATTTTTCTAATTTTCTGAAAACCCTGTTCACCTCCCAGGAAACAACTGTTCGTGTTTCTGTTTAAGCCTCTATGATTCTGTGTAGTAGGGTTTCTTCTGTTTCTTCACTCAGTTTGTTCACTCGATCCCAGCTGTATGCTGATCTCTGCAGAGCTGATATTTTGGTCGGCATTGGAAAGATGGACCGCTGTACTTTGCCCAAACCATGTAGGCATTTATTGGCCTTCTGATGTTGCCTTTTTATCTTTGCACTTGGCAATGTAAAAATTATCTAAAAAAAAATAGAAAACAACATTAAATTGAATAGAAATCATTAAAAAACTATAAATTCTAGTTAAAACAGTGAACAGAACAAAGTCATGCAAAACTGTGCCAGTCTTACTTACCCACAATTATATTTGTCAAATAGTTTATAAGTACTGCAGTACTGAGTCATTACAAACACATTTCCTGCATAACAGCTTGATATTAATGCAATTTTAGGAATTGCATGATATTATGCATTAAAATGTAATGAAGAATTTTTCTCTAAAATAAGAGTACCCAGATAAAGTACATATACTTAAAGCAGAAATATGCTGACTGATGATGTAATACAGTGCCCTCCACAATTATTGGCACCCCTGTTAAGATGTTGGTCGTGGACTTCAAAAAAATCTCCTTTTTTTTTTTAAACAACATAGAACCCAAATGCAAAAAAGAGAAAAATCCAACCTTTTATTTAAGTACATTACTTTGGTGGTAAAAAAATCACACATTTAGAAAAAAAAAAAAAAACTTGAATCATGTGTGCCACAATTATTGGCACCCCTGATGTTAATACTTTGACAACCTCCTTTTGCCAACAAGACAGCACTTAATCTCCTCCTATAACATTTCACAAGATTGGAGAACACAGAGAGAGGATTTTTGACCATTCTTCTTTGCACAATCTTTCTAGATCATCCAGTGTCCTGGGTCCTCTCTTATGCACTCTTCTCTTTAGCTCGTCCCACAGGTTTTCGATTGGGTTGAGGTCTGGGGACTGAGATGGCCATGGGAGGACCTTGAGTTTGTGACTGCTGAACCACTTTTGTGTAGATTTTGCCACATATTTTGGATCATTATCCTGCTGAAAGACCCAATGACGACCCATCTTCAGCTTTCTGGCAGAGGCCATCAGGTTTTTATTTAAAATATCCTGGTACTTCAAAGCGTTCTTAATGCCATGCACCCTAACAAGGTTCCCAGGGCCTTTGGAAGAGAAACAGGCCCACAGCATCACAGATCCTCCACCATACTTCACGGTGGGCATGAGGTGCTTTTCGGCATACTCATCTTTTTGTTTACGCCAGACCCACTTAGAGTGTTTGTTGCCAAAAAGCTCAATCTTAGTCTCATCTGACCAAAGCACACGATCCCAGTTGAAGTCCCAGTACCGCTTAGCAAACTCCAGACGTTTACGTTTGTGAGTGTTAGTGAGAAAAGGCTTTTTCCTTGCATGCCTCCCAAACAGCTTGTTGGCATGTAGAGAGCATCTGATGGTTGTTTTGGAGACTCTGTGACCCCAAGATGCCACTCTTTGATGCAATTCTGTGACGGTGAGCTTGGGACATTTTTTTTACTTCTCTTACCATCCTCCTCACTGTGCGTTGTGGCAAGATAAACTTGGGACCTCTTCCAGCCTTGTTTGTCACTGTTTCCAGTTGTTTTAAACTTCTTAATGACTCCTCTGACTGTAGATACCGGCAAGTTAAGGCGAGTGGCTATTTTCTTGTAGCCATTGCCTGACTTATGAAGGTCGACACACATCTGCCCTACTTGAATGGTGTGTTCTCTTGTCTTTGCCATGTTGACAAATGGGTAAGAGAATTAGGCCTCTGTGTCACGTCATATTTATACCCCAGGGAAACAGGAAATCATGAATTACTAATTAAAAGTCCCTAGATACCCTGACCAACCTTAGCTACAGAAATATATATAAAAAAAAAAAAAAACAATTACATTTTCAGAGGAATTGTTAGGGGTGCCAATAATTGTGGGACACATGATTTCAAGTTTTTTTTTTTTCTAAATGTATGATTTTTTTACCACCAAAGTTATGTACTTAAATGAAAGGTTGGATTTTCTCTTTTTTTGCATTGGGTTCTATGTTTTAAAAAAAAGGAGAATTTTTAGAAGTCCGACCACATCTTAAACAGGGGTGCCAATAATTGTGGAGGGCACTGTAAGTCATCTCCATCATATAAACTGGCATAAAGATTGTTGTAATATTATGGACTCCTGGCAAGTCGAGCGCGTACAGGGTACCGCTTCATTGGTAAGATACCGAGACTTGCTGTCCAATCAGGTTTGCTGACGGTACATACGAGGCGGGGCTTCTACGATTACAGCACTCAACAAAAAAGGGGGGAGTTACGACAAGTGAAGTGGTGTGTGATTGTAAACATGTACACCATCACTGTACACCATCACCGCTAGCCTGCTGTCCATACCATTCCCAAACACGCTGTATGGACATGTTGTTTGGCTGCTGTACATGAGCTTCTTTAGCAATCCTTTGTACACAATAGGGGTTCAAATCGTAAATGGCTAAAATGAAACAGCCTGCTTAGTAGCGCACGGACCAAACAACTTTATAAAAAAAAAAAAAACACACATAGGAATGTTTACAAGCACAATCACAATGATAGAGAGTCCACTGTACATCAATAAAAAAATGTAAAAACGAAAGGCGTGACACTACTAGCTTGAAACAGCCCGCTTAGAACTGCACAGACCAAACAACTACAAATATACATATATATACATATATATATATATATATATATATATATATATATATATATATATATATATATATATATATATATATATATATATATATATATATATATATACACACACATGACATTTACAAGCCCAATCACAATGATAAGAAGCCTGCTGTAGTCTAAATATAAATATAAATAAAATGCACAAATTGATTAACATTATTCAATAAAGTGTCTTACAGATGCATCAAATCTAAAGGCCTGACACTACTCACTTGAAACAGCTCACTTAGTAGTGCACAGACCAAACAACAATTGCCAAATAAACAAAGAAATACATTTAACAACAAATGTGCCAATTTTCAGTTATTATAGGTGCAAAACACAATACACTGCATTGTGGTAGCTGAAGTACGTTTGTACCACTTCTGCTTCAGTACAGACTTTAGACGGTGATATGTAAACATGATCAAGGAGTGTGTAGTTGTCTGTAGTGGTAGCTAAAATAACTTGCACATAACCTTTTGATTTAAATAGCTCCAGTATTGGTTTCTTTAAAGTACCTATCAGTAGATCAATGACTGGCCAGTGATTTATTATCTAAATAGCCTCGAGCTAACTTTGGCAAGAAGTAAGATAAACTATAATTTGGTGGGTGATATACAGTCTCAACTGTCGCTGTTAAAGGGGCATCAATATTGATAAGGACGAACTCAAGATCAGTCGCATTATGTATGTATTGTCTGGCCTAGGCTTAAATCAGTTCTTTAAAGTTTCTTTACAGAGCAACTCCACCTCTTTCTTTTTTCTCTGTATATGTTGTATAGGACGTGTCTATTGCGAGTAAACCATCCTTTATCCTTTCAACTGTAGATTTGGAGGAATGAACGAGACGGACAAATTACTTTCTGTTATGCATAGAAAGCAACATTTCATGGTGTGGTCAGACATCCTCGATGTGAGATGGCAGTCCTTGTACATTGTGATGGATTTTAATACTTGTGTGAGTTGTACTTGCTCTAAATTGCCATAACACACTGAATGAGAGCATTTACATGCTTGAAGTGATTCAGTTATTTTAGGACTGCATTTATTTCCTTTCATCAAAATCTGTTATATGCAGTCCTATAAAGTGAGGTCGTTCTGCTCAGAGCAACATAGGCCATTCCTGGTTTTTAAAAAATGCTTCAGCGACACAACAGCAGACTGATCGTCATCCTTCACTTTGTGAGCAGTGCAGGCATAGGCTCATCCTTGCGGTGATTCTGACCAGCACTGGGATTGTCCAGTTCAAGTCTGATCATCTTTATGTTATCACACTATCTTTTTTTATTGACAATTCTGGCAAATTTCTTATGACATTACTCGCACCTCAGCTGCCAATTGTATAATGTCAGGCAAATCTGTTTTTTACAGGTTTACCTTGTTTTTTCATCTCTCCCGTACGCAGGTCTTTTCTATGGTCTTCAGCTTCCACATTTACAATGTCAAGATGCAGCACAATTTACAGTGTTGTGTTTCTCCACTTCTTTGTTAGTAGCAAAAATGTGCAAGATGTTGTGTGGACAGTATATGGGGTTAGTCAACACAGAGCAAGCAACGTCCTGTCCTCTTTAGTGAGAGCCTCGTGCTTTGGCTTCACGCGTTTTGTGTTCAACAGCTTTGCAAAAGTTCTTCCTTTTGATGCATGATTTCTGTCAGGTTTACTATTTGAAAATTGTCTTTCCAGTAGTCCGGCACACCACCTTCATACACACAGAGCCTTTGCTTTACTTAAAGGTGGGAGTTGGTCGAAGTCTCCAACCACTAGAATAGAGATTCCACTAAAAGGTTTCTTGCTGCCTTTGATCTGTTTAAACCTCCAGTTGACGTACACGAACAGATCCTTCGAAATCTTGGACAAGTTTTGACAGAAATATTAAAAGCTTTTTTTTTCCCAATAAACGCAGTCAACAGCATTGTTTGCAAAGACATTTTCCCGTGCTCCCGTGATTGCACACACGGTTCAGGCACCATTGACGGACAGTGTAGAATACTGATGACTGTGCCTGGTTCAAGCTCCAATACAGCTTTTGTATATATTTCACACTCAGCTGTGGTGCCTCTTTTTTGGTACAAGTCCTTTACCATCTTTACAAACACGCTGGTATTCTGGAACATTGTTTTTCTCATCATCCTGTTTGGGTTCATCGATACTTTCCATGATGCACTCCAAACGTACAACTTCCATGTAGGGGGCAAACGCTGTCCACACATTCTCAATCAACCCTTGCTCCTGTAAAAGTTCAAAAGCTTTGTTTAACACAGCAGTGTGCTTTTCATACCTTTCCTGGTTCTCTTTTAATCTTTGCAGACTGGCACAAGTAAACAGGGTTGCTACAGACACACATCCAGGGTGTGTACTTGTCTGTGTTTCGAATAAGCCTGCATTATCTGTTTCATTTCACCTCGTTTGTTTGATTTGTTTTACAGATGTCTTGTACCACAGTTTTCAGCAGGTCGTTCATCTCGTGTTCAGCCTTTGATATGTAGGACAAAATATACATGATGCAGCAGAATGGATCAAGAATGCACTGGATGTTGACCCAACACTCCTTTAAGTTTCAGCATAACCACATTGCCAGTAAAAAGTGCCTGAGCGTACTTCGTGTAACTTTGCATGCTCAAATTGTACTTTTTAGTAGCTTTGGCAAGTTTTCAAATGAGCTTTTGGGGTCATTGAGGACAACCAACACAGGCTTCAGCTTTTCTTTGGTTTCTACGGTGGCCGAGAAGTGCAAAACACATTAACAAATCTGAAAACAAAATAACAAATGCAAAAACAAAACAACATATCCAAAAACTAATTAACAAATTCCAAAAACAAAACAACAAATCCGAAAACAAATGAACAAATCCGAAAACAAATGATCGGTAAGTTTCCATTCACAAACTATACCTACCTTTTCCGGTTGTCGTTTGAATTGTTGTTGTGTTTTGGGATTTGTTCATGTGTTTTGTGCAACGATTCAGACAAACCGGAAAAGGTAGGCATAGTTTGTGAATGGAAACTTACAGATCATTGGACGAGACACCTGTCATTCAAGATATACAGGTGAATGATCGGTAAGTTTCCATTCACCAACTATACCTACCTTTTTCCGGTTTGTCTGAATTTTGTCGTTGTGTTTTTGGATTTGTTCATGTGTTTTCGGATTTGTTAATTTGTTTTCGGATTTATTATTTTGGTTTTGCATTTCTTATTTTGTTTTCGGATTTGTTAATGTGTTTTGAACTTCTCGGCCACCGTAAGGTTTCCTTCATAATTTTTTTGTTTTTCTTATCTTGTTTATTAAGCTGGGAGGAGGTGCCTTGGATGTGTTATCCATGTGTCAGACATGTCAGAGCAGTGCGTCTACTCTTTTTTTCAAACATGCACATGAGGGTGGCTTCTGAGAATCTCACACTTTGTTGTCCAGTCTAGATCCTCAAACTCATCCAGCTAACCCTGTTTGAGCTCTAATGGCCTTAATAACTTCAGGCCATCACATTTAGCTGCATTGAATGTACAGAAGTAGGTTGGCACGCCTAACTGCCTGATCATGGCCTGCAGATCTTTTAGTGTTTTCTCCCAGTATGCCGGCATATCTCTTAAGGGTTGCATGAATCTTGCTGGGTCTCTTATGTTCATGAGACTTTCCACCTTGTGTTTATCTTTTAACAGTTTGATGGAAATTCTGTGTCCATCTGTAGTCACAGGTTTTCCTTTTCACAACTGGATAGACATGCTGTTTCTATCCATGTGGGTTTCTGTGACAAACTGAGCAAAGAAAATGTATGTCTGCTCTCTGGCAAAATAGATGTCCACACAGAAGAGCATTGAAGTAGATGCTTGCCATTAAGGCAACTGCTCTCACCTCATCGAGCTTATTCGCTTCGTTGAGAAATTGCATAGAAAATGCCACTGATTCCAGTTTTGGGACAGAGAAAAATCCCACAGGCTTGTTTCCTTGGGCAGGGGCAATGCTGAATATTCCCTCTCCATAGGACAACAGTTCCTGTGCCATATCAGGTGGTTGCAAGCATGTGTCGAGAGTGGGAAAAGGCCTCAGTTCATCCTGTTCTTCTGTGCTGATGGACTGTTCCTCGTTCAACACATCAGCACTGATTTTTTCGGGCTTTTCTATGTCCTTTGTATCATCACTGGGGCTTTCAAAGTGGGCAGTTTCATTTATGCATACATCTTTGTATTCAGAATGATTCTTTTTTAGTTTATACAAAGCCAGCACATTGTGCATATTGACTGTGTGAAAGTGCTAGTAACCATTGAACTTAATATGTCTTTACTTGCAGTATCTGGGATTCACTGCTTGGTCTTGGCAAACAGTTCACAGTTGCTTCTACCTTGGAAGGGACACAAACGACTGCACCATGAACAGCTCTCTGTTGCTTTTTGGGCAGTGCAACAATTTTTGCGAAGGGCAAGAATTTCTATATAAGCTGTCGTTCTAGAACATTTAATTCAAAAAGTTCAATGGGGATAGGTGCCAGTGCTAATTTTTTTGCCACTGCAATTGAAGGCATGTGTCCTTTCATCAAGTGCCTAACACACGTGTGGCTGATCCATTCTTGTCGTCTCTCTTCGGGTACCATAATCTGGTTCCATAATCTCAAATGACTGAATAAAACTGTAGAAAGGACATTACTTATAATCTTACATTCTGATGCTCATGTTAGTTTATAATCTCCAGTGTTCTGGATTGTTTAAAGACTATAATCACACTCTTGATATCATCCAAATGAGGATGGGTTCCCCTTTGAGTCTGGCTCCTCTCAAGGTTTCTTCCTCATATCCTTGCCACAGTCACCATGGCTGCTCATCAGGGATAAATACACATCATTCACCTAACTGGTAAATACTGTAAAGCTGCTTTGAGGCAATGTCCATTGTGAAAAGCACTATAGAAATAAACTTGACTTGACTTGACAATAACCTCCAGGCCCCCAATGGCTCTTTTAAGAGCCATCAACTTTTCCCATACAGATGTTTCCAGATGAGGCTGCACAACAGCTTTCACACAGCATGTCCCTTGCTTTTGCATTTAGGATAATCTCTTAATTCAGAAGTTTTATTGCTTGACAAAACACTTCCACAATGCTTTACTATGCACGTTGGTGGTTGATAAAGAAGAGCTGCTGCTTCTCTTAGGATGTCCCGCACCCACTTCAGTAGGTGTGACTGATCGCTGGTCATGAAGGTGGAGATGAAACTTGTGGGGAAGTTTCTCTCCTTGCTGGCTTTTCCACACTCATGTACAGCAGTTGGTAATTCTACTTACTGCATGTGTTGTGCAGCAGTAGTGGGTAACCGACTCCCTGCTCAACTTCACCTGGGTAGTTATGAGCGCCAGTGGGAATCTCTACTCTCTGCCCAATCGATGATTAGGTGACGGCTATCTGAGCTCTGGAACACACTTGCAGTGACTGGCATGTCTCTGTAGCCTTCATTACCGACTCTGTGATCAGGAGAACTTGAAACGGTCTTAGCCACTTCTTCTCTCTCCTGCTCTTCATTCTTATATCTCTCACCACCACACAGTCTCCTGTTTCATATCATCCAGCTGTCTGCTGAAAAAAGGAGTGTTTTTCTCGCCTGCTTCTGTAGTTGAGATAAAGCACAGGACATGTTTGCACAGTAACACAAAATTTCATTATCACATTCGGTGTTAGTCATTCTTGCTTGTGGTTATTAACCCACTCTGGTTTTAGGTCATCTGCCAGACAGGTGAGGTTTACTCAAATTTTCTTCTAGTTGTTTCAGTGCCTGATTAGTCAAGTCAAGCCAAGAAGCTTTTATTGTCATTTCAACCAAATATAGCTGACGCATTAAACAGTGACATGAAACAACGTTCCTCCTGAACCCTGGTGCTACATACAACAACAATCACAGAAATCACAGGGCTAAGGATTAGTAAGTGTCCTCACCACATAAAGTGCATCGTGTGAAACCTGGTGCAAACAGTGCAAAGACAACACAAGACAATTAAAGACAACACAGGACAGTGCAAGACAACACAAAACAGTGTAAGACAAATACACAAGACACAAAATAGTGATTAACGAAAGGTGTGCATTTCTTACTGCTATTTTCTTCTGGAAAACCCCATCAAGAAATAATTTCTAGATGGTATTTCTAGTGTTGATATTCAGACTGCATCTAACCATTATGGTGTGTGAGTGTCTGTTTGTATTACTCCTATATTGCCATATAACAACATTTAAATCACACAATAAATGCTACAAATCCACAAATCTAGGAGACAGTAACATGAGAAGTGATGCAGTATCATGATATAATACCGTATTTTCCGGACTATACTTTTTTCTCACGCTTTCAACCCCACGGCTTAAACAATAAAGCGGCTAATTTATGGATTTTTCCTGGGTTTTTCTCGGTTTCACAAGCTTCAAGATAAAAAAAACTGTGCCCCATAACATTAGACCACTGAGCAGGGTTCAAACCTGCATGGGGAAACCCCATTGGATTTCAACTCCAACACCTTAACCACTCGGCCATCATAGCAGTGCTGAAGTATAAAAATGAAAACGAAGAGATGTCTTTATTATTCTTTCATAATTCTTCATAGTTTCACCTTAAAAGACGCATTTAGAATTGAACAGTGTCTCTGACAAACGCTGGCTAAAAAAGAAACCCTCAAAGCATCTGTCCCAGATGCACCACCCTGCCAGCAACAGTCACTCAGTGCTTGGTGTCTAACAAAAGCCAGAACGTCCTTGGGTGGGTTTGGAAACCAGCCTTTTGGTTAACAACTGAAAGCGCTAACCAGTGGCGCCATTGGCTGAGAAAGAAATGGAAGATCCCGCACTGATTAGCTGTCATTACAAGACACACAGCGCACAAGTGAGCTTCCGAGATCAGACGAGATCGAGCGTTCTCAGAGTGGTATGGCCGTAAGCGAGAATTGCTGATTGAAATTGCCAATTTATTTTTGTTTGCTAATATGCCTTTTCTGCTATTCAAGTTAAACTTTTATCACAATTTATCCACCACAGTAGATGTTTATCCTTAAATTAAGCATGAAGGCAAATAAAATGTACATGATTTGAAAAATCAGTTCTTTATAAAAGTCTAGAATCTCCTCTGTTATGTAATTCTTTGTTTTCATCCACAATGTTGTCTCCAAGTTTGAAGTTGCTTCACTTGTTTAAGAAAAACCCCATTGTTACTTTCCATGACACGTTGCTTTCTTCATCCATATACTTTTTATCATTTTCATTTATTTGTATTTGTTCCACATCCATTAACCCAATCCTTCCTTCCCTATTGCTCCTATTAGGGTGTTGTATGCAATTCTTGCTGGCTTCCCTTCCCATAAAAGATCTAAAAAACTTTTTTTAGCCTTCTTTCTGCCCACATTAGCACAGATGATGTGTAGAAAATGTATCATAGATTATAAATCATTAAAGTGTTAAGATCTAACATTATTTCTTCTGCTGTCTTTTCATCCCTCCTCATTAAAACTCCTAACATCTTTATTTCTTTTGCTTCCATAAAAGTAAAATGCTCCGTTAAAAACGCCGCCCTTCTGAATCTCATGTATACCGTTTTATCATCATTTATTTTGGCTCCTGATCCCCTGCAGAACTTTTGTACCGTTTGCATTGCTTTTTTCACCCCTCCAGATTTTTGACCAGTAGCGTTGTGTCATCCGCATATTTAAATATTTTTTATTCTCTTTTCCCTTGATGCCTAATCTTTTTATTCCTTTTATTCCTGTTTTTTAGTTAGTCCAAAAGGAACCACAATTAGATGTACAATTAATGTATGTGTAATATACAAATACAACATGAATGGGTCCAAGAGCAAACAATCGAGATCAATTGCTACTGTGGACAGTGGTGCCTAATGTTTATTAGTTGCAGCACTGCTTTGTTATTGCTGGAAGAGTAGGACCCTCAGAGCAATTGCTGTCAACAGTTGTGTGTTGCATGCTAATTTCAACAGAATTTTGGTGGTTTGTTAAAACTATGACCAGATATTAGATAGAACGTTTTCACTGCTATGGCATGGCTTTTGTTTGTCAATATGTATCTTATAACTATATTTAACTATATTTCTATTTGACCATATTTTATGTTGAGGACCTTAGAAAGTCTCAAATTAATGGTAGAACTAGCATCAAGGCACTATTAGCTGTTAGCTCGAATGCATATGTCCAAGCAATCTTTTTTTTCTAAATCTAAGAGCAAAGAATTTCCATTCAACAGCTGGATGCGAAGTGGCATCGAGGCGCTGTGGCTTAGTTGGTTAAAGTGCCTGTCTTGTAAACAGGAGATCCTGGGTTCAAATCCCAGCAGTGCCTGATGCAGTTGTTCTTTGCTGCTTCTTCTTGAGTGCCTTCCAGCTTTTTCTTTATGGCTTGAGATTTAACATTGCAAGTGGATAAGATGGTTTCTCTGGGGCACTGAATGGTGAATTGCAGGCTTTGCTCTGACCCTTTTAAAAGCATGATAGTATTTTTAGCATTGGAAAAAACTGTGCTTTTATACAAACTATGAGCCAGCCATTAAGATAAACAGTTACGAGGTAGTAAAATACAGCCCTGTGCAACGTAGGGCTCTGTGGCACAACGGATAGCGCATTGGACTCCTAGACTCAGCGGTAGAGTCGTTGTGTTTTTCCACTTGTCTCTCTAGTAACTTTAATTGTGCACCTGGTAGATTTAAGAGCCATATTGCATGTGACATGTCCGTGCTTTTCGAACTTAACCGAAATGCTTTGTCGGTTGTGGTTTTCAAAAAAGTCTCCTCTTGTTCCACATGGTTCTACTCGTTTGACCAAAATGTTGCTGTACCCTAATCGGATGTTCCAACAAATATTCCTGACACAGAATCATACCATACTTTGTGCTTACACATCCAAAGCCCACACTTATCTTCTGATTAGCAAAGATTAGGAACATGGGCACAACTGTTTTGTCTCATTGGCACAACCATTTATAAACTGCTTGTTTTGATTCAACTGGCAGGCAATGGTAGATTCTGAGGTGTTGATTACATGTGTTTGTCTTAAATCCAAAGTAAACAGTCCAATGGTATAGTAATTGTTCAAAATATGATTTTAAAATTTCTTACATGAAACCAATACAACATTTCTTGGGTCCAAGAGCAAACGATCTAGATCAGCTGAATACCACTTAGGACAGTGGTGCTTAATGTTGGTTAGTTGCAGCTCCACTTTGTTATTGCTGTTAGCGTGGTACCACGGCCATACAAACTGCAATAAAAATCAGCTAAATTGGGTACAATTGCACTGTGATTTCAACCCAAAACATTATAGGCCTTTTTGTCAATGAGCAAACTGTTTGTGGTGGTACAACTCCCTAGCAATCTCAGATTCTGATGTTTATCTTACAGTCAGATTGGACAGTACATTGGTACAGCAGTTGGTCTAAATCAAGTAAAAAAATCTTCTTACACTGAAGATAAACAACAGGCAACAGGGCCTTAATTGTCATACATTCTCAGAGCAGTGGCTCATAATAACGGCCTTCACACAGCTCGCCTCGTTAGTGCAGTAGGTAACACGTAAGTCTCATAATCTGAAGGTCGTAAGTTCAATCCTTACACGAGGCAAGGTTTCTTTTGAAATCTTGATCATGGATTGTGGTTCCACAGGCAGACAAACTGTAACATAAATCAAGTAAAACAGCTACAAGTGTTTAGTCTTATCTGCACAAACAATTATAGACTGCTTGTGTTGATTCAACTGGCAGGCAATGGTAGATTCCGAGTTCTTTATTACAAGAGGTTCCTCTTACAACCAAAGCGCACAGTCCAGTGGTACAACAATTGTTCTACAAAAGATTTAAAAACCTCTTATATTAAACAAATACAACATGCATGGGTCCAAGAGCAAACAATAAAGATCAATTGCTCCTACCACTAAGGACAGTGGTGCCTAATGTTTGTTAGTTGCAGCACTGCTTTGTTACTGCTGGAAGAGTAGGACCCTCAGAGCAATTGCTGTCAACAGTTGTGTGTTGCATGCTAATTTCCACAGAATTTTGGTGCTTCATTGAGACTATGAACAGATATTAGATAGAAAGTTTTCACTGCTATAGCATGGTTATTGTATGTCGATATGTATTTTAACTATATTTGTATTTGATCATATTTGATGTTGAGGACCTTAGCAAGTTTCAATTTAATGGTAGGACTAGCATCAAGACAAAAATCAAATCTATGCTTCTGCCTCATTAGCTGTTAGCTCGAATGCATATGTCCATGCAATATTTTTTCCCTAAATCTAATAGCAAAGAATTTCCATTCAACAGCTGGCTGAGTATTTGCCAGGTTGCATTGAGGTGCTGTGGTTTAGTTGGTTAAAGTCCCTGTCTAGTAAACAGGAGATTGTGGGTTTGAATCCCAGCAGTGCCTGGTGCAGTTGTTCATTGCTGCTTAAATGTTTTCCAGCTTTTTCTTTATGGCTTGAGATGTAACATTGCAAGTGAATAAGATGGTTTCTCTGGGGCACTGAATGGTGAACTGCAGGCTTTGCTCTGACCCCTTTAAAAGCTTGATAGTATTTGTTAGCAATGGAAAAAACTTTGCTTTTAAACAAACTACAAGCCATCCATTAAGATAAACATTTCCGAGATAGTAAAATACAGCACTGTGTAACGTAGGGCTCTGTGGCCCAATGGATAGCGCATCCAGACAATGGACTGGTTAAAAGATGACGAGATGCCAATAAGAAAGAAAGAAAAGAAATTGCGGAAAGAGTTTACCTGAAGGAAGTGACAGTGGAGGCAGGACAACTGAAAGATATGAGAGTATCAGACATAAATAAAGGATTAATAGAGCAGATTAGTGAATGGAGGATTCTTGCAGTGCGTCCCAAACAAAATAAGTTGTATGAGGTCACTCTGGAACAATAAGAGGACATCGAGTATCTCTTGGACGGTTTGGTTATCAATGGAACCAAGTGTGAGGTCAAAAGACTGCAAAATAGAGACTATGGGGTCTCCTTCATGCATTTGCCTGTCTACATCACTGATAATAAAATTATAAATAAATTGTAGCGATGGGGAGTTTTCCCAATATCCAAAATAAAAAGGAGAGTGTATCCAGGCACCAACATTGAGGACGAGGGACGAGGTTTGTGAAAACGTGGCTCCCAAAAAAAGTTGCTTTTCTCCCAATACAAAAATAGAAATGGCAGAAGGCCCGCAGTTCTTCCGGGTTACGCACAGCCATCAAGTGAAGACCTGCCGGCTGTGCATGAGCCCAAATCATTTGGTGAAGGATTGCCCAGATTTTAAGTGCTTTAACTGTGAGAAGAGAGGGCACATTGCGAGGGACTGCAACGCAGTAACGTGCCCGGATTGCAATCTGCCTTTAAATAAGTGTGAGTGTTGGATGGGGAATGAGAAGGCGGAGGATGAACAGCAGGTGGATGCGCAGTTGCATGAACGAGACAGTAAGCGGCGAGAAGAGTAAATAACAATACAAGAGGGAGAAACAACAATGGACAAGTGCGTGGAACAAGAAGGAAAGAAGCACAACAACCAGGAGGATCACTTACAGCAGGATGGGAAATCTGAACCCAAATAACGCTAACTGAAAGTTTGCAAAACGCTTTGGTGGAGAAGAAGGACCAAGAGAAGAGACATCGGTGGACATGCAACAGGACGGAGAATCATGGACTCAAATGGTTGACGTACAGCCTGCAAAATGACCTGAACACAATGGAATCCGACCATCCAGCATGTAAGGAACAAGCAACAGGAATAAAAGATGAAAAGGGAAAAGAAAAGGAGGACAAACAAGTGAAACCAACAAAAAGAATGAGATCAGTAAAGGCAATATCTAATGTAGAGGTTGCCAGGAAGAAAGTCCTTAAAAAAGACATGATAAAGACTGAAAACAGGTTTGACTCGCTAAAGGACTTGGAGGAGATGAACTGAGATGATCAGTCAAAGGGAAATTACAATTTATCTTTATTTTAAAACTGTTATGGATTATAAATTGATATCCTTCTAAAAGTTGCTAAGTAACACCGTGACATCATTGTGCGATGACGTCGTTTCGTCGTTGAAGTGCAAGACTGCGTCTTTATGTTACAAAGTATATAGAAAATGTAGTACAGTACAGAGTCTCTGTTTTTTCTGAGCAGCGCTGCAGCGCCCCCTGTCACCAAAAACTTCCCAAGGAAGAACAATCAATCAATCAGTGTATCGTTCAAGGCTGGTCAGTAGTCATGGGAGATACTGCAAAATTTAGTATCGATCCGATACCAAGTAAATACAGGCCAATATCGCCGATATCGATACCGATACTTTTTTTTATTTTTAGCGCACAATCTAAATTACCTTTACTTTCTTGCGTAGCGAATATCACTGTATCACTATAAAGTGATTGCTTAATTTTGTTAATCTGAATACATCTGTGTTTTGTGATGTGATTTGCTCTGTAATTGGTCATGTGTGAGGTTAACAAAAAATAAGACATTTTCAAATGAAAAAAGTATATTATTGTAATAAACTATGCAAACATCACAACAGCAAGGAAATTACAATAACAGTAATAAAATTAGCAGAAAAACTGAACAATACTATTAAATATACATTAAACAACAATATAGTAACAATTATTTCTCCCTTTAACTGTACTTATTTCACGTTAACAAAAAATAAAGTGCACAAAATTATTACTAGAAAATAAAGCAGCTGTTTTAATAACAAATTAAATAATTTCCTATTTAGAATACTGCCTTATCTTATGAACAAAGTACACACCATATCTAATACCTAAACAAAAGTTGAGAACTACTAAGCTACAGATTTTTGTTGAGAAACAATAACATATTTACATGTTTCCCTTTCAGTAAAATACCTCCACACAGCGCTCCGTTTTTTGTCTGCTGGCTCCATGATACCACGCACTCGCGAGTCGCGCTCTTTCTGCAGCTGGCGTGACGGGAGGGAAACGAAACTGAAGTATCGAAAAGTATCGATACTTTGACTTTTGGATCGATACTTTTCGATGCCATCCCCAGTATCGATAGTATCGATATTTGGTATCGATACACACATGGCTACTGGTCAGGGAACATTGATGGATACAGATAAGACACTATACAGTGCATTTGAAGAAAACCTTCACTTGAATTAAGGTCAGTGTTTCTCTGATATAATTTTTATTATTTTTTTTTTATTTTTTTAGAACAATCACAAAAACACAATTAATTTTCTCAAATTGTCGGGTAATCTCAGCAAAAATATAATTATAAATATTGTTTGTATGTGTTATGTTTAAAAATAAATTAAATTAAAAAAAAGGTGCATATGACATATCATTCTAAAGGTCTAAGCATCAAGCATCGATTTTAGATGCATCTTCAATGGAATGAATTTGTGTAGGCAGAACACATCAATAAAAAGAAACTACATACCTGTTTTTACTAACGAGTCACAAATGTGTCTACTAATAAGTGTCCACTTAAAATAAGCACTGATAACATTTATCATCACCCCTTCAACATCCAGCATCACGTTCATCACCCTATCAGTCGCCACGGCTGCTCATCAGGGATAAATGCACACCATTCACCTTCACTGTTGATTTCTGTAAAGCTGCTTTGAGACAATGTCTGTTGTGAAAAGCGCTATAGAAATAAACTTGACTTGACTTGACTATCAGAAACTCTCTTCACCTCCACTAAACTCTTACTAAACTCTTCCTTCAGAATCATGAAAGAAAAGTTTAAACACACCTCCAATGTTTCTGGCCTTACTCCCTTTTTACTTGGTCTCCTAAACACACAACATATCTACCTTTCTCCTCTCCATCATATCAGCTACCTCTCTCCCTTTACCAGTCATAGTACCAACATTTAAAGTACCAACCCGAACCTCCACTCTCCTCCACTTCTCCTTTTCCTGCTGTCTCTGTAGACGTCTTCCTCCCTGTTAACTAACAATACCTGCGGTGGTCGTTGGTAACCCGGGCCTCGACTAACCCAGTATAAAATTTTTATTCGTGATCCGCATATTTGGTTTGGCACATGTTTTACGCTGGATGCCCTTCCTAACGCAACCCTCCATTAATCCGGGCTTGGGACCGGCACTAAGAGTGCACTGGCTCGTGCAACCCTAATGGCTGGATTTTTCTTTTCAATCTGTCTAATTTATATTTCCATCTGCCTGCTTGTCTAAATCAACTTTTTTTTTTGTGTCTTTCCCACTATTAGGTAACCATCTACCTGTTTATTCTGTATGTCTGTGTTTGAAAGACAAAGGAGAATAATAATTTTATTATTGTTTTGATTTCTAATAAAAATAAAGTCACTGTCAGAAGTGGGATTTGAACCCACGCCTCCATGTGGAGACCAGAACACTCAGTTTCCTGGAAGGTACAGAACCTTGAGTCTGGCGCCTTAGACCGCTCGGCCATCCTGACATACACGCATGTGTTTCTTATCCCCTCAGTGGCTGATAAAACTATTTTTACAAATTTCTGTCTACTTGTTTGTCTTATTTATCCTTCTATTTGTGTTTCTTATCTATCTACGTCACTCTACATCACTCACTTTTTCTGTCTGAATGCATATATATATATATATATATGCCTGCTCATCTTTCCTATCGATCTATTGATCTATTTTATATATCCATCTGCCTGCTTGTCTGTATTAGCAGTTTTTTGTGTCTGTCTGTCTTTCCCACTATTAGGTAACCATCTACTTGTTTGTTCTGTATGTCTGTGTTTAAAAGACAAGGGAGAATTAATTTCATATTTTTGTTTTGATTTCTAATGAAAATTAAAAAAAGTCACTGTCAGAAGTGGGATTTAAACCCATGTGGAGACCAGAACACTCAGTTTCCTCAAGGTATTGAACCTTAAGTCTGGTATCTTTCAAATATTAGTCTGTCTATCCATCCAGCCATCTATTTGTCTTCCTTTTTGTCTATCTATCTGTCTGTCTATTGTCTGATTGTATGTGAATCTCTTAAAAGAAACAAGAAACAAAAAAGCACTGAAAACATGTAATGCTCTAAAAACTTTAAAATGTATGTAATATTTTAATGTACAGTGTATTGTTTTTTTTTTTTTCTCCATAAGTAAGTGTAAATTTAACATGAGTATGTAATACTTATTGTTCTTTTGGCATTAATAAATATATATATATATATATACACTGTATTTTCTGGACTATAAGCCGCTACTTTTTTCCCAGGTTTTGACCTGGGAAAAACAATGAAGCGGCTAATTTATGGATTTTTTTCTGGGTTTTTTCTCGGTTTCACAAACTTCAAACCAAAAAACTGAGCCCTATAACATTAGACTAATGAAACTGCAGAACGGGTTTAGGTGAACCAGTGAAACTCTTTATATTAAATCAGATGCGCTCCCACTGAATCGGGCCGCACCACATCATAAATATGGATGATGTTCCTCTGACCTTTGACCTGCCGCTCACTCGGACTGTCTACAGGAAATGCGAATCATTCGTCACGCTGAAAACAACCGGGCATGAAAACGCACTTCACCTGTGTTCTGAGCTGCACGGCATCGAGAGAAAAGATTCACTGATGGTGATTTTTAAACGCACGATGATGCCAAAAGATAAACTCTCGAGAGAAATAGTTGTGAAAGGAAGGAGGAAGACAGTGAACAATGACTTTCTTGTTAGGCTACTGTTTAGATACAAGCCGTGTAACAGACACTGTCTTTCATTAAAGCCTGTGTAAAGTTTATTAGTTTCAGTGTAGACACCTGCAGCTTATAGACAGGTGCGGCTTATTAATGTTCAAAATAAAAATCTTTATAAAATTCAGTGCGTGCGGCTTATATTTGGATGCGCTTAATAGTCCAGAAATTACAGTATATATATATATATATATAAATCAAAATAAAAAGGCTTTGCAGGCAGGTAGCATTAATGTCTCTGCCACAGTGTGGGGCTTTTTTTGATTAGGCTACGAGTTCAGCTACTCGGTAGCTCACTTTGAGATCTCTCTCTTTCACCTTTGTGTTTGTTTTTCATTAAAGTTGAAGTCATTCATTCTATTGTCATTAATAAACAAGGTCATTATTGCGCTACCTACTGTTACCCAATCACTGTAAATGGTGGAGTATTTTCATTACTCTGACAGTCACTACATCAGAGAAACAGCCACTAAACAATGCAAATTATTTTCAGTAACTTAATAATCATTTTCTGGAGCAATATGAGACCAGCTCTCTCATCCACACTCCCAAACATCATCAGTTGTTTGTACAGGATGAAGGCATATCAAATAATACAGTGTTAAATGAAACCTGACACACTGCTCCACATCCTCACACATCTCCTTAATAGGCCAGATGTGTGAGCTTTTTTACTGCACACCTGTACTCTAGTCTGAGAGAGCGAGAGAGAGAGAGAGAGAGATACATCATAAACATATTATAAAACAAACAAATTATTTAAAATATTTACTCAGAATTAAGCAAAAATCAAGCACTGACAGTGCCACTAGAGGGCAGTGTGAGACTGACAATTGTCAATGTGACCTGTGTGTTACAATTCAACTGTTTCTAACTAATGCAGTTCTTTTTCTTTGTCTTCTTCTTTTTCTTCCTCTAATTATTATAATTATTATTATTAGTGTTATTAGTTTATTCTACTCCAAGCTTTGTTCTTCATTAAAAAAGTCCAGATTAATAATATAGAACTACTGCAACATTTCAGTGGTAACATACAGCATGTTTTTGTAAAGTAAGCGACTAAAAACTCCAAAGGAATTTTCCTGCCACTTTATATGAGTTGTTATATAAAAAGCATCAATTAAATGCAAAGAAGCTCGTTTTTTAATAACACACTGTTTTTGTTCCTGTGTATTTGGGGGTGTTTTATTTTAGAGCATGTTGGATTTAATAACCTTTGCATGTGTTTAAATGCTTTTCCTTTTCATGTTTTCTCCATGAAGCGTTTACTAAGAGCTTACGAGCACCTGGGCTTTGTTTTGCAACTGATCCTGAAGCAGAACAAGAACACATTTAAGCGCGTTCCCTCAGCCGTCACCAAGTGCCTTAGATCAGCTTCCTCCATCATCACATAAAACCTAAAAATGTGATCTCTTTATAAATATTTTTTATAGATTATATTTATAACATTGTATATTTTTGTACATAAAGAAATATAATACACAGTAGATCTGCACAGCGTTACTCGTTGTCTCTAATAGTTTATACAGTGGCAGGTCTTCAGTCCCAATCCCCCTCTTAATAACATTATTATGATGCCACAGCTATAGAATTATACAGATATGCAGTATAACAGAGCGCTGCATCACAGACATTTCATACAGCGTGAATGAATGCCGGTAACTAAAGCAGAAAATCCAGTGAACACAATTCAACAAGTCTCTTTTCACTGCAGCCACAGCTGCACCGCCGCATTCATCATCTCTAGCAGAAGCTTCAATATTAACCTCATAAAATATCCCCTGGTTTCCATGCGCTCTTATGCATTTTTTCCGTCCTATGCTTTTCCGGCTCCTCCCTCCATTCACAAACCAGCCTCCAACCATCACAAACCAGCATCCAACCATCACAAACCAGCCTCCAACCATCACAAACCAGCATCCAATCATCACAAACTAGTGTCCAAACATCACAAAACAAGGATCCAACCATCACAAACCAGCATCCCACACTTAGTTTCCTGAAGGTATTGAACCTTGAGTCTGGTACCTTTTAAATATAATTCTGTCTGTCTGTCTGTCTGTCTGTCTGTCTGTCTGTCTGTCTGTCTATCTATCCATCCGGCCATCTATTTGTCAGCTTTTTTGTCTTTATCTATCTGTCTGTCAGTCTTAGATTTAGTCTGACTGCTTGTCTTTTCTATTTACCATGCTGTCTGTCTGTCTGCCTGTCTGTCTTTCTGTCTGTCTTTCTGTCTGTCTGTCTGTCCATCCTGTCTGTCCATCCATCTGCCTGCTTGTCTGTATTAACTGTTTTTTTTTCCTCTCTGTCTCTGACTCATTGATGGATGTGCAGACTTCACGCAGAACCTTGCGTAGTCATGGCTGATTGGATAAGGCAACGGACCTGAAATCCATTGGGGTCTCCCTGCGTCATGTTAATATCTTGCCTACACTGTTTATAATCTTAGTTTCTTACAAATTCCCTGCAGATTGTTCCACCAGAACACAGCTCTTTAACACTGCAGCAGCACTTTTATAAGTAAAACCCGTATATAATTAAACCGCAAACATAACATGTCCATGACTTTTGCGTGTTCACCATTTGGCCATTACACGGTAAAAGTCTATGTCTCATTTGACATCACTGGCTTGAACACTTGTTTTGTTATCTTGATAGATGAAAACAGTGAATTCTCCCGGAATTTGAAACCAGGGGCCTCTCGCACCCAAAGCAAGAATCATACCCCTAGACCAATGAGCCAGGAGAAGGGAGCACAGGTTGCATGGCAAAGATCTTAATTGTGTCTAGCCAACACTGCACTCTGGGAACGTGCAGCAAGCTAGAAACAAGTTATCACCAATACAGTGTTCTGATAGCACTTTTCACCCCCCCTAAGCTTGTTTTCTGTAAAATCTGGGCTTGTCCGGGAGTTGAACCCGGGACCTCTCACACCCGAAGCGAGAATCATACCCCTAGACCAACAAGCCATGCTGCAAAGTAACAGAAATCTTTAAGGTGTCCAGTCAAAGCCGCCCTCTGTAACTGCAAGAAACAGAAAGGCTCATTAGAGATTTGAACTTCATTTAAACGTTTGTAATAAAATGTCACTGTACATTGGAAACACGTCTTCTCTTCTCCATGCTAACATTTTAAAACTGTTACATGGTGCTACCTAAAATGTAAGATCAGAAAAGAGCTAGATTATTCAGTCCAACACTTAGCATTGATTTACCACTGGATTGACACTACACCCTGCACATGTAGGTGAAGAGAAGGCGAGATCCAAACAGCCAGAGGTCCAAGATTCTTTTTGTTTCTTTGTAATCAATTTGTGTTTAGCATAAAACCAGAGTAATTTCAAGGTGTTCAGGCAATTTTGGGCTCAGTAGCTTCAGGAGAAGAAATCCCCCTTGAAGGATTTCAATCTCTTTGGTGGTGTGAGGGAACGTGTAGCAAGCGAGAACCAAGTTATCAGCCATACAGCATTTTTACAGCTTTTGTTTACCCACACAAAGTTTATTCAGTGTAAAACTAAGACACGTCCTAGAGTTGAACTCGGGACCTTTCGCACCCAAAGAACCATACCCTAGACCAGGGGTGGGCAATACATTTTTACAGGGTGCCACATGAGAAACCTGAATTGTGTCAGAGGGCCACAACAATGATAATATTTTAGGGATGCACTGAAATGAAAATTCTTGGCCGGAACCAAAAAACAAAAATGAGGAAACCAAAGCCAAAACCGAAAACTGAAACAATGAAAGAAAAGATTGTGCCAATTTTTAGAATTACATTTATGGCTATGAGTGTGTACGAACCTCACTAAAATCAATGCATTGCAATTCAAAGAATAAATCAACTACAAAAGTGTTTTATTTATTATTATAAATGATTGTTATTTATTTGTTACCATTCATAGTATTGACAGACAGACAGCGGTCAATTATTATTAGCAACCGCCGAACGTTTGGTATACAACATAAACTCATCCCTATGTGCACTGGACAAGTAGTCTCACTCTTCAGATGAATATTTCACAAATGACTAGATGATATTTGTGGCTTCTCTCAGTTAAAGCTACTCTGTCTCACCAGTTGGGGTCCATGCACTACTTCATCTGTCTAAGAGGCTTGAGTCAACAAGAATTTTTTGTGTTACTGATTGGGTAGAAGTGGTCATTTGAAGTGGATCTGTTAGATTCTGCATGGTTAGGAGAGGTCATTAGGGATAATACTGAAATGTTAAGCCCTTTTAAAAAATATAGGAATTGCTGACCTTCAGGGCTTCCAGCCATTTATGCCTGCTAAGATCCCTGGACTCATTTCATAGAAAATGTTTGTAATCTGCATGATGGGAGTTTGACCCATATGATTTAAATGTGGAAATGCTCTCTTTTCACAGTAACTGTTCCAAAATGTTAGCATGGAGAACAGGAGACATGTATTTGCAAGTTTAAATCACTATTGAACCTTTCTGTTTCCTGCAGTTACAGAAGCAGCTTTGGCTGGACACATTAAGTTTTATCTATGTGTTTAAACTGAAGACATATGCCAGCAAAGCACATGAACTATGCAGTGACACATCAGTAGACACTTCTTCCACAAGGAGGCTTTTTGGTCTGGGGATATGGTTCAGGTTTTTGATTCAGGATTTTACTTTGCATAACAGAAAACAAAAAGATCCACTGACCTCCAGCTGTTGGGTTCTCGCCTTCCCTTCAACTTCGTGTGCAGAGTCGTTGCAGTTGCGAATCAATCTCACTTGCATTTGCTTGGCTTGTTGGTTTAGGGGTATGATTCTCGCTTAGGGTGCGAGAGATCCCGGGTTCAAATCCCGGATGAGCTCAAGTTTTACACTGAATAAACTGTGTGTGGGTGAACAAGAGCTGTAGAACACTGAACTCTGTATCATTGATAGCGTGGATCTCGCTTGCTGCTTGTTCTCTTACAGCACCAAAGAGGTTGAAATCCCGAAAAAGTTGCTTCTTCTACCAAAGCTACTACTCTGGTTTTATGCTTAACAGTCTGTAAATACACTGGCGATCAAAATTAGAGTACAATTTATAAACAATTGAACAATTCTGAAATAATGTCATCTTCACTGCTCAACAGTTGAAGGAGTTTTTGTCCTGTCTATACCATGCTACCAGAACACCTTTTCCACAAAATAACTAAGGCATTAAAAAAAAAAAAAACATTATTTTGCAGAAAACACACTGATCAAAATCACACTTTCAAAAGAGAACACTTTCAGATACCTCCCAGTTATTGGTGTTAATCTGGTACCTGGTGTTAATTTCCTTGATTATCTGTCAACCCCTATTTAACTGGCAGCCTAACTTCCAGTTTCACTGACTCTGCAAGATGGTGGGCCGTTCTAAAGTGACTGAAAGCCTCCGGCAGCAGGTTGTCCAGATGAAGGCCAAAGGGATGACTCTATCAGCCATAGCAAGACAAGTTGGTCGTTCCAAATCTGTGATTTTAAGAATATTGAATCTTTACAACATCACAAACTCATTCAAGTCTGCCAAGAAGGCTGGTCGTCCACGGAAGACAAATAAAAGAGAGGACAGGATACTGTGGAGGATCTCAATGGGCAATCGTTTCCACACTGCAGCTGGAATTGCTCACCAGTTCAGCGCTGAACAGGGTAAGGATCTGTCTCATCATACAGTGTCTCGACGTTTAAGAGCATTTGGACTGAAAGCCCACTCTGCAGTGACCAAACCTCTCATTAGCAGAAAAAATCAAAAGGCTAGACTAAGCATGTTGTGTGGACAGAGGAGAACTGGTCCAAAGTTCACTTCAGAAAGCAAGTTTAATTTATTTGGGTCCGATGGAAAATATTATGTTGGCGACAAACTGAAGAAAGACTGAACCCGAAGTGTGTAAAGAAGTCCTCCTTGGAGGAGGAAGTGTCATGGTTTGGGGCATGTTTTCTGCAGCAGGAGTTGGGCCTCTTATACAGCTACATGGCAGAGTGAATGCAAATGTTTATCAGAACCTTCTTTAACAACATATGGTTCCTTCTATGCGTTCATCACCCAATCAGCCCACAGTGTTCATGCAGGACAACGCTCCATGTCACACAGCAAAACGGGTAAAGCAGTTCCTTGAAACTGAAAACATTGAAATAATGACATGGCCTGCCCAGAGTCCTGATCTCAACCCAATAGAGAACCTCTGGAAAATCACAAAGTGACAAAGTTATGGCCAAGAAACCCACTACATTTACCAAACTGTGGAGGAGACTGGAAGAAGAGTGGACCAAAATCACACCAGAGCAGTGTGAGAGACTAGTGCTGTCCTGTAACCGCAGATGTGCTGAAGTCATTCAGAGCAGAGGCCTGTACACTTCCTACTAATTGCTGACTGTTATAACCTTCAGAAAATTTTGTTGTAATGTTTTTCCATGCTACCGTCATTATTGTTCTCTAATTTTGATCAGTGTGTTTTCTGCAAAATAATGTTTTTTTTTTTTAATGCCTTAGTTATTTTGTGGAAAAGGTGTTCTGGTAGCATGGTATAGACAGGACAAAAACTCCTTCAACTGTTGAGCAGTGAAGATGACATTATTTCAGAATTGTTCAATTGTTTATAAATTGTTCTCTAATTTTGATCGCCAATGCACCCTGTCAAATGCTTTCTTAAAGTCTAAATGGATAATAAAACCATCTTTATTCTGCTCACGCATGTATCTTATCGTATCTTTTATACTAATTGTTGTGTCTGCTATATCTCTACCCTTTACACCGTACACTTGGTTAGTTTTAATTATGCTCAGCATTACTTCCTTCAGTCTGTTGGCTAAGATTTTGGATAAAATCTTAAAATCAGTATTCAGCATTCAGCAAACTCCGTGTTTCTTAGCGACAGGCCAGAAACCTGACTGATCTAGAAAAGATCTGTGTGGAGGAGTGGGCCAAAATCCCTCCTGCAGTGTGTGCAAACCTGGTGAAACGTTTGACCTCTGTAATTGCAAACAAAGGCTACTGTACCAAATATTAACATTGACTTTCTCAGGTGTTCAAATACTTATTTGCAGCTGTATCATACAAATAAATAGTTTAAAAATCATACATTGTGATTTCTGGATTTATTTTTGTAGATTTGTCTCTCACAGTGGACATGCACCTACGATGACAATTTCAGACCCCTCCATGATTTCTAAGTGAGAGAACTTGCAAAATAGCAGGGTGTTTAAATACTTATTTTCCTCACTGTATATGCATTCAGAAAGAAAAACAGATAGGACTGAGCTAGATAGATAAGGAACACACAAATAAAAGGATAATTTATAACAATGCTTGTATGTCAGGATGGCCGAGCGGTCTAAGGCGCCAGACTCAAGGTTCTGTACCTTCCAGGAAACTGAGTGTTCTGGTCTCCACATGGAGGCGTGGGTTCAAATCCCACTTCTCACAGTGACTTTATTTTCATTAGAAATCAAAACAATAATGAAATAATTATTCCCCTTTGTATTTCAAACACAGACATGAAGAATAAACAAGTACATGGTTACCTAATAGTGGGAACGACAGGCAGAACAACATGGCAGCATCAGTCGAGGATCTGGCAAAAAGTGTAACTGAGTTTCGGGAGACAAAAAGGTATCACTAAAGGATCAAATAAACAAGTCCTTTATCAATCTTTATCTTTTTCAGATAACAGACAAGTATATGGTTTAGTCTCACTGCAACCTTAATGGTGTTAATTTTGACCAACCATTGGCTCTAACAATAGTCGTCTTTGTTTGAACCAAAAAGATGATCCTCCCATGGAAATATCATTGGTTCAAACATACAGTTCTTTTACACTGACATTATTTGAGGTGTCACTGAAACTTGAATTGTGAATACATCTTAGTCATTATTTGCAGAGGTATCTTTTTTTCAGCTAGAGCAAATTGACAAAACTTGGTAACATGTTATAGGAGGGTTATAATGTACTAAAGTTAATTTGATGAGACAGACTACACTTTGGACAAATTCAAAGTCTCCACATTGGAGCCATTGGAGATGGCTCGTAGTTTGTTTAAAATCACAGTTTTTTCAATTGCTAACAAATACTATCAAGCTTTTAAAAGGGTCAGAGCAAAGCCTGCAATTCACCATTCAGTGCACCAGAGAAGCCATCTTATCCACTTGCAATGTTAAATCTCAAGCCATAAAGAAAAAGCTGGAAGGCACTCAAGCAAAAGCAGCAAAGGACAACTGTATCAGGCACTGCTGGGATTCAAACCCAGGATCTCCAGTTTACAAGACAGGCACTTTAACTAACTAAGCCACAGCACCTTGCTGCCACATAGCAAATGCTCAGCCAGCTATTGAATGGGAATTCTTCGCTCTTAGATTTAGAGGAAAAAAAGTGCATGGACATATTCATTCGAGCTAACAGCTAATAAGGCAGAAGCATGAATTAGATTTTTGTCTTAATGCTAGTCCTACCATTAATTTCAGACTTGCTAAGGTCCTCAACAGAAAATATGATCAAATACAAATATAGTTAAGATACATATCGACAAACAATAGCCATGCCATAGCAGTGAAAACATTCTATCTAATATCTGATCATAGTCTCAACAAACCACTAAAATTCTGTTGAAATTAGCATGCAACACACACCTGTTCACAGCAATTGCTCTGAGGGTCCAACTCTTCCAGCAATAACAAAGCAGTGCTGCAACTAACAAACATTGGGCACCAGTGTCCTTAGTGGTAGGAGCAATTGATCTCGATTGTTTGCTCATGGACCCATGAATGTATATTTGTTTTATATAAGAGTTTTTTTAATCTTTTGTAGAACAATTGTTGTACCACTGGACTGTGCACTTTGGTTGTAAGAGAAATCTCTTGTAATCAAGAACTCGGAATCTGCCATTGCCTGCCAGTTAAATCACCACAAGCAGTATATAATCGTTTGTGCTGATGAGACAAAACACTTGTTGCTGTTTTACTTGATATTTGTTGCAGTTTGTCTGCCTGTAGAACCACTAGCAGTGATGGAGATTTCAAAAGAAAACTTGCCTCGTGTGAGGATCGAACTCACGACCTTCAGATTATGAGACTGAGGCGCTACTTCCTTTTATTGAGAATTTTCAATACAAACAATATACAACAATTAATTTTTTCAGGTGATGAAACATCAGGTTAAAAGGTTTTCAACCTCACATAGCATAAAAACACAATCATTTTTACATTCTGCTCATTTTGTTAAAATTACATTCTTAAACCTGAATCTTCTAAAACATTGGTGACTTTCTGCGTAAAGACTTCGTAAAAATCTAAATTTCCATCTTCTTTAAAATAATAAAACAGGCATTCAACATCCATTTAAAATTGTTCTCTCTTTGCAACTGTAAGACATTTGATTGATCCTGACCAAAAGGGCGGCCCTCCCCGAGAACACAGCATGGATGCCCGAGAGAGCAGGGTGGGGGCCAGGGTGTGGGCCCTGAAGATGCCCGAAGCAACAAGGACATCAAGAGAACTTTTTATGACACAACACGTTTCCTCCAGGAATCACGGCAGGGGGCCAACACCCCTCTCGAGAACCAGGACGCTATCTGGAATACAGTAGGCTCCCCGAAGAGCTACCCTTGGCCTTCAAACACCACATCTCCATACAAATGGTAGATCTGCAGACAAATGTCTGACCCCTCTACCCCTCCTTTTCCTGTTACATCCTGAACACAGGACATTCTACAGCACACCAGATGATTATGTGTAAGAAAGGTCATATCACATGTAAATAACGACAGAAAATGTTCATGTTTAATTTCTTTACAAAGGTTTATCGCGACTGGTACACAGGTCACATTCCCACAGCAATAGAACAAATAATAAAAAAAAAGGTTTTAATAAAGTTAAAGAAACATAACTCTATACAAGGGGCGTGCCCCACTACAGATGTATACAGGCGAGGTGCCTCCCACAGGTCTGTAAGAACCAATCAATGCAAACTTCCATTGCTAAATAATGTTTACATAATGCTTACTCTATCTGGGTATTTAAGGAGAACTGACCAACAATTCAGGGATTCTGTAAACAGATATCCGCACGATTACTGTGTGTCGCCTTGTTCCAGGTATGAAAGGTTTTATATTTCCTGTTTAAATGTAAATACTATTGGTTTGTATTTATGTTATATTTTAATTGAACTATAAATTGGCTTTGAATTGTGATTTTCTTACCTGGTTAATATATTGTTATGTTTGATTTTATTCTGTGTTGCTCTGTAAATGTTGACACTGCAAGTAATAACGTTGCATCCGCAGTTACCATAAGGCTGAAATCAGGCTAGGATCGGCCTAAATCCCAGTTAGATAGTGAATGATACATCAGCTGAGGATTTTAGAGATACGACTAGCACTTGGCGTTAGTTTAAGTGTACTTAGAAGCGTGGAGGCTAACAATATGTATTTCCGTTTAGAGTAACATTTCTGATCACTCTAAATAGGGTCAGCCTCAACCTCTGATTATTTCAATATTATTCTATTCATTATCTGTGGTTAGAAATAATTGTTTTAATAATTAAGTGTCACCTCTAAGGGGACTAAATAAAGTATGTTTAAAGTTGAGCACGCAGAAAGCGGCCGCTTAAGCATATAGTCCAACCTCTGGCAGCGACCAATACTGATTCGCTTATGACCGTAGACCAGTATATTAATTATAAGGCCTATACTAGGATCTTGTGCGACTGTGTGAACCGAATGAACGAGTGTAATGCCAGATCTTAATCAGAATAACTAGACAAACATCCATCAAAATTATACTATTAGTAAAATAATAACCTATGCAAATATTTATTGTTTTATCTAAATGGAGTCAGATAAGAGGTCAATAACAAAAATGAAGTAATACAATAATCCAAATCTTATTATCTAATGTGAAAGGAAAGATTAGAACGCGCGAGAATCCTTCGCCACGCCTCTGGAAACCGCCGTTGGACCAGTGGGTGGTTCCCCGCCCTACAAATCTAATACAGTTTACATGTCTGAAATATAATTGAGTAGAGAAAGCGTACGACAGGGTGCCAAGAGAGGAGTTGTGGTATTGTATGAGGAAGTCAGGTGTGTCAGAGAAGTATGTGAGAGTGGTGCAGGACATGTATGAGGACAATGTGACAGCAGTGAAGTGTGCAGTAGGAACGACAGACTGGTTTAAGGTGGAGGTTGGACTGCATCAAGGATTGGCTCTGAGCCCTTTCCTGTTTGCAGTGGTGATGGACAGTTTGACGGACGAGGTCAGACAGGAGTCTCCCTGGACTATGATGTTTGCAGATGATATTGTTATTTGTGGTGAGAGTAGGGAGCAGGTTGAGAAGAGCCTGGAAAGGTGGAGATATGCGCTGGAGAGAAGGGGAATGAAACTCAGTAGGAGTAAGACAGAATACATGTGTGTGAATGAGAGGGAGGGCAGTGGAGTGGTGCGGTTGCAGGGAGAAGAGATGTAGAAGGTGGAGGAGTTCAGGTACCTGGGGTCAACAGTGCAAAGTAATGGAGAGTGTGTTAGAGAAGTAAAGAAAAGAGTGCAGGCAGGGTGGAGTGGGTGGAGAAGAGTGATAGCAGGAGTGATTTGTGATAGAAGAGTATCTGTGAGAGTGAAGGGAAAGTTTATAGGACTGTGGTGAGACCTGCGATGTTGTACGGTTTAGAGACAGTGGCATTGAGTAAAGACAGGAGGTGGAGCTGGAGGTAGCAGAACTGAAGATGTTGAGGTTTTTGTTGGGAGTGACGAGGATGAACATTATTAGAAATAAGTTTATTAGAGGGACAGCGCATGTAGGACCTTTTGAGCAAATAGTTTTGTACTTTTACTCATGTGAAAATTTGAAGGGAGTACATTTACTTTTGCTGGAGAAATATTGTAGTGAGTGCATCTCTATTTTAACTTAAGTACATGGTTTGTGTACCACTGATACACTCTATATATAATATATATATATATATATATATATAATATATATATATAATATATTATATATATTATATATACAGTGTTGGGCAACGTTACTTTTAAAAGTAATGCATTACAATATTGAGCTACTCCCCAAAAACTGATTACGTTACTTAGTTACTTTTTATGGAAAGTAATGCGTTATATTACACACCTTACAGGTGTAATATAGATAATTGCCATTAAGAAATAAGTTATATTAGGGCAAAAGACATTTAAAATGCTTAATAACTTCTTAGAGAACAATAAGATGATCGACTGAATTTTGACCACAAGGCTGAACACTTTCCAGTCGCACACTTCTGTACACTGCTTTGCAATCTGCCTTCGCCATCAGAAATGTAACTATCGTTCGTGTATATAAGGTTAAGGGTGTGGGCTGCACACCGGTGATGTGGGGGAACATACCTTTCGCTGTCATCTTGTAAAACTACGTGCAATTCCGTAAATATGACCTCGTCCTCGTCTACATCATTCTCTCATTCATCATCAGCTTGAAACATTCTGAACGCTTTTACAAAGTTCACGTTATTATCAGTGACCGTGGCAGTTTATCTTCCCACAAAGAGCAAATGAGCTGTGAATTTGCTCTCTATCTCTCTCTCTCTCTCTCTCTCTCTCTCTCTCTCTCTCTCTCTCTCTCTCTCTCTATCTATCTCTATCTCTCTC
>JBCEWE010001305.1:15000-32550 GCA_039877035.1 Silurus lanzhouensis | reverse complement strand
TGAGTGAGAAGACCATCAGCCTAAAGTTGTTCTGGGAGAAGAAATTGAAAAAAAGAAGTACAGCTGGAAGAGGTAGGGCTTCAGATGTCGTTTAATAACTTTATTCCACCACCTTAGTGCCAGAACAGAGAAGAGACTGGAAGCAGAATGAAGAGAATGTGGTGTCAGTGGTGGAGTGATCAAGGATGGAGGGATGAGTGATGGAGCGATAAGATGTAGTGATAAAAGAGGGAGGGATGAGGTGTAGTGATAAAAGAGGGAGGGATGAGGTGTAGTGATAAAAGATGAGGAGATAAGGTGTAGTGATAGAAGATGGAGGGATGTGGTGTAGTGATTAAGGATGGATGGATGAGTGATGGAGTGAGAGGATGGAGGGATGAGGTGTAGTGATAGAGGATGAAGAGATGAGGTGTAGTGATAGAGGATGGAGGGACGAGGTGTAGTGATAGAGGATGCAGGGATGAGGTGTAGTGATTGAGGATGGAGGGATGAGTGATGGAGTGAGAGGATGGAGGGATGAGTGATGGAGAGATAGAGGATGGATGTATTTTTATGGTATCTTCACCTTAATAAATTCACCATTTGAATCTCTGATTCCAGATCAGAGGTCATGGGAAGGTCTTTGGGGTTGGAGGTTCCTCTCCTCCTTCTCCTCTTCATCTCCTTCGTCTCGTCTGTGTCTCCACCTCTGCCCAGAATCTTCCTCTCCTTCCAAGGTAAGATTGGACACAATGTTTTCCTCCTTTATTTATGCTAATTTCAGTTCCTGTCAACGTGAGGTCACTTCCTCCGACATGCTGATGATACAGTGACGTCACCGCGTCGCCATGGCGATTAATTAATCACTGAATTCTGAACAAGACTCTTTTTTGTCTAATGTGTATCAGACGAAAGATTTTGTCTCCTGTGAGACATTCGTTACTTTCAATAAATATCTGGTTGTAATTCCGTCCTTTTGTAGCGTCTTGATGTTACAGAATCATGACGACATTAATAACAGAATTACAGCTGAATAATAAAACTCCAAAACCACAAACATCAAAATTGATTGCTAGAGGATTCCTAAAGACCGGGAACGAACGAGCTCAGAACTCCGAGTACAATTTGAATCTGGAAAAGTGTACAATTGTTTTGGGTATAAATTGTCCCGGGTGTTTACTTCACTTGTCTTCAATCATCTCTAGTGCATTTCTGTAGAACTGTAGAACATCGTATTACAAAGGTACAGTAACGTATCGTGGTGTTTCGTATCACATCACAATAGTATCGTGTAGTATATGGTTCCTTCATATAGTAATATATAGTGATGTTCTGGATATTATCGTATTGGAATGTGTAGTATTGGAATGTGTAGTATTGGAATGTGTAGTATTTGGAATGTAGCGCAACGTATAAAATCGCAATGAAAAGTCTCGTAACCTGTATCATAAGGTATAATATCGTACTGACAGTTTGTAACATCGTTATGTATCGTGTCATAACGTGTAGTATCATAATGTATCGTAACATATAGTACGCTATTGTGGCATTTCGTAACATAGTATTGAATTGTATTGTATCATAACTGTAGTATCGTACTGTATACATGTTACATATAGTGTATAGAGTATTGGGACATTTCATAACATAGTATCTTATTGTATTGCTGCATAATGTATCATAACACGTAGAAATGTATTTTAACATGTAGCATTGTATCATATCATATCATAACAAAAATATAGTATCGCATTGTAACCATATGGGATGTGATGCTACATGTTACTATCGTACCTTAATGTAACATCTGGATGTAACATTTTGTGTCGTGTATAGAAACATGTTGCATCATAATATCATGCCATATCATCTACTGCATAAGGAATCGCGCCCTATTTAACATAATGTAACATCATATAACGTATAGCATTTAAAATATATTGTAACATCGTAATGTAACGTATTGTTGCGTATCATCTCGTCTTTGTATCGGGGTTACGTGCGGCTTTCAACAGAAGATGTGAGCCATATATAGCATATGATATCGCATCATATAGTGTCAGAATATATTGTATTGTATCGTATCTATAGTATCACATCGTATTGCATTGTATAGTAACAAAGTATCGTGACATAACATATTGTAGGGTATCAGAAAATATAGTATCATATATTGCATTGTATCGTAATATAGATACTGTATCATATTGTATTACAATTTATATCTTAATGTAGCATACAGTATCTTGTTAGAACATATCGTATCTTATCGTATCACGATGAATCGTAATATATCGTATCGTCTTTGAGGTTTTGTAACAGCGAATAACAGAAGGTTGGAGCCAGAATATTTATGCCATCATCCATCATTAAAAAGAGCCTCTTTTGTTTAGATTCGGCTGTAATAGCAGGTCAGACGTAGCCAGATGAGTCCGATGTTTGTTTTAAACACACGGGTATTACTGAGGGTTGTGTTTTTAAGGCTGAGGAGACGTCCTGCTGAACTCCGTCTCAGACGGTTACTAAGTGTGCAGGAATCTGCATGATCCACCTCAGGGAAATATCCGAGCTGTTAACGTGGAAGTCGATGATTTTTATTTTTAACAAAAGGCATCAGTTCTTCAGCAATCCTGCTTTATTTTAGTAAATATTTATGTTTATTAGTTCAACACCAAAGTTCTGACACTGGAGACTTCTTTTATAAATGCTGAATATCACCGAATACCAGAAAACCTTCAGATTTCATAACCTCTTACTCTGATTTGATGTGCTTGGTACCAAAAGTTTGTGGACACCTGAACATGAGATTGTTGTGTGCTTTTTTTAAACATCTGGGATTGTCAATTAACTCCACTCTTCTGGGAAGATGTTCCACTAGATTTTGTGGAGATTTGTCTGAGATTCATTCAACCACTTAGTAGAGTCAGGTACTGATGGAGGTGCGAAGGTGAGGAGGTTCCTGTGGTGCAGTCAGTGTTCACATTCATCATGTTCAAGACAATTGGAGCTCTATAGCAGATATTCCACCAAATCAGATCTTCATGGATCTTCATAAACCCCACGTCCTGAGCTTCAGGTCCGGCTTCCAGGACGAGCTTGGTGTGTTTCCCCCTCCCCCGCTTTAACGCACCCTGCCATGAAACACTTCTGTTGACTCAGGTGTGACGCAGAAGGTCCTGACCAAAACCGAACTCTGAATTCTGGCGTTCTGACGTTTAGTTTCCTTCTGCCTCACTTCAGCACAGGAAGCTTTTAGGTCCATCTGTAAGGAACATCTCGCTGCAGAGATTATTCTTGGACCTGGTTTACGTTATTCAGCCATGACAGCGTAACACATGCTGTTCATCTGAACTGAGGTAGAGAGGTGTGTGTGTGTGTGTGTGTGTGTGTGTGTGTGTGTGTGTGTGTGTGTGTGTGTGTGTGTGTGTGTGTGTGGTGTGTTTGTATGTGTGTTTGTTTGTGTGTGTGTGTGTCTGTGTGTGAGTGAGTGAGTGAGTGAGGGAGCAAGTGTGTGTGTGTGTGTGTGTGTGTGTGTGTGTGTGTGTGTGTGTGTGTGTGTGTGTGTGTGTGTGTGTGTGTGTGTGTGTTTGTATGTGTGTGTGTGTGTGTGTGTGTGTGTGTGTGTGTGTGTTCTGCTCTTTTGCTGTTTCTGTTTTGGATGGAACTTTGATTCCTTTCTCATTATGTGACTTTCCAGTCATTATGGCTTTCCTTTTTTATTCCCTTTTTTCACCCCCCCCCCTCTCTCTTTCTCTCTCTTTCTCTCTCTCATATCCATCCACCTCTCTCTTTTCTCCTATCTATCGCGCTCTCTCTCTCTCTCTCTCTCTCTCTCTCTCTCTCTCTCTCTCTCTCTCTCTCTCTCTCTCTCTCTCCTTCTGTAAACTAGAATGATGCACTTATCTGAAAGGTGTAAAGGAGTGTACAGGAGTGTAAATGAGTGTACAGGAGTGTAAAGAAGTGTACAGGAGTGTAAATGAGTGTACAGGAGTGTAAATGAGTGTACAGGAGTGTAAAGAAATGTACAGGAGTGTAAATGAGTGTACAGGAGTGTAAAGGAGTGTACAGGAGTGTAAAGAAGTGTACAGGAGTGTACAGGAGTGTAAAGGATTGTAAATGAGTGTACAGGAGTGTAAATTAGTGTAAATTAGTGTAAATGAGTGTACAGGAGTGTACATGAGTGTAAAGGATTGCACAGGAGTGTAAAGAAGTGTACAGGAGTGTAAAGAAGTGTACAGGAGTGTAAATGAGTGTACAGGAGTGTAAATGAGTGTAAATGAGTGTACAGGAGTGTACATGAGTGTAAAGGATTGTACAGGAGTGTAAAGACGTGTACAGGAGTGTACAGGAGTGTAAAGGAGTGTACAGGAGTGTACAGTAGTGTAAAGGAGTGTACAGGAGTGTAAGGGAGTGTAAATGAGTGTACAGGAGTGTAAAGGAGTGTACAGTAGTGTACAGGAGTGTAAAGGAGTGTAAATGAGTGTACAGGAGTGTAAAGAAGTGTAAATGAGTGTACAGGAATGTAAAGAAGTGTACAGGAGTGTACAGGAGTGTAAAGGAGTGTACAGGATTGTAAGGGAGTGTAAATGAGTGTACAGGAGTGTAAAGGAGTGTACAGTAGTGTACAGGAGTGTAAAGGAGTGTAAATGAGTGTACAGGAGTGTAAAGGAGTGTAAATGAGTGTACAGGAGTGTAAAGGAGTGTAAAGGAGTGTACAGGAGTGTAAAGGAGTGTAAAGGAGTGTACAGGAGTGTGCCCTGGATGCTTTCTGGATTATTGTCTGTGCCCAGACTCCAGTTCAGCTCCTGATTCAGTTCCTCAGTGTAAATGAAAGACCATATGTGCAGTGTGGAGGAATGTTTCAAGGAAAGGGGAAAGATTCAAGAAAGAAGGGAGACGATGATGAACCTCAGGGCCGCAGCTATGTCTCATTTAACTGAGTAATTATTAAAGCATGCTGCTCACACACACACACACACACACACACACACACACACACACACACACACACACACACACACACACACACACACACACACACACACACACACACACACACACACACACACACACACACACACACACCGAGTGAGCATCCAGAGCAAAATAAGTCTGAAGACTCCTACTATTAGAGCAACAGCATAATCAGTTCTACATATTAATCATCAGGGTGTGGCTACAGTGTAATCAGTCCACCAGGGCGTGGCTACACATGAATGAATACAACAGGGCATTGCTACAGTGTAATTAGTTCATAAGGGAGTGGCTACAAATTAATTATTACATCAGGGCCTGGCTATTATGTCATTAGCACATTAGGGCATGGCTACATATGAATGAATAAATCAGGGCATAGCTACAGTGTAATTAGTACATCAGGGTGTGGCTACATATTAATTAATACATAAGGGTGTGGCTACTGTGTAATTAGTACATCAGGGCGTGGCTACATATCAATTAATACATCAAGGCTTGGCTACAGTGTAATTACTACATCAGGGCATGGCTACATATTAATTAATACATCAGGGCATAGCTACATGGTAATTATTACATCAGGGCATGGCTACAGTGTAATTACTACATTAGGGCGTGGCTACATATTAATTAATATATCAGGGCATGGCTACATATTAATTAATACATCGGGGTGTGGCTACAGTGTAATCAGTCCATCAGTGTGTTTATCAGGGAATGGCAACAGCTTGATTAGTAAATCAGGGAATGGCTACAGCTTAATTAGTACATCAGGGAGTGGCTACAGATTAATTAGTAAATCAGGGAGTGGCTACAGATTAATTGGTAAATCAGGGAGTGGCTACAGATTAATTATACATCAGGGTGTGGCTACAGTGTAATCAGTCCATCAGTGTGTTTATCAGGGCGTGGCTACAGCTTGATTAGTAAATCAGGGTGTGGCTACAGCTTAATTAGTACACCAGGGTGTGGCTACAGCTTAATTGGTAAATCAGGGTGTGGCTACAGATTAATTAGTAAATCAGAAAATAGCTACAGATTAATTAGTAAATCAGGGTGTGGCTACAGATTAATTAGTAAATCAGGAAATAGCTACAGATTAATTGGTAGATCAGGGTGTGGCTACAGATTAATTAGTAAATCGGGGAGTGGCTACAGATTAATTAGTAGATCAGGGTGTGGCTACAGATTAATTGGTAAATCAGGGAGTGGCTACAGATTAATTAGTAGATCAGGGTGTGGCTACAGATTAATTAGTGGATGAGGGTGTGGCTACAGATTAATTAGTGGATGAGGGTGTGGCTACAGATTAATTAGTGGATGAGGGTGTGGCTACAGTGTAATCAGTATATCAGGGCATAAATATGTTAAAGTTTTCAGAAGTATCCTGGGCTTATTTATGTAGCAGGCTAATTTATACACTCTCGGATATTCCAGATGTTCAGCTTCCAGTTCATTTAAATGATTGTTTTCTTTGCATTGTAGATCTTGGATTTAGTTTTGATTTAAAGTCCTGCTGTTAATCTCATTTAGTTTTCGGGTTTATGCTCAAAATCATTTTATTGTGTCAAACAATCTTACGGCTGGTGCAGACGTGTGCTGTAGATCTTCTCACAGGAGGTCTACATTATACACTGTGCCATTTGGAAAACCTCTTTTTGTGCTATTCTGCTCCTGGGAACTTCTGTGGAAATGTAGAGGAGCTTCTGGATCTTTTCCAAATCATAAAACCAGAGAAAGTGTGGAGCAGTGAGTTTTAGGACGTGCTGGAGATTCCGTCGTGTCCCGCGCCATGGGGAGAGATTTCCTCCAGGTTGTAAAAAAGAGAGTAAGAAGAAGAGCATGAGGAACGATGGTGAGATGTCAGGTGGGGCAGCACCTGCTGGGAGAACTTACGAAGGTTTTTCTATTCTGAACGCTACAGGAACGCTTCGATCCTGATCGTATTAAAAGTAAATGTGCAGTAAGGGGGTTAATTACACTGTCCTGTGGGCGTGGCAGCAGTAAAAGTTAATTCTAGGCTTCTCAGAATATCTCCTCATCAGTCTGCATTTTCACTCCTGCTTCTAACCAGAGCGTTTTCTTTTTCCGTGGATTTGTGGGTATAATGTTTGGTATTGAACCTTCTTTCTGTGTTCTCCTTTAAATAGTTTTGACTGTTTATTGATGTTTATTTATGTGATCGAGCTACGTTTCCGAGTTTGAGCAGCAGATTTCCTGAATAATTTTGATGTTCCTGCCAGCTTTGTCAAGTCAAGTCAAGTCAAGTCAAGTTTATTTGTATAGCGCTTTTCACAACAGACATTGTCTCAAAGCAGCTTTACACAAATCAACAGTGATGGTGAATGGTGTGAATTTGTCCCTGATGAGCAGCCGTGGCGACTGTGGCAAGGAAAAACTCCCTTAGATGTTATGAGGAAGAAACCTTGAGAGGAACCAGACTCAAAAGGGAAACCCATCCTCATCTGGGTGACATCAAGAGTTTGATCATAAATCTTTCAACAATACAGAACACTGGAGAGTGAGAACTAACATGAGCACTGGAGTATAAGATTATAAGTGATGTTCTTTCTACAGTCTTCTACAGTCTATATGGTTAGTAGCTCCTAGTTTTATGAGCTCAGCATTTGTGATCATCACAGATCCAGCATCAGCTTCTCCATGCCAGAGCCTTTAAACACTCCAGGAGGTCCAATGTCAAAACTCCACACATGTAGCGGGATCCAAATGGCACTGGTACGTCTCTAGATGGTTCGGGATGTTTGCGGGATCTTTGTGTGGTTCTTGTCTTCCTGTGGATCCATCTGTAGATCAGATTGGTGGTTCCTGGTTTCCAGAGGTGCTTGGTGTGTTCAGAGGTGCCTAGTGGTGTCTGGTGGTGTCTATTTATGTCATTATTGTCAGGAGGCACATGGTGATGGTGCCTGATGGTGTTCAGGGATGAGTAATGGCGCCTAATGTTCCTCAGTGGTGCTTGGTAGTGTCCAGGAGTGCATGGTGGAATCCACTAGTGCCAGGTGGTGCTTGGTGGCACATAGTGATGGTGCCAGATGCTCTTTAGTGGTGACTGGTGGTGTTAAGAGGAACCTGGTATTGCCAGTTAGTGCCTGGTGGAATCCGTTGGTTCCCAGTGGTGCACTATGGTCCCTGATGGTGTCTGATGTGACATATGGTTGTCTTCTGGAACCTAGTGGTATCTGGTGGTGTCCAGTATTGGTACCTACTTAAAAGAGTGAAAATCTGGAGGTTTGCAAGTTTAGAGAGATATTCAGAGAGAGAACTATTATGAAAACTGGCACACACACTTCACTTACTGTACACTGTAATATAAGTTATATGTGTGTGTGTGTTTGTGTGTGTGTGTGTGTGTGTGTGTGTGTGTGTGTGTGTGTGTGTGTGTGGTGAGGTCTCTCTCTCTCTCTGCATTTCCAGCTAAGTCATAGCGTTTACTGCCCCTGAGGTTTTTTTTGCCCTGTGTATTAAAAGCAAAGTTCAAGCCATCAAACGCTTTAAAGGACATTTCTGGCATGTTTCTAAGCCACGAAGAAAAAAAACCCCAGCAACATCTGATTTTTATCTTAACAACGGTCCAAAAAACTCCAGGCGAGCGTTTATCCAGAACCGGTCGTGGAGAGAGTCGAACATTCTTCAGATTCCTTGTTATGGAGATCCGGTCTGGACTTATCTCACTGCGGATAATGCTATTACAGATGGTTATTAGTTTTACAGGATAAGATTTAAATCAGCACAATGGGATCATCAGACACCTTCATATCACCAGGATTTCCATTATATGTTGAGAAAAACTCCCAACTTTTCAGAGCGGATGCACAAGACTATAAAACTATAAAAAAGGGCTGTATAGAGAATCAGTGACTTCACTTAAAGGCTTTTTACATTGGGAAAGTTCCTGGGATTCAGAATCGGGTTTTACACAAATTCACAAGTGCGTTCTCTGGACTTTTAACAACCAAGTGAGCGTTATGAGGACAGTGTTCATTCTGGATCACCATTTTAGCCAATGAAAATTTTAGGAAAGTATAGCTCAGTGGATAAGACATTGGTTTACCGATCAGCAGTTACCCATGAGGTTGTGGGTTTAAACCCTGGCACAGCCAATGGATCACCATTTTAGCCATCTACAGTGTGTTGCCAAAAGTATTGGAACACCTGACTTTTCCATCCATATGTGGTTCTTCCTCAGGCACACACTTGTGTACAGGTCTTTGTATGCATGAAATGTTGCCTTCACTAGACGCAAACCTGTTCCAGCATGACAGTGTCCCTGTGCACAAAGCCAGCTTCATGAAGATCCACTTAGCATGGTTTGAAGTGAAAGATCTCCCGCTGTAGAGCTTCAACACTATTGGAACAAGATGTGAACCTCCACATCTTCTCACCTACATCAGTACCTGATTTTACTAACAGCCTTGTGTCTAATTGAGTGAGTGTAACATCTTCCCAGAAGAGTGGAGCTTATTATAACAGCAAATGGTCATATAGGGTCTCTACTTTATGTTTTGGATTCATTAGAGAGAGTCCCTAAAGCTATAATCTGTAAATTAAAAACTTGCCGTTACTAAAGAAACATTCTCGTATTCAGAATCAGGAATTCAGCACGAGCGCCTTGGACGCTAACACAATATTCATTCCAATTTAGATTTTCCAACATGTTGTTTTCTCCCAAGCAGCAGTTTTTCTTTTCCATTCAAACATAAAGATATATTAGATATCTAGGGCATACACAAACTTGTGGAAATAACAACACACACAGAACATACTGGGAAGTCGAGGAGTCCTGGTGCATTCTGGGGGTTTTCCTTCTCTCAGAACTGAATTTCTATTAGCAAACGTAGACAAGGGAGAAATGAGCGTGTTAGCATGAGGGAAGTGCTAAAATATTCATGACTGGGGTTGAGGAACGTTCATACCTTTGTGTTAAGTTCAAGCTCATCAATGGGAATTGTTAAAACACACTCTCGATTCAGAACTAATCTGATTAAAACTTGTGTGTTTGAGGGCGGAGTTTGGATAAAACAGGGGGGCACGAGTCTGGGACCCGTATAAATTCCAGTGCCGCCGTCGGACAGTTTGTTTTCATACTGAAATTTATGTTTGGGAACTATGGAAGTGGAAGCTCAGTGGTTATTGCACTGGGTTATTGCTCGGAAGTTTGGGAGTTCAAGCCAAGCTGCCACTTTTGGGGCCCTTGAGCAAGGCCCTTAATCCTTTGTGCTCTAGGGGTGCTGTATCATGGCTGACACTGTGCTCTGACCACACCTTCCTAACAACTTTGGGATATGTGAAGAAAGAATTTCAGTGTACTTTAAAATCTATAAAGCACCATAGCTGTTTTTGTTGGCTGCAAAGAGTTCCGTGATATCAACATGGCCGTTCCTAGCGTTAATAATAACTAAAATAGTACTATAAATAGTACTATTCTGCCCTTTAATTAGATAAACATTAGCCTCCGTCACACACACACACACACACACACACACACACACACACACACACACACACACACACACACACACACACAATAATGATTTATATTCATAACACTGACCACACAGTCCACAGCTAAGATTTCCAGATTAACTAGCCTATTGCAAAATCATCCTCCTTCATACACACACACCCACACACACACACACACACACACACACACACACTGCTTTGCTAGTTAAAGCCCCCCCTCCCCACCACCACCACCATAATACCCACCTAGGTTTCAAGACTAAGCTCTGCAAAGCATTTTGTGGTCTGAAGAAATGCAGATGAAGTGATTTTCCATGCGGAACATGCCAGAGGTCTTAGCAAGAACTTCTCTGCTTTAATAACGAGAGGAAACACTGACACTGGAATATGCTGATTTATGTTCAGGACAGAAAGCAGGACGTACGGAAAGAAAGGTCGTTCGTTTAAGGTTTGTTTCCTCTGTTGGATTAGTCATCATCGCTCTGTCAATGTGCCAGAGGAAACGAATCATTAGCTTGACGTTCAGAATCAGTGACGCGTTACGGTTTACACGCAGACGTTAGAAACAGTCGAGTGAAGTTCCAGATCTCCACTCACCTTCTGAGACCACCGAAACTGCTCGTCTGCACTAAAACAACACTAAAAACACTCACATTTACTGCACATAAAAACATTTACGAAGAACTTCAACCTGTCAGTTGTTTCTTTACTGCAGTAATACATCGTCCACCATCGTTTTCATTTCTCCACAAACAGGTCATATGACTGTGTCACGTGACCAAAAATCAGAGTTTTTAATATATTCACTACAGCTACAATTCATCCACACGTGGCCGTTTCCAGGTCGTTGGTGTGTTTCTTGGTGTGAAGAGACTGAAACATAAAGAGAAAGATGCTTTTTTTACATTTCATATTTTCAGTTCAGAGAATCCTCTTAATCTTCATGTGCGGAACAGGACTCTGAATACCAGGAACTTTCCTCACTTAAATACGGACCCAATGTTTAGGCTTTAGGTGTGAATCTGCTTAAATCAGCATTATTTTAGCTATTTTGATTTTCAAACTGTATTAAATTTCCTACCCTGCACTTTCTCACTCTGTCTCACCCTGCCCTTCCATGTTCCGCCCTGTGCTGCTATGCTTTGCCCTGCCCTGCTATGTCCAGTCCTGTCCTGTCCTGCTCTGTCTGGTCTAGTCCTGCCCTGCCCTGCCCTGCCCTGTCCTGCCCTGTCCTGTACTGTCCTGTGCTGTCTGGTCTAGTCCTGTCCTGTCCTGCCCTGTCCTGTCCTGTCCTGTCCTGCTTTGTCTGGTCCAGGCCTGTCCTGCTCTGTCTGGTCTAGTCCTGTCCTGTCCTGCCCTGCCCTGCCTTGCCCTGTCCTGTCCCACCCTGTCCTGCCCTGCCCTGCCCTGCCTTGTCCTGTCCTGCTTTGTCTGGTCCAGGCCTGTCCCGTTCTGTTGTGTTTTGTCTTGTTGGGCCCTGTCCTTCCCTGCCCTCTCCTGTCCTTTCCTGTCCTTCCCTGCCTTGTCCTGTCCTTTCTGGTCTTGTTCTGCCCTTCCTGTCCTGTCGTGCCCTGTCATTATCTGTCCTGTCCTGTCTTTCCCTGTCTTTTTCTGTTCTGTTGTGCCCTGTCATTCTCTGTCCTGCCCTTCCTGTCCTGTTGTGCCTTATCCTTTCCTGTTATGTCTTGTCTTTTCCTGCCCTTTCCTGTCCTGTTGTGCCCTCTCTTTCCCTGTCCTACTCTGTCCTGTCCTATCCTTCCCTGTCTTGTCCTTCCATGTCCTGTCTTTTTGTGCACTGTCCTTGTTTTTGCCCTCTATCCCAGTAATTACTCTCTATAAAGCCACCGAACCGCAGTGTCCTTCCTTCACCTCCCACTCAGTAATATACAGCATGTCCACAGTGTCATATATTTGCTTTAACACACACAGACCACATCGAAAGCTTGGACCAAGTGGTTGTGTGTGTGTGTGTGTGTGTTTTCTATCACCTTGTGGTCATTTCTGGCTGCATCGTAAAGCAAACTCAGAATTAGAATGGGTGGTTTTGGCGATGGAGGACGGGATCCGAGCGTTTTGTCTGTAATTACACAGGATTCACGTTCATACACGTGTGATAGAAATCCTCTGAGTCTATAATTAGAAGCTGGAACTGCGCTAACACGTGACCTTATGCTAACCTCGCGTTCATGCTAGCTAGCGACAACTTGCTCGTGTTGGTGTAGTTGTCCTGTGGTCGTCTCTTTCTCTCAGATGTCACGTCGTAGCTGAAGATCCGGAGGAGTGGAGCGAGATCACGTGAACGCTGAACATCACGCCATTTTCATAAACAAGCTGAACGTCTAAGAGAAACTCATGAGGATGTCAAGAATGTGAAGGTGACAGCTCATTTACTCCATCCTGGTGGTCCAGCATCATCTCCTTTTACCAAACACATATCACCTGTCAATCATCCCTCTCCCTCTTTATTTGTCCTACTCTGTCTTACTTACCCTGTGAAGGAAACATGGCCGATTCTCCTCCTCACCCTTTGAAGACTTTGGCATGTTGAAGTTCCTACTCTGGCATCTTCACAGAGTTCGAGTCAGGACTTTACCTGGGCCTTCTTAAATTCAGCTTGTTTCTGTTCAGCTGGAGGAAAACATGACAGTTTCTGAATTCTATCAGTCTGGAAAGAAGGTCCACAGATGTTTGTGGAGCTCTGAGGCTCCAGTAGGAAAACTTGGAACAGGAGTGAGTCTTCTTAGAAATGTCCAGCCTACAAAATTCCTCAGCTCATCAACAACTCATCCAGGAAGTCACAGAGGAACCCAGACACATAAGATAAGCTCAGAGTTCCAGCAGGGTTCCTCCACCTTCTGATAACATTCCTGATTTAGAGGATCATAGATACAGAAAGACATGGTGGGAGCATGATGATGTTGCTTCAGGGCCTGGGCTATACTGAAAAAATCATGAAGTTCCTGAAGGAGAACCTCTGTTTATCTGTGATCTGAAGCTCAAGAGCAGGAAGTTCTCATTTTTTTCAGAAATTTCTTTTGATCTGAGAATCACATCCTGCAGGTTCAGACCTTCTAACCTTCTTCATATTGCTGAAAAGCTTGTGTTTCAGTGATGATTAGGTTCAGAAGGATTACTTTCTGAGTATATCTAATCTGTTTCTCTCTCCCTCTTTCTCTCTCTCTCTCTCTCTCTCTCTCTCTCTCTCTCTCTCTCTCTCTCTCTCTCTCTCTCTCTCTCTCTCTATCTCTCGTGTTTTCATTCACATACATCCACCACCCAAACACACTCGTTTCCTCTCTCTCCTTATTATTCACTTTAACTCTCTCATACACTCATTCTCCCTCCATCCATCTCTCTCACTTACACTTGTGTTCGCTCTGTTTATTTCTCTCAAACATATTTACTCTTTTTTTCTTTTATTGATGAAATTACAGCAGTAGGGTTAAGTGTGTGTGTATGTGTGTGTGTGTGTGTGTGTGTGGGTGGAAGGGGGGTTGGGGGGTTTGCATGATGCCTGCACAAAAGCTTAGTGCCCCCCCCCCCTTAGTGCCCCCCCCCCCCCCACACACACACATGGTAACTATGAGCATGATCTTCTCAGTCTTTAAAGGAAACCTAAATGTAGAGTTCCTTTAGAACCTGCTGGGAGATTGACAGCTTGACTCCGCCCACCTGTACACTCATGTATGGGCTTTAAGTGTTGAGCATGTCGACCTTATTTGCATAATACATTTAAATAGTCAGGCAGGTGAAGGAGCGTAGTGTCCACAATCACACTGTTTAAAAAACTCTTTTTACTTTAATAATCAGATATTAAAGGACGAGATCAGACAGGAGTCTCCGTGGACTATGAAGTTTGTGGATGATATTGTGATTTGTGGTGAGAGTAGGGAGCAGGTGGAGAAGAGCCTGGAGAGGTGGAGGTACACGCTGGAGAGAAGGGGAATGAAAGTCAGTAGGAGTAAGACAGAGTACATGTGTGTGAATGAGAGGGAGGGCAGTGGAGGAGTGCAGTTGCAGGGAGAAGAGGTGGAGAAGGTGGAGGAGTTCAGGTACCTGGGGTCAACAGTGCAAAGTAATGGAAAGTGTGTTAGAGAAGTGAAGAAAAGAGTGCAGGCAGGGTGGAGTGGGTGGAGAAGAGTGATAGCAGGAGTGATTTGTGATAGAAGAGTATCTGTGAGAGTGAAAGGGAAAGTTTATAGGACTCTGGTGAGACCTGAGATGTTGTATGGATTAGAGACAGTGGCATTGAGTAAAAGACAGGAGGTGGAGCTGGAGGTAGCAGAGCTGAAGATGTTGAGATGTTGGTTGGGAGTGACGACGATGGACAGGATTAGAAATGAGTTTATTAGAGGGACAGTGCATGTAGGACGTTTTGGTGACAAGTTGAGGGAGGTGAGATTGAGATGGTTTGGACATGTGCAGAGGAGGAACATGGGGTATATCAGTAGGAGAATGCTGAGGATGAAGACACCAGGAAGGAGGAAAAGAGGAAGACCGAGGAGGAGGTTTATGGATGTGGTGAAGGAAGACATGCAGGTAGTTGGTGTGAAAGAGGCAGATGTAGAGGACAGGGGGGTATGGAGACTGATGATCCGCTGTGGCGCCCCCTAATGGAGGGCTTTATTGATCAGATATTAATGTAAAGAACTGATAATTGATGATCACAGATTAATACTGTTTATGGATAATTTATTTATTTTGATGATTCGGTCAATGTTTTACTCTTCATTTTGCTACATGCTCATTACTTCCTGTTGCTGGTTATTCTGGTAATAATGCGGTTTCCATGGTAATGAATTTTTTACACTTGTTGATTATTAACCGATTGCCTGGTAGGTAATAATTCTTGTTGCCATGGTAATACATCTGTCACACTTTATTACATTGTTGCCATGGTAATTAATTTAACATACTTGTTGATTAGTAACCAGTTGCCATGGTAGTTAATAATCCTGTTGCCATGGCAATTAATTTGTCACACCACATGCTGACACTGGAGACTCCTTCCATTCTCCTTACATCAAACAAACATCCCTTGAAGTAATACAATAATAATAATAATAATAATAATAATAATAATAATAATAATAATAATAATAATAATAATATTATTATTATTATTATTATTATTATTATTATTATTATTATTACATAATAATACAGAGGTAATACAGGAGATCTCCTGTACGGGTTCTGTGTGTGTGTGTGTGTGTGTGTGTGTGTGTGTGTGTGTGTGTGTGTGTGTGTGTGTGTGTGTGTGTGTGTGTGTGTGTGTGATGGATTAGTGTGAGATCAGTGATCCGAGTCCAGACTGCTGGAACAGAGCGAGTGTTTCTTTCAGCTTCCCCATAAAACCTGCACAATCGCTCTTCATCTCTCCTTTACAACTTCGCCAGAGTGATTAAAGCTCCTTATACGGTCAGTGTTCACCGTGTGGAGCTGTATCTAATCACATACAACCTGTGTGTGTGTGTGTGTGTGTGTGTGTGTGTGTGTGTGTGTGGTAACTGGAGAACACTGAAGGATTGTACTGAAGTCTATTGAAATAAACACAGAGAAGTATTTGATTTAACCGATTGATTAGTAAATCCGGTTACAGCCGGTTTTATGGATGGGATTTTTTATACAGATAAAAAAATCTTTACAATCTTTCCTGGTAACAATAAACAACCAGAGCATTATCGTAACTCTGTAAAAAAAAAAGAAAAAAGAAAAAGTTTGTTAGTTTGTGTGTGTGTGTGTGTGTGTGTGTGTGTGTGTGTGTGTGTGTGTGTGTGTGTGTGTGTGTATGTGTGTGTGTGTGTGTGTGTATGTGTGTGTGTGTGTGTGTGTGTGTTAAACATTTTAGTTAGTTTGTGTGTGTTTAAAAAATGTAAAATATATATATATATAAATTCCAAACATTTTAGTTATTTTATGACATTTTATTATATTTATTTGTATTTTGTTAACCTGGTCGGTTCATTTTAAAAGTCCTAAATAAAAAAATTAAAAATAAAGGTGTGTGAATAAAATATTTGTAATGCCATGAGATTTATTTTAATTAACATTTTTATTATTTTATATATTTTTTGTTCTATTGTACAGGAAAGTTTCTTGTGTTTTTCTAAGGAACGCCCTTGTCATGAGTCCAGCTCTGAGACGTGCTGTGTTTGTGAAGTGATCCAAAGTGTGTGTGTGTGTGTGTGTTTTTTCCTGGAAGGAGGACGAGTGACAAACAGACGCGTCTGGCTCGTGTTTGGTGTCTGACCTCAGCTCTGAGGAACGTGGAGAACAAACCCACATGCTCGGGGCAGTTTCAGCTCCAGGGGTTTATTCAGAGTAAAACTGAGAGAAGAAATAAAAGTGTGTGATGTGTGTAAGATCTACTCTCGGAGAGACTGAGGGTCAGAGACGGGAGTTTTTTTTTCTTCTGTGGTTTTGATCTCGGTGGGATTTGGATTTGGAAGTTTCTCTGGATCGAGGTTTGAGTTCGGTGTCTCGCCCTGAAGCTCCGCCCCTCAAACCAGCAGATCTGATGGAAGAGCTGAGGAGCATGTGATGACCTGAGGATGTTCTGAAGTGACGCTTATCAGCCAGACATCCTGCTCTTTAACGTCACCTCCCTGAATGCTTCAATCCTCTTCCGTTTGAGCATTTCTCATTTACACACAATGGACTTTTTGGACTTTAGTCTGTTCCACATTATAGCAGCTATAAACGTCTTTCTCCAGCCTCTCTCTGGGTTGTCACTTTGCCATGGTGATGGCACAGCCACGTCATGCGGTGATCACGTGATGAGGTGATTGTCCTGATGATTTCGGAAAGTTACAGCTTCAGCCATGACACTGGAGACGCCTGAAAAATATTATATAAACAGTTCTTTAAGGGAAAAATGGGTGGGATTTATCATGAGGTTTAACACACACACACACACACACACACACACACACACACACACACACACACACACACACACACACTCACACACACACACACACACATAGGGCTAAATATCTTGATAAAGTATAAAAAGTGTGATTTCTTTTATAATTAATACAAAATTAAATAAAAAAAGTAAGTAAATGCTACTGAAATAAAAATAAAAAATCTATTTAAATATTGAAAATA
>JBCEWE010001305.1:5000-10000 GCA_039877035.1 Silurus lanzhouensis | reverse complement strand
GGACGGACCAACACAACTCCAAATGGCTCAGTGGTACCAATCCCCTCATGATGCTGTTTAACGTAACACTGTGTAACTCTGCCGTAATGCTGCGGTCTGATTGGCTGAGAGCAGCAGACCTGTATGGCCAATCAAATAACGAGAGCTAATCATGCTAACAATGCTAACAGTGCTAACAATGCTAACAAGTGTACGCTGTTGTTCCAGAGCCGGTGTTTATTGGCGCTCACCTGATCCCTGACGGATCTGATCCGAACGACAGCAAACTCTATTTCTTCTTCAGAGAGAGACTCACAGACAACAATGGCAACACCAGGAGCATCCACAGCATGGTGGCACGAGTGTGTCCTGTAAGTGTGTGTGTGTGTGTGTAATCAATCAGTGTTTGAGTCATTAATATCATTCTATTAATAGATCAGTGTGCTGAGAGTCACATTGGAGTCTTTACACAGAAACTGAGGTGATTAAGTGAAGAGTCTTGTGATTAAAAATGATAATATGAACATTATAGTTATAATAAACTTTGGACACTTAAGTACATTTAAGGGTGAAAAAACGTTTGTACTTTTACTCAAGTGAAAGTTTAAAGTCAAAACTTTTACTTTTACTGGAGTCACATTTTACTGAGTCTCTACTTTTACTCAACTACATGGTTTGTGTAATAAATATGTAATAATTATGTGTGCAATAATTGTGTGTTTAAAAGAATGATGGTGTGTGTGTGTGTGTGTGTGTGTGTGTGTGTGTGTGTGTGTGTGTGTGTGTGTGTGTGTGTAGAATGATGTAGGTGGGCAGCGTAGTCTGGTGAATAAATGGACGACCTTTCTAAAGGCCCGTATGGTGTGTTCGGTTGTGGAGGCGGACGGAACTGAAACACACTTTGATGAGCTCGGTGAGGACAATCTGCTCACAACAGGAGCCTGTGTGTGTGTGTGTGTGTGTGTGTGTGTGTGTGTGTGTGTGTGTGTGTGTGTGTGTGTGTGTGTGTGTGTGTGTGAATAGTTAATGAGTCACAGTAATTTGGTCCATTTTCTCTGTAGAGAGTGTGTTTCTGCTCGAAACCGAACATCCCAAAGGACTACTTATATACGGACTCTTCACTTCCACCAGGTACATATTACGTGTGTGTGAGTGTGTGTGTGTGTGTGTGTGTGTGTGTGTGTGTGTGTGTGTGTGTGTGTGAGTGTGTGTGTGTGTGTGTGAGTGTGTGTGAGTGTGTGTGTGTGTGTGTGTGAGTGAGAGTGTGTGTGTGTGTGTGTGTGTGTGTGTGTGTGTGTGTGTGTGTGTGTGTGAGTGTGTGTGAGTGTGTGTGTGTGTGTGTGTGTGTGTGTGTGTGAGTGTGTGTGTGTGTGTGTGTGTGTGTGTGTGTGTGTGTGAGTGAGAGTGTGTGTGTGTGTGTGTGTGTGTGTGTGTGTGTGTGTGTGTGTGTGTGTGTGTGTGCCTGAGTGTGTGTGTGCCCGAGTGTGTGTGATCAGATCCAGTTTAACTTTTGGTGTACATTTGGTTTATTGTAACTGCATTTGTGTTTGTTTGTGTGTGTGTGCGTGTTTGTGTGTTTAGCTCAGTTTTTAAAGGTTCCGCAGTGTGTGTGTACAACATGGCCGACGTGTTGACGGTATTTAATGGACCGTTTGCTCACAGAGACGGACCAAACTTCCAGTGGACGGCATATCAAGGACGAATGCCATATCCACGGCCTGGAACTGTAATACACACACACACACACACACACACACACACACACACACACACACACACACACACACACACACACACACACACACACACACACATACATATACACACACATACACACACACAGTATGAAATTCTGATTCGTGATCCGCATATTTGATTTGGCGCATGTTTTACGCTGGAGTTGTGTAACACTAATGACTGGGTTAAATTATGCAGTGGGACCAGAAAGTGTGATAGATGTGATAGGTGTGATAGGTGTGATAAGTTTGATAGGTGTGATAAGTTTGATAGGTGTGATAGGTGTGATAAATTTGATAGGTGTGATAGGTGTGATAAGTGTGATAAGTGTGATAAGTGTGATAGGTGTGATAGGTGTGATAAGTGTGATAGGTGTGATAGGTGTGATAAGTTTGATAGGTGTGATGGGTGTGATAAGTGTGATAGGTGTGATGGGTGTGATAAGTTTGATAGGTGTGATAGGTGTGATGGGTGTGATGGGTGTGATAGGTGTGATAAGTGTGATAGGTGTGATAGGAGTGTGATAAGTGTGATAGGTGTGATAGGTGTGATGGGTGTGATGGGTGTGATAGGTGTGATGGGTGTGATGGGTGTGATAGGTGTGATAAGTGTGATAGGTGTGATAAGTGTGATAGGTGTGATAAGTTTGATAGGTGTGATAGGTGTGATGGGTGTGATAGGTGTGATAAGTGTGATAGGTGTGATAAGTGTGATAAGTGTGATAAGTGTGATAAGTTTGATAGGTGTGATAGGTGTGATGGGTGTGATGGGTGTGATAGGTGTGATAAGTGTGATAAGTGTGATAGGTGTGATAAGTTTGATAGGTGTGATGGGTGTGATGGGTGTGATAGGTGTGATGGGTGTGATAAGTTTGATAGGTGTGAGGGGTGTGATAAGTTTGATAGGTGTGATAGGTGTGATGGGTGTGATAGGTGTGATAAGTGTGATAAGTGTGATAGGTGTGATAAGTGTGATAGGTGTGATAAGTGTGATAAGTGTGATCGGTGTGATAAGTTTGATAGGTGTGATAGGTGTGATGGGTGTGATAGGTGTGATAAGTGTGATAAGTGTGATAGGTGTGATAAGTTTGATAGGTGTGATGGGTGTGATGGGTGTGATGGGTGTGATAGGTGTGACAAGTGTGATAGGTGTGATAGGTTTGATAGGTGTGAGGGGTGTGATAAGTTTGATAGGTGTGATAGGTGTGATGGGTGTGATAGGTGTGATAAGTGTGATAAGTGTGATCGGTGTGATAAGTTTGATAGGTGTGATGGGTGTGATGGGTGTGATTGGTGTGATAAGTGTGATAAGTGTGATAGGTGTGATAAGTGTGATAAGTGTGATCGGTGTGATAAGTTTGATAGGTGTGATGGGTGTGATAGGTGTGATAAGTGTGATAGGTGTGATAAGTTTGATAGGTGTGATAAGTTTGATAGGTGTGATGGGTGTGATAGGTGTGATAAGTGTGATAGGTGTGATAAGTTTGATAGGTGTGATGGGTGTGATGGGTGTGATGGGTGTGATGGGTGTGATAGGTGTGACAAGTGTGATAGGTGTGATAGGTGTGATAAGTGTGATAAGTGTGATAAGTTAGGTGTCTACCATCTCTAAAAGGATCACAAAAGTAAAACGTTTTGGAGTTGACTAGTCAAAGTCTGGACTTAAATCCGATTGAAATGCTGTTACACAACCTAAAACAGGAAGTTCATGCTGGAAAACCCTCAGATGTGGCTGAATGAAAACAATTCTGTACAGAAGAATGGGGCAGAATTTCCCCTACAGTGATGTGAAAGAGTCATTGAGAGTTTTCACAAACACACAACTGGTTATTAGGTTTAGGGGCAATTCCTTTTTCACAATACAGTCATGCAGGTTTTGGATGTTTTCCTTTTAATAAATAAAATCACTGTATTTTGTTTTTTCTCCAGTTGTCTTTGTGTGATATTTAAATTTGATTGATGATCCCAATCATAATAACAAATATGCAAATTAATATAAAAATCAGGAAGGGCTTTCTTCCCCCCCGCCCCCCCCCCCCCAGTGTCCCGGAGGAGCGTTCACTCCCCACGTTGGGAGCAGTAAGGAGTTTTCTGATGATGTGGTGACATTTATGAGGAACCACCCACTGATGTTCCACTCTGTTTATCCTCCGCTCCGGAGACCTCTGCTGCTGCGCACACACACTGACTACAGATACACCGCCATCGCCGTCGACCAGGTGCACGCTGCTGACGGCCTCTACCACGTCCTGTTCCTCGGCACAGGTCTCACACACACACACACACACACACACACACACACACACACACACACACACACACACACACACACACACACACACACACTGTCGTGTAGGACATGCTATACACCACAATAAAATAACACACAGAAAGAATGTGTGTGTGTGTGTGTGTGTGTGTGTGTGTGTGTGTGTGTGTGAGAGAGAGAGTGAGAGAGAGAGAGAGAGAGGAGAGAGAGAGAGAGAGAGAGAGAGAGAGAGCGAGAGAGAGCTAACAGGAGGTCAGATGTTCAGCAGTGGTTTTGGATGAAGATTCTGAATCCCAGATGTTTGTGTTTATTGGTCGCCAGAATTGCAAGTGCAGTCCAGACTGGGAATTCTACTTCCTGTTACAGAGTGTAATAAAATGACTCAATTAATGGAGGGAGGGATGGATGGATGGATGGATGGAGTGATATATGGATACATTTCGGAGAGGGAGGGAGGGATAGATGAATGTTCAGATTGATATAGGTACATAAGAAGCGATGGATTTAAGAATGGATAGATCAAAATATGGATAGATGAATGAATGGATGGATGGATGGATGGATGGATGGGTGGATGGATGGATGGATGGATGGATGGATAGATGAATAGATGGATGGATGGATGGATGGATGGGTGGATGGATGGATGGATGGATGGATGGATAGATGAATAGATGGATGGATGGATGGATGGATGGATGGATGGATGGATTAATGGATGGATGAATAGATGGATGGATGGATGGATGGATGGATGGATGGATGGATGGATGAATGGATGGATAAATAGATGGATGGATTGATGGATGGATGGATGGATGGATGGATGACTGGGTGCATGGATTTAGTGATATAAGAGGGATGGAGATAAACTGTGAATTGATGATGGATGGGCAGATAATTTAATGGACAGACAGATAAATTAATTGAATTCATTGAGGAATGAATGAATATCTGTCTAGAACAGATGAGTAGATGGATAGGTAGACTGATGAACAGATGGATAAATGGATAAC
>JBCEWE010001230.1:22500-32555 GCA_039877035.1 Silurus lanzhouensis | reverse complement strand
TTTTACACCTTCCCTTTCTCTCCATCACTTTATCCTCTTTCACCTTTCCACATCATCTTCATCTCTCTCTCTCTCTCTCTCTCTCTCTCTCTCTCTCTCTCTCTCTCTCTCTCTGCCTTTGCTTCTTATTCACTCCATCTCCAGTTTCTTTGTTCTCTTCCTCTCACTTTTACACCTTTTCTAATCTTCCTGTCTACTTCTTTCTCATCCCTCACTTTCTCTGTCCATTCATTTAACTTGTTATTTCCTTGTTTTTTTTCTGTCTGCTTCCTTCTCATTCCTTTCTTTGGCTTTATCTCTCTCTCTCTCTCTCTCTCTCTCTCTCTCTCTCTCTCTCTCTCTCTCTCTCTCTCTCTCTCTCTCTCTCTCTCTCTGTTTTGCTTGCTCCTCTCTTTTTCCAACTTCACCTCTCTTCATCATCTCTCTTGTTCTCTGTTTCCTTTTCTTCTCACTCTTTATTGTTCCATTTTTCTGCATTTGGATCTGCTATCCTGCTGAAGGCTCTGACTCTCTGATCTGATGATCTGATGAGGATGTTGATGATGATGTTGATGATGATGATGAGGATGTTGTTGATGATGATGATGATGAGGATGTTGTTGATGATGATGATGATGAGGATGTTGTTGATGATGATGTCAGCAATCAGACCGAGTGGAATGCGATCGGAATTTCAGTCTCGGAAGCAGGAAGTCACAGGAAATTAACCTGCAAATGATCTTTATACGTGTGTGGAGTTTTTATTTAAATGTTCCTCCTCGTTGTTCACGTTCTCACGTTTATTTTGAGGTGTTCTTGAGAACGCTTTCGTATCGTACGTGTCTCTGCTCCTCCCCCGGGTGTGAAACACCTCCAGAATCACCACACCAGAGAGCAGATGCTGTAGAGGAAGCTGTTCCTCTGACATCTGATCAAATTAACTCTGACCTTCTGCTGTTAACAAGCAGACAGTCAGAGGGAAAGAAAGAGAGAGAGAGAGAGAGAGAGAGAGAGAGAGAGAGAGAGAGAGAGAAAAGAAAAGCAGGAGTGTCTGATCAGTCGTTCAGTGTTAGTGAGTAAATGCTGAAGCCTGAGTAGGACTTATTAGAGATCCAGCTCCATCAGGAAGTGGAGGGAGATAAGAATGATTTATTTATTCATCATCCTGAGTTCATCATCTGAGTTGCCAAAACGTCACTGATCCTGATTTTATTCCCTGTTTGGGTTTTTTAAGACCCACAGGCACAATGATGAAGAAGAAAGACCTCGGCTGGGAGCAGGTCCGAGCGTGCGCTCACCAACCACAGCCCTGTTTCTCCGAGCACTCGATTACAGCTAATGGAGGGAGTTTGCAGGACAGAAGGAGATGAGAATATGTAAATAACAGCAGCATTACTAAATGTAGTGACAGTGAAACTGGAAGTATTGTCAGTAACAGGAGTCGTATTTGGGAATTCCTGGAGGTGTTGGTGATTGTAATGGCATTAGTACTGGCATTAATGGCAGCAGGACATCCCAGTCTCACGGCATTTCATAATATTGTCTACAAATCTACTGATTTGTGTTCATAGACACGAATTTCCCTCTTTTTTCGTGTCACTGTGACGACTTTCTATCTGATGTATTTCAACAGGAAGTATTTTTGGTGCCTCCGCCAAAGTTTTTTTTCTGCCACTGGATACCGCAGATGCTGTATTGGATTTTTTCTCGTTTGTTATTGATCTGTTAATCTTAAAGCACCATGACTCAACATTAATGCAGGAGATTTTATCCTTGTTTTATTGCTTTATATTCAGTAAACCACTCGCTTTTATATACTACCCGCTATAAATCATCATCACTGGTCAAAATACAGTAAATATTTAATTTATTTAATTTAATTATGGAGACTGCGTTAATTAGAGACACACATTATTACAGTATAACCCTAATCCCAACCCCCACCCTAACACTAACCCTATATTCTCTGATAAAAATTGGAATTACCCAAGATCCTCTGTTTCTGTTGCTATGGAGACAAAGCCAGATGGAGCTGGTCATGCTGAGTGACACGAAAAAGAGGGAAATTGTGTCCATGAACACGAATCGACAGATTAAAGTTCGTGACTACATCACGAAAAGCTGTGAAAGTGTGTTGAGCAGGAACATCAGCACCAGCAGCAGGAATCCTTCATGAGCAGAGCAAAAACATCACACACACACACTAATCTCCTCCTGACCCAAAACATCCAGACTTTTTTAAACATAAAATTCTACCACCATCACACACACACACACACACACACACACACACACACACACACACACACACACACACACACACACCTGCAGTCTCACAAATTACATCCACATTGAGTTTTTGTTCATTAAAGTTATTCAGAACGTTTTGTATTTATTGTCCTGGACATCTTAATAATACCACATGTTCTCTGACAGGGCAGCTAGTTATCATGCTAACAGTGTGTACATCTCCAAGAAGACCACTCAGATCATTCTAGCCACCAAGGTCAAGAGTCTCTTGTAAGAATGTCCATGCTCCTCTCTTGGATCTGCAAGTGGACATCAATTTAGAGTTAATACGTGCTACAGATATCTCAGTGATAAAACCAGCATCAGAGCTCATAAATCCTGACCCAGAAGATTCCTCCCTCCATTTGTTGTCAAAGCAGACATCATATTCTACCACCCTGCCCCCTGCCCTTCCTACCACCCTGCCCCCCTGCTCTTCCTACCACCCTGCCCCCTGCCCTTCCTACCCACCCTGCCCCCCTGCCCTTCCTACCACCCTGCCCCCTGCCCTTCCTACCCCCTGCCCCCTGCCCTTCCTACCACCCTGCCCCCCTGCTCTTCCTACCACCCCTACCCCCTGCCCTTCCTACCACCCTGCCCCCTGCCCTTCCTACCCCCTGCCCCTTCCTACCACCCTGCCCCCTGCCCTTCCTACCCCCTGCCCCCTGCCCTTCCTACCCCCTGCCCTTTCCTACCCCTGCCCTTCCTACCACCCTGCCCCCTGCCCTTCCTACCCCCTGCCCCTACCCACCCAGTCTCTGCACCCCATAATCCTGCATTTTTGCCAGTGTTTTTTCTCAATCTGGTCTCATGAGGAGCAGATTATCAGAGATTAGATGAGTTGTTGCACACGCTGTATTCATTAATGTTATTAACGTCCACGTCAATGGAGTCCTCCAGCACATGGCCTACATACAGCAGCGAGAACCCACGCAGACATCATGAAAACGGTCACACTGTAAGGCGGAGGGTCATTTTGATAACATCACCATGTGAATGCATTAGAAAATTGATCTTTTTTGAAGTTGTAAAATAAAAACGTGAGTCAGTGGGAGAAGCGTCCACATCTTCCATTAGAATCCAGTTTCTTCTACATTTCTGCTTTGCATATATATTACCACAATCCCCTGCTTCGGTGAACCTTTTCTGAATAATTTAGGTGAGAATTTACTATAGTAAGGCTGTAATTGATTGGTCTGGTCCTCTGAGGCACTCTACCAGCTGTTCCTGCGCTCCTATTGGACGGAGCAGGGAATCTGCCAGGCATCTGTGAGAGGGTGTTAAGAAGGAGACAGTGGGAAAGAGGGACGGTCTCTTTAGTTTAACATCAAAGTGTGAAAGAGGACAGAATAGCGACAGAGAGAAAAAGAAGTGATTGATCGGTATTAGACAGAGTGTAAGGAAAGAGCTTTGTTGTGTGTGTGTGTGTGTGTGTGTGTGTGTGTGTGTGTGTGTGTGTGTGTGTGTGTGGTGTGTGGAGGGGAGTGAATCCCCTGCAGGATGGGGTTGTAGTTAGTGTGTTAAGTCAGTGTTACAGCGATGGCGGTGGCGTTGGACGCCGTGTGTGTGCGGGTGAAAGGCGTCTGTAAGCAGAACGGGCTGCTCATCCTCTCTGTGCTCGCCGTTATCATCGGCTGCCTGCTGGGATTCTTCCTGCGCACCAAACAGCTCTCAGAGCAGGTCAGTGTTCATCTACTGCACCTCAATATAACCCCAAAACACACTCCTCCTCTTCCAAACACACTCCTTCTTTTCCCAACACACTCCTTCTTTTCCCAACACACTCCTCTTCCAAACACACTCCTTCTTTTCCCAACACACTCCTTCTTTTCCCAACACACTCCTATTCCCAACACACTCCTTCTATTCCCAACACTCACCTTCTATTCCCAACACACTCCTTGTCCCAACACACTCCTTCTTTTCCCAACACAATCGTACCCAACACATAATTCAATCTTCCACCTAAAGTCTTTCTTTCCTTAGTCTACCCACACTTCTCAGCACAGTCCTACTTTACCCAACACAGTCCTACTTTACCCAACACAGTCCTACATTACTCAACACAGTTCTTCCTTCCCCAACACAGTCCTACTTTACTCAACACAGTCTTACTTTACCTAAGTCATATTTTACTCAACACAGTCCTACTTTACCCAACACAGTCCTACTTTACCCAACACAGTCCTTCAATCCTCAACACAGTCCTACTTTACCCAACACAGTCCTACTTTACCCAACACAGTCCTTCAATCCTCAACACAGTCCTACTTTACCCAACACAGTCCTTCAATCCTCAACACAGCCCTACCTTACCAAACACAGCCATACCTTACCCAACACAGCCCTACATTGTCCTACTTTACCCAACACAGTCCTACTTTGCACAGTCATACCTTACCCAACACAGTCCTACATTGCCCAACACAGTCCCGCTTTACCCAACACAGCCATACTTTCCTCAACACAGTCTTACTTTACCCAACACAGTCCTAATTTACCCAACACAGTCCTTCAATCCTCAACACAGTCCTACTTTACCCAACACAGTCCTACTTTACCCAACACAGTCCTGCTTTACTCAACACAGTCATACCTTACCCAACACAGTCCTACAATGAGTAGATGGTGTAGAATGTATTCAGCTCTGTGGTATGTGGTGTAAAAGAGTCACTTTTCTGCATAATGTGATTAAAGCAGTAATTGTTAAATATTAATGCTGAATTTTTATATCCTACATTTTAACGTGCATTTGTTAAATGTGGGTCTTTGTGTGACATTTAAAAGCAGGTGACTCAACACTCCGTAACACAGGAACAGCTGATAATAATAAAATATCACAGTCCAGCTCTTAATAGCAACAGCTTGAATAAATCACACGGCTTCTTTTGTCCAGATATAAAACATTAAACTAAAAGCGACTTCATTTTTCTGCCATTTGTTCAGAAAATAAAAAGCTATTTTGCAGCACGGGGGGATTATAATCCAATCCTACAAATGCTCCGAGTAATTTCACATTAAGCAAGAAAGCTTCTTAGCTACAGGCCGCGCGCACATGTGTGTGTGTGTGTGTGTGTGTGTGTGTGTGTGTGTGTGTGTTTGTGTGTGTGGTGTGTGTGTGTGGTGTGTGTGTGGTGTGTGTGTGTGTGTTTGTGTGTGTGTGTGTTTGTGTGTGTGTGTGTGTGTGTGTGTGTGTGTGTGTGTGTCTGGGTTAGGGAGAGTGATAGAGAGAGAGTGAGAGAGAGAAACGAGAGAGAGAGAGAGAGAAAAGAGAGAGAGCGAGAGAAGAGGAGAGAGAGGAGAGAGAGAGCGAGAGAGAGAGAGAGAGAGAGAGAGAGAGAAAGGGAGAGAGCGAGAGAGAGGGAAAGAGAGAGCGAGAGAGAGAGAGAGAGAGAGAGCGAGAGAGAAAGGGAGAGAGCGAGAGAGAGGGAGAGAGAGAGCGAGAGAGAGCGCTCTAAAAGCTGAAGAGCTTGGATCGAAATGGAAGGTCACAGAAAACAGGGGTGAGTGAGGGCACAGAGTCAAGAATGAAGAATGGGTTAATGGAGTGCATGTGTCAGAGCATCGGCTGAAACAGAGTAAACATCTGAACTTCTAATAATTGACTCTGGAGGAGTTGATTATCCATACAATGTTCTAAACCTTTAGTCCCATCTTCATTCCCCTCCAGGAGAGACGCTCGCCATTTGCTGGAACTTACAGAGGAATGATGAAATGATTACAGAAATGTACTAAAATGTTCAAGTCAGGTTTATTTATAGAGCACGTTTATAAACAACAGCTGTTGGCCAAAGTGCTGTACAGAATTTAAGCATTAATAAAATACAAAATACAAAAATACAAAAGTCAACATAGGACACGGCAACAGATATTACACTAAAGCTATGCCAGTGCGCTTACTTATGATCATACACAACAGTAAATAAATACGTTTTAAGAAGAGACTTAAAATCAGCGTATGTTGGTGCAGTTCTTCTATAGGTGGTAGTTATGGTGGTACCATAACCGTGGAGACACTGAAAAGGCACTGATCTCCTTTCGATTTCAAGCGTGTTCTGGAACAGTGAACTGAAGACCACTAGCTGAACGAAGTTCTCAAGAGACATTACACTGGAACAGGAGGAGATCAGAGATATAGGATGGAGACGGTCCATGGAGACCCTTATAAACAAACAACAGTGTTTTAAATGAATAAGGAATTTAACTGGAATCCAGTGAAAAGAGATCAACACTGGTGAAATATGGTCCCTCTTCATTGTTCCAGTTAACAATCGAGCAGCAGCATTTTGGACCAGTTGAAGACGAGACAATAGAGACTGTGAAACCCCCCAGTACATTACAGTAATCTAATCTGGATGAGATAAAAGCATGTATTACAGTCTCCATGTCTCTTTATGATAAGAATCTTTGCGATATTCTTTAGCTGATAAAAAACAACTTCTAACCACAGCATTAATCTGTTTATCAAAAGTCAAAGCAGAGTCAAAAGTAATGCCGAAGTTTCTGACATGTGAATGAAGATTATCAGATAGAGCTCCCAGTTTACTGACCAATACCTCTGTAGAAGCAGAGGAGCCAAAGATTAAGACCTCAGTCTTAGACTCATTAAACTGAAGGAAGTTGGCAGACGTCCACTCTTTATCATCTCAGACAATCAGACAGACACTGCAGACATGGGAACATAACACTGAGTATCATCTGTGTGACAGTGGGATGAAACATTGTGCCTCTTAAATATTGCATACAAAGGAAGCGTGTACTAAAATGTTCTCCTGTTTGGTTGCGTTTTCTCCGTGTAAAGACGAGGACGTATGTGAAGGGAGTTTTCTGTTGAAGGATTGATTTCACTTTATCTATTGTTCTGTTCCTGAATCCTCTCAGGTGTCTTATTACCTGCTTGAATAAGAACAATAATGTCTGATTGATTCGGCACTCGTGGTCCACGCAGCACGCAGCGTTAATTACAGCCATTGTACCACTAGGTGGCGATGTGGTTAGAGGTCACTAAAAAAAAAAAACAAACAAACAAAACAATGTACAACAAAAAGAAGTTTTGAAACGCATGACCATATAGAGTTTGGGGAAACTCGGGTTATCAAGTTGTTTGTGTTGCTGAATTCTGCCTCCTGATTGGTCAGTCTGATTGGTTATGGGGAAGTTTTCTGTCTCTTATAGAACACTTCAGGGCCTGCTGTCAGAGGAGATTAAAACACACACACACACACACACACACACACACACACACACACACACACACACACACACACACACACTCAGTAGCAAGTCTCTACACTTCCTGTTGTGTTTCATTCTAGACTGAGCAGTGCAGTGCTCTCAGCACACACACACACACACACACACACACACACACACACACACACACACCACACTCACACCCCTGTTCTAAATCTCACACACACACACACACACACACACACACACACACACACACACGTAGACGCACATACTGTATATATAAAACTCGGTGGACTCACACCTCAGTATAAGTCTCTCTCCAAGTAAACTTCTGAAGATTTCAATCATTTGCTCTTTGTGTGTGTGTGTGTGTGTGTGTGTGTGTGTGTGTGTGTGTGTTAGGAAGTGAAGTATTTCCAGTTTCCAGGAGAGCTCCTCATGAGGATGTTGAAGATGTTGATTCTGCCTCTCGTCGTTTCCAGGTGAAATCTGAACAGTAACTTCATCACATTGTTCTCTCACATTTACTTATATAACACACCATGAGGGACAATAATGACGTGTGTGTGTGTGTGTGTGTGTGTGTGTGTCTTGACACATATTCTCTTCACCACAGCAGCACTTACACTTGATTATAGGGTTGAGGGCGACAGGAAAGATCACGGAATTGATCTAAAAGTCACTGAGCGTTTTCCCTCTGAGAGCATGTGGAGCTTCACACTGCAGCACAGGAGGAACATAATATATGCAGCACATCACAGAGCTTCTCTTTTTCCACGTCATGTTATGTTACAGCTTTATTCCAAAATGGATTCAATTTATTATTTTCCTCAAAATTCTACAAACGAAACCCCGTAATGACGACGTGAATGAAGTTTGTTTGAAATCTTTCTCAAATTTATTACAAATAAAAAACAAAAAACTCACAGCCGTTGCCATGACACTCAAAATTGAGTCGGGTGCATCCTGTTTGATCATCCTTGAGATGTTTCTACAACTTAAATGGAGTCCACCTGTGATACATTCAGTTGATTGGACATGATTTGGAAATCATGATTATAGAAGGTCCCACAGTTACAGTGCATGTCAGAGCACAAACCAAGAAGTCCAAGGGATTGTCTGTAGACCTCTGAGACTCCGAGGATTGTATCGAGACACAGATCTGGGGAAGGGCACAGAAAAATTTCTGCAGCATTGAAGGTTCCACAGTGGCCTCCATCATCTGTAAATGGAAGAAGTTTGGTACCACCAGGACTCTTCCTATAGCAGGCCATCTGAGCGATCATGGAGAAGGGTCTTAGTCAGGGAGGTGACCAAGAACCTGATGATCACTCAGAAAGAGCTCCAGAATTTCTCAGTGGAGAGAGAAGAACATTCCAAAAGAAGAACCATCTCTGCAGCACTTCACTCCTCAGTAAAAAGCACATGACCATGAGAAACAAAGATTGAGTGTCATGAGTGGAGGAAAAAGAGTTGATGATGGAGTGCTGATGATGGAGTGCTGATGATGGAGTGCTGATGATGTAGTGATGATGGAGTGATGATGGAGTGATGAAGTGCAGCTGCACATTACCATCTTATCGATAATTAACACACTCGTTCTGATAGGTTACTGTTTCCATAGCAACAGCTGGTCCACAGGGACGTGAAGGGGGCACGCTGGAAACTCACTGATTTTCAACATCATTAATACGATACTTAAGATTTTCTTATGTGAGGTGACTTTTATGTAACGTGTAGAGAAGGAGTCTCTGGTGTCAGCGCTCTGGAGCAGTCAGACGTCAAGCTGTTACTCTAAATAATTGTGAGATGAGTTTAAGTTCAGACTCATAAACACAAATAAATAAATTCTCCCTTCAAAAATATAATTATTAACAAACAAAACAGAGTCATGCGGAGGAACGTGTGGAGAAACTCAGAAGGTGTGCAGATCACCTGGATGCTTGAAGCAGAGGAACAGAGCAGGAAGGTGATATTTCTATTGCTTCTCCCTGTTTGGAGATGAAAACACTTTTGAGCAGAACAGAGAGAATGAATTGGAGTGTATCGAAACAAAGAGCTGCACAAACACTGCTTTTACTTTCTCTCCACTGATTCAATAAAAACCCTGACTGTAAGAGGAAAACCTCCTCTGGGTTTATTCTTCAGTTGTCTTGGAGGACGTCAGCACTGAGGTCATCAAGGCTTTTATCTCGAAGCCTGTTAACTATAAAAGATTACCCATAATGCACTGGGACTCATAGGTCCCCCTTACATTCTCCATTTGGTGCTAATATAATAATAATATAACACACAGGAAGGTTATGAGCTGAAATCTCATGGGGCAGGTGGTATTTTAACGCATTGGACTTTGGATCTGAAGTACTTCAAATCCCAGCCACATAATGTGCCATTCCTGGGCCCCTGAGTAAGGCCCTTAACCCCCTAGCTGCTCAGTTGGATCTCCTCGGCTTTATCAGCCATGCTTTACGTCTGTATCTTACTCTCAGAACACGGCACTGATTTCTCCGTGCTCACACCGCACATGACCGCCATGTTGGTACGAGCCGCCAGGAGCAGATTAATTACATTCTTGTAAGAACAAAAACCCC
>JBCEWE010001230.1:0-17500 GCA_039877035.1 Silurus lanzhouensis | reverse complement strand
TTCCCAATCAGGAACATGTTTCCTGCCAATTTGGTTCAAGCTACATTTCAGCAGGTGAGGTTTTTTCCACTGTTTTGTTCCACCAAAAAGTGTTCATTAATAAACCAGCACTCGAGTGAGATTAGACCTTTTTAGAGTTTTTACTTCTGTCCTGCTGAGAGTTTTGTACAGACGCCGAGCACGAAGTCTGAAACGTTTAAATTTATTTCTAAATTGTGTGAAACCACCAAACCATTGAATGGGTCCTTGGCTTCTGCCATGTTTAGTTGGAGTGGGTGCAGACTCAGAGAAAGCCCACAAATTATCTTCATCATGTCCTCCGTTTCTGGGGAAGAACCTTTAATCAAAATGACGACTTGATTTCCTGAACAATTTTCCAAATGAGAGCTTATGCTGACATTCTTTGTCATCAAATCCACTCTCGGACCATGCAGACATTTAATAATAGTGTTTAGCTTTCACATGAAGACAAATGGAAGGTTTGTTTTTTTTCCAAATCAGAAAAAGCTCAGGAATGTTCCTTGTCTGTATTTCTCAGCTCATGTATAGTTTTTGAACAGATTAATTCTGGTACCTGGATCATTTGTAGAGATTTCACTGAACCGGTGAATTTCAGATCAAATCTCTGTCTCAGTATCGCACGAACAGCGTCCCGGTCAGGAAGACGCTGAGGACAACCGAGAGCTCGAGTGTGACACGTCGCACGCTGATCTACAATCTGCAAGACAACAGCGGTAATGGTGAAAACAGCAGCGATGTCCGGAACTTCCAGCTAGACCTGACGCCTCCGCCCGATGTGGTGATGCGTACCCAACCTGGCACCAGCGAGGGCATGAACGTGCTGGCATCGTCATCTTCTCCGCTACTATGGGCAAGAAAATACACACATGAATACCCACTTACAGCACTGACCTTTCTAAATACACAGGGTTACTGTCAAGTGCAGGTACAATTCTGATCTCTGACATAAAGCCATTTAAAAGCACAACAGACCGTCTGCAGAAAACTGTAGGTTCCTGAACCTAAAGAATAAAAGATGTACAAATGATGTTACCATTCCAATGACAGACCCTAATGTACCCTCTTTATGCCTTAAAGCATAAAAGGTGGTATCACAAAGTTTTGAGACTAGTTTTGTAACACGCCAACAGCACAAGGCTGCTCGCACAGTCACAGGGAGCACCAACCCTCATAGGTCAGTGAGCCAAATGACATCATTCTGTGTACATCAGGAGCTGTGCAACAGGTGCTCTTCTGACCACGTACGTTTCCACGTATGCTATTCTGACCACTCTGTCACAGAGCTCCTCACACGTGAAACATGATCTCCCTTCCGCACCCCTTCTGGTATATCTAGCAATCACAGCATTATCAACTCAAAGTCAAAGCTCCATCAGGAACATCAGAGTGTTCAGTGTAATACTTGTGTGTTTTGTGTGCAGGCATTATGTTGGGCAGAATGGGTCCTAACGGCAGTGCACTTGTAAACTTCTGCCAAAGTCTTAATGAAGCCGTGCTGAAAATCGTTGCCATTGTTATCTGGTTAGTCTTCTCACTCCTACCAGCTTCAGGCTTTATTCTTCTTTTCAATAATGTTCGCACAAGGTTCCTAAAACCTCCTGTGTATTCCCAGGTACTTTCCTTTTGGGATCGTGTTCCTGGTGGCTGGAAAAATCTTGGAGATGAGCGATCCGTCGGATATGGGTAAGAAACTGGGCTTCTACGCCATTACGGTGGTGATGGGACTGATCCTGCATGGCCTCTTCATCCTGCCCAGCATGTACTTCTTCATCACCAAAAAAAGCCCCATTGTTTACATTCGTGGAATCCTTCAGGCTCTGCTCATCTCACTGGCCACCTCATCCAGGTCAGAACCTGACGGGATTTTTTTATTTCCCTGAAAACTAATTACACCTTCCACTGCACATGTTAAATTCTACATGTAATTCTACAGTAATTAGATGGATGGTAATGTGTGTACATGCTGATCCAGACCACTCAGGACTCAGGAGATAAAAGCACATAATGTGCATCCTTTCATTAGACGTCTTTCAGCTCTCACTCATCCCCGTGCAGAGATCTTTTATTGCAATTCAGACTACATGCGGCCGGACACGTGAATTAAAGCAGGGGTATAAATACACCAAATAGAGAGACATGAGGGTACAGACAGACAGAGCACATCTGGAGCATCATCTGTATTATAATATCTGTAGTATGTGTAATATTATAATATCTGTAGAATCGATAGTGCTGTAGTATGTAGTATTTGTAATATTAAACAGGGGGTGCAGGGAAACAGGACATTTAGGAACTAGGAGTTGGCGACCCCTTGGGGTGTCTGTGACTGTGTGGAACCAGTGCAACAAGCATTCGCTATGAAACCGTTTCTAAGAATTGTGACCATGTGAGAGCTGCAAGGGGAATTTCAGCAGATGTTCTTGAAGCACACATGCCTCGAAACACCTAGTGATCACCTCGAACGACTTGTCACAGCGCCACCGTATGTCAAACGTACGTCACGTCAAACGTGGCAGATTTGCCCAGTTTCACGCAGAATTTCACGTTTGCTTTTTTTTCTAACTCGCTGTCCGTGATGAAATCGCAGACGTGGTACCACATGTGGGTCAGAACAGCACCAGTTACATCGCTAGTCTCCAAACTTTTTAATACCACCTCGTACATGTAGTATGTGTAATATTTTAGGATCTATGGGGGGTGGCAGCTTAGTTGTTAAGGCAATGGACTTGTCAAATCCCACCACTCCTGGGCCCTTGAGCAAGGCCCTTAAATCCTTTGCTGCCCAGGTGTATGAATAAGCGAAATGTAACTCGCTCTGGATGAGGGCATCTGCCAAATGCCATAAATGTAAACAGTATCTATGGTGCTGTATTGTCTGTAGTGTGATGTGATCTAAGTGCACATGTGTGTGTGCTCCAGCTCTGCCACACTGCCCATCACCTTTAAGTGCCTACTGGAGAACAACCACATCGACCGGCGCATCATTCGCTTCGTCTTGCCTGTCGGCGCCACCATCAACATGGACGGCACGGCGCTGTACGAGGCCGTGGCAGCCATCTTTATCGCTCAAGTCAACAACTACGAGCTGGACTTCGGCCAGATCATCACCATCAGGTAAAGACAGGAGAAAATGTATAAGATGTCCATAATATGTTCAGCGTCTCCTTTGCCGTACACGTCCCTGTGAACGAGCCGTTACCATAGAAACCATAACGTATCCAGGACTACTGTCGAAGCTGCTGTTATGGAGAATTAATCAAAACCTCCTGACCATGAATAATGAATAAAGTTATTTTTCTTCGCTGTGCTCTGTATTTGTATACGTGACAGAACATCTTTCTTCTTGTTAATTAAATGCGTAATACTTCTTTTTTTCTTTGTCTCCTGAGATGTTTAACGAGTTCTCAGATTGATTAATGAAAGAAGTGCCGGTTTCTGTATTATTGCCTAAGCACTAAAAGCTTCTCACGTCTCCTGCAGTGAAATGCGACACGCGCACGTTGTTTTTAATTTTTATTAAATGTCCATGAGTCACTCACGCTGTAATTAAAAGGTTCCACGCTGGTTCCTCATACAGATCTAAGCTTCTCTGGTATTTTAACAGAGCTCTGGGAAAGTTTGAGCCTCCAGAACTTTATTTCAGGTTGCAGAGGAGCATCAATAGAAGGTTGATCACCAAATTTCTCAAAGGGTCTGAAAGTGCTTTGATTATCTTCAGAGTGGAGTCCAGAGACTTTCTCAAAATGACTAAATATAAAAAAAGAGGTGCTTTTCTGAGTTTGAACTGTTTTAAGGCCATTTGATAAAATTCTGTTTTTGGTAACAAAGTCAGAGCTCTGATCAAAATGTTCTTTTCTGGTTATATGACAACTGGTTTATTTGTACAGGCACTGCTGTACTTTTTAACTGTATAACTGACCTTCCTGTAACATTCCTCTAAAATTCCTGTTACCTTCCTTTAACATTCCTATAATGTTTCTGTATGTTCCTTCACCATTCCTGTAAAACTCCTGTAACATCCCAGTAATGTTTGTGTTTGTTCCTGTAAACATTCCTAAAACATTCTTGTAACGTTCCTGAAAATATAACTGCAACATTCCCATAAGGTTTGTGTAACATTCCTGTAACGCCTCTGTAACATCTCTGTACTGTTCCTGGAACATTTAGATAATGTTCCTGTAACATTCCTGTAACATTACTGTAATTTGTTTAGTTTTATTTGTTCGTTGTTTATTTCGCAGCATCACAGCCACGGCAGCGAGTATCGGCGCGGCAGGCATCCCGCAGGCCGGCTTGGTTACCATGGTAATAGTGCTGACCTCCGTCGGCCTGCCGACCGATGACATCACTCTGATCATTGCTGTGGACTGGGCTCTGTGAGTAAAAATAGTTAGCGAGTTCTCAGGTTACCAGGTTCACCTACTATAAAGAGCATAATTAAAAGTTTAAAATGATCTCTTTCTTTGCATTAAGTATTGGCACCCCCTCGAGCCTCCATTGTTTAGGGAGCTGTCCCTCACAGCTGGAACATGTTCTTATGTTCAGCATCTAAACTTCTGCGTGTGTAAATAGGGACCGGTTTCGCACCATGGTGAACGTGATGGGAGACGCGCTCGCTACAGGGATCATGGCGCACATCTGCAGGAAGGACTTCATGCAAGAGGGAGACGGAGTGAGTCATAGTCTGTTTTTATGTTAAGATCATGAAGTCATGCTCGTGACATGTGACTCACATCCTGTTCGAATGAAAGAAAGAACACTGATTTATAAAAAGAACTCGGTTGCTAGTCAAAGTATTAATGAAGCGAAACACCAGGTAATAACCTTCTGGAGTACGTACATGTGCATGTGTAAGAATGTCATGTGATGCAGCACGATGTCATTAACTTTGTAATGAGGGTGTCATGTGATGAACGTCTCATTCAAGATGTCATGGCATACACTTTAATGTCCACTTGTACAGCAGTGTCATGACGGCCACCATTTTATTATCTCTAGACAGACAGACAGACAGACAGACAGACAGACAGACAGACAGACAGACAGATAGATAGATAGGTCAGTTGTTAATGATTTCCTGAGAGAAGAAACTGTTCCTGTGCCTGGCATGTATGTAGAGATACACAATTATATACAGAAATAATTATCTGGAAATGATCTAGAATGTTCAGGATGGAGCTGAACTGCATGACGATTACTGCAGTAGAATCATTAAACATAATGAATTTTCCCCTTCACTAGAGCTAGGAGACCTTAACCTGCTCCAGCATGACAATGCCCCTGTGCACAAAGCCAGCTCCATGAAGATCTGCTTTCCATGGGTTGGCGGATGTAAAAGATCTCTTTACTCTTTTTCTGGGGGGAGGGGTTGGGGGGTGGGGGGGTAATTGGAGGGTAGTTAATCCCTCCAGACGCAGTTCGCCCACATACTTTGGCAGATAAGCAATAAGGGGATGTTCTTCTACATATGGTGCACATTAAAGAGCTTCTAATTAGAAACGGCAAAAAAAGAAGAGCAACTGTTCAAGGAAAACAAACTCATTAAAAAAATGTCACGCTTTACCTGAAAGGTGATCGATCTGTCTGGGACCATGTGTGTGTGTGTGTGTGTGTGTGTGTGTGTGTGTGTGTGTGTGTGTGAGGTCTGCTTGTCTAGTTCTGCACTGGAGTGTTGATGTATCTGATGCAGCTTTTGTAAGAAACACTTCTTGGATGATTGAGGGGATAAACGGTGTATATTATTTATTGCTCCTGTAATCCAGGTGTGTGGTGTGAGTTTATTAATCAACTGATAAATGAGTTAACTCGTTTATCACCCACGCCTGCTCTTCATAAAACTCACCCGTACATTCAGCAGCACGAGACTGCATGAGGACACACCGCTGATGAATCACGTTATTGTGTGTGAACGTCCTGCATCACTCCAGTGTGTAAACCCTGCTCCTCTGAGAGGAAGCTCACCTCCACTCTAGACACCAGATTTATCTCCTGACTTCCTGTCTACAGTTTTATTATGTAACAGCAAGGCTACGTTCTGCTCTGTGTGTCTGATATTCACGCTCTCATGGACTTCTGACATTCTACACCATAGTATTCTTCAGTATTCTTTCATACACGGTATCGCCAAAAGTTTGTGGACACCTGACCATCAGACTTCTATGTGCTTCTTGAACTTCTTGTTTCACATTTAGTCCCTCATAGCTGTTATTATTACCTCTATTCTTTTGGAAAGATTAATTCAATAATTTTGTGTAATTAATCAAAACTTTCTCTACACCATGCTTGCAGTGAAGAAAGGGGTGGGGCAAATGATCTTGTGGGCGTGTCTTAACCAGTAATAAAGAATATTCGTCTAAACCGTATCTATTTTATTAGATGATCACCTCCTCTTTAATTTGTTCTCCTTCTCTCCTCAGGTTCCTCTCATCTGCGAGACGAAACCTGTCCACCTCCAGCAGGTGACGAACTGCCAGCAGAATAACGGGAGTCTACAGCCTCTTCCAGCAGGGGTCAAAGCTGAGCTGGTTTCCGCGGACGTGGCCCGCCTCATGCAGTTAGAGGAAGGAGTGCGACCCCCACCGCCGAGCGGAGGAAGATCCCCCCAGTGCCCCCACGCCATCTCAAACACAAGGACAAGGAGCACTGCTCCATCGACATGAACGGCCTGGAGACCAACGTATAGCGGCCATGTTGGACCATCCGGACACACACACACACACACACACACACACACACACACACACACACACACACACACACACACACACACACACACACACATGGGTTAACAGATTAGCTTCTCACTGTAAATTGATTTAGGTTTAGGTTGTAGGAAACTAATTCATAGATTTTATTTGTGTTTGGTGAAACCCTTATTCCTACTGCCTTGAACTGGAATTGACATTTAATCATCCCTTATACAATGCTAACAGACAATCGAATTAATGTTAACACTTACCTGTAACTCTGTACCCCCACACCAGCTGATGTCACTTCTATCATGTCTCCTGTGGGCGTAGCCCGGCGAGGTTTATTTTAAATTCGTATGAAAATCAAACTAGCAGAAAAAATCAAGTCGTAGCAAGCTAGTGCTAGCCAAAAGTTTTGGCACACCTGCCCACCTACTGTACGTGTGCTTCTTCCCCAAACTGTTAGCACAAAGTTGGAGACACACAGTTGTATCAGACGTCTTTTGGATGCTGCATGAGACTTGCCCTTCACTTGAACTTGGAGACCCAAAGGACAATGCCCCTGTGCACAAAGCCAGCTCCATGAAGATCTATTTTACATTGTATGGAATTGTGTAGAAGATCTCCTGCTATAGAGCTCCAACCATATTGAACACCTTTGGGATGAATATGAACACTGATTGCACACCAGGAACCTCCTCACCTTCTCACCTACAGTACATCAGTACCTGACTTTACTAACAACCATGTAGTTGAATGAATTTCCACAAAATCTAGTGGAACATCTTCCCAGAAGAGTGAAAGATATTAGAAAAGCAAATGGAGACTAAATGTGTAATTAGATGTTCAATAAGATGCACTTACTAATTTTAATTGCCAGGTGTCCTTATTGCCAGGTGTCTTTTGGCAATAGTTTATATACACACATTTTTCATTAGATATTAGTCATGTGACCAGACATCATATTTTTTGCATCCTGGACACGACAACAAACACGCTGATCATTAAGCTGTATTTCAAACATATTGTCTTTCTGTTTTATGTATTTATTTATAGTTATTTATTTATCTATTTATTTATATTTCTCAAGTTTAATTAATTGAAACTTAATGTAATTTTCCTAAATGTATATATTTTCTCTCCTCTCGCTCTTTACTGAGAGAATGAATCTCCATCATCTGTAGATAAAGGAATTAAAAGAACGTGGTCTGGACTCGTCTCGTGCCATGAAGTCTGAGACGTTAATTCTCTGAGATGCCTGGTTTCAGTGTTACACATTAAACCCCCAGCCTGTGTTTCATAGCTGATTTATTTTCACAGCAGGTACAGAGGTTGGAAAAATAAAAAAATAAGAAAAACATTTTGAAAATAGTTTTTTAGGATTGTGAACGTGACTCGACATGAATCAGGTCAGGAATACGATCCTCAGTTGGTCTGCGAAGGCGATTCAGACGATTGTCTGATACTCTGCTTTCTGGGATGAAAAAAAAACACTCATCGGTCTTGTTAACAGAGGTGTGAGGTGACCAGAGCGATGGTGATGATCACAGACAGAGATGCACACAGTCTCAACACTCTCATCACAAAATAAATCATATGACCGTTTCATGAGTCTAACGTGAAGATTGTGAAGGCTCCCGAGGTGATGTCAAACCAACTGAAAATCAACCAGGTTCTGCTGAAAATTTTCGTATTTCTGATTTTTTTTGTAAGAGGTTATTGATTCTGTTGATTGGCAAAGAGAAAAAAGTCAGATTTCACTCCCATCTCCTAAAGCGAAGCAAAACAACACAAAAACAAAAAATATCCAGCAGTGGAGACGTCTAGGAGACACACTAGACACTAGACTTGACAGTGGACTAGCCTAGACACAAGGCAGTAGACCAGTCTGAAGACTAAACACTAGACTGGGCAGTAAACTAGACACTAGACTAAACAGCAGACTAGATACCAGACTAGACAGTATACTAGACTAGATATTAGGCAGTAGACTGGACAACAGACTAGACAATGGACTAAATTAGACACTAGGCAGTAGACTAAACAATAGACTAGACACTAAGCTAGACAAGGCACTAGTCTAGACAGTGGACTAGACTTGACAATAGGCAGTAGACTAGACAATAGACTAGACACTAGGCTAGACAGTGGACTAGACTAGAAAATAGGCAGTGGACTAGCCAATAAACTAGACAATAGGCAGAGGACTAGACCAGACAATCGGCAGTAGACTAGACAATAGACTAGATAGCAGACTAGACCAGACACTAGGCTGTAGACTACACAACAGACTACACAGTGGACTAAACACTAGGCTGTAGACTAGACAATAGACTAGACAATGGACCTGACTAGACACTAAGCAAAAGATTAGACCATAGACTAGACAGCAGACTTGGCTAGACACTAGGCATAAGATTAGGCAGTGGACTGGACAGCACTGGAATAGACATTAGTCTGGTTAGCACAATAAACAAGATGTTAGATTAGACAGTAATGTAGATTAGACTAGACATTAGACTAGATACTTGAATTCCCAGAATTCAATGCAGCTAAAAGAAAAACAGTGAACTACACATAAACCTTAGATTGGGCATTGGATTAGAGACTTGACTCTAGACAAGACAGTAGTCTAGACATTAGAAGAGACACCCGACATGAAACTAGACATGTTTTAAACAAATCACACAAGATGGTGGAGGCATGTTCCACTGCTGTTAACGATTCAATACAGATCAACTCAAGGTTTAGGATTCGCACTGAAACTCCATCATGAGGTTCTGAACATAATGAACATGGAAAATGTTAAAATAAAAAAAACATAAACCACAGACAGGAGAATTCACTCCGTCGTCTTCACCTTTTCATCTCTCAAAGCTCCGGATGTTCTCAGGCTTTCACACGTTCCTCACTTTCTGTATTAAAGCATTTTTTTCCTTCTGTACCTGTACCTTCTGTCTATGTGTAAAACACTCGCACAGAGAAAAGGTCATTTGATGTTTTTTTCCACATTATGGAGCATTATGGAGCATTATGGAGCGGCGAGTGATGGAGAAATTCCTCACATGCATTCTCATTTCCTAGAATTCTGTTCATTGGAAATTCTATATTTTGGTCTTTATCTGTTAAAACCCTTTTATTAACTCTTTTTATTAACTGTGATTCTTTTGTCCACAACAACAATCAGACCGTAAATAAAGTAAATACAGACTTTTCTCAGATGGTGGATGAGGGAGGATTGGGTTCATATGAGGTTCTTCCCTAAGCTGGTAACACAAATTTGGATCTACAAAATAATGTAGGATGTCAATAGATTGAGACCCAAACCTGTACCGTCCAGCATGATAATGTCCCTGTGCACAAAGCCAGCTCAATGAAGATCAGCTTTCCATGTTTTGGAGTGGAAGATCTCCTGCTGTAGAGCTCTAACTCTATTGAACACTTTTTGGATAAATGTTTCAAGCTGACTGCACCCCAGGAACCTCTTCACCTCACCACATTTACAACACCACCTGCCTTTACTAACACCCTTGTTGCTGCATGAACCTCCACAAATCTCCACAGAATCTAGTGGAACATCATGCCAGAAAAGTGGACAGATGTCCACAAACATTTGGTCATACACTAGGAATCTCTGATGTTGTAAAAATCTTAAACAAATTCACAAAAGCAAAGACGACGTCACAGCCTTATTTCTACACAGTCGCTGTAATTTTACAAATTACTTCGTAAATCATCATAAATATAAGAATTATTTTTAGTGTTGGATGCAGTGAGTAACATCCTGATGCCTGGAAACCACTATCATCATCATCATCTTCCTCTGAGCAGCTCAGGTGGAATGAGGTCAGTGTGTGTATAGTGATGTGTGTTGTGGTTCGTGTCCAAAAGTAGCGTTGACATTTCTGAATCTCAGCTCTGTTGTGTGTTACTGACTGTTTTGTGACCACCAACTATAAAACATACAATGGAGAAAAAAATACAAAAAAGAATCTATTTGCTGTGTACGAAACACCACAATTCAGAAAAAAAAAGTGATGTGCTGAATAGAAAATAGAAAAAGATTGATTTTGTTGTTATGTGATCAGCAGCAGCAGCAGCTCTTTATCCCACTGGTTATTCCTTATGTACATCAATCAACACAGAATTCTGCAGACCCTCAGCACAAATTCCACCATTTCTACCCCGAAAAGCATTTTAAGTTAAGCTAGTTATGACAGCTAGCTAGTGTTAAATAATTAAGCTAGTTATGACAGCTAGCTAGTGTTAAATAATTAAGCTAGTTATGGCAGCTAGCTAGCGTTAAATAATTAAGCTAGTTATGACAGCGAGCTAGCATTAAATAATTAAGCTGGTTATGACAGCTAGCTAGCGTTAAATAATTAAGCTGGTTATGACAGCGAGCTAGCATTAAATAATTAAGCTGGTTATGACAGCGAGCTAGCATTAAATAATTAAGCTGGTTATGGCCTGTAATTATGGAAACCGCCAACTTACTCGTGCCTGTTTAGATTAGCATGGCGTTAAGTTTGTGATTTAGTGAGCATGTGGAACATTATAGAGCTTTATGGCACTGCATGTTGTGTTCAGTTCGCTCGTCCACTGTAACACACAACTTCCAGGACAAGAAAAAAACACTTCTCCATCTCCATCTCCATCTGTGCCTCAGATCAGGAGCCTGCAGCCAAATGTTCTGAGTCGCGTCTCCACGGAGATGTAAAGGCACCGGAAATCTGGAGACCTGCTGCTGATTTCTGTGCAGCGACTCATCCAAAAGCCTTCGTATTTATACATCTATTTTTCTTGGAATGATGTTCAGACAAAGCCGAGTCTCACTCTCTCTCTCTTTCTCTTTCCTCTCCCTCTCTCTCTCTCTCTCTCTCTCTATCTCATTCTCTCTCTCTCTCTCTCTCTCTCTCTCTCTCTCTCTCTCTCTCTCTCTCTATATATATATATATATATATATCTCATTCTCTCTCTCCTCTCTCTCTCTCTCTCTCTCTCTCTCTCTCTCTCTCTCTGTCACCGCTCTGCAGATTGAGGGGTAAAAGTGAAGGTTCTGGTGTGTGTGAATGGAAACACTGAGAAGGCCACACACACACACACACACCTCATTTCTCAGTGTGGATCTGTACACTAAACCCAATAAAATCTAAATTCTGTGATTGTGGGATAATATAACTGTGTGTGTGTGTGTGTGTGTGTGTGTGTGTGTGTGTGTGTGTGTGTGTGTGTGTGTGTGTGTGTGTTACAAAAAAAAAACAGTTAACATGGAATGTGATGTTTGTTTGCATAAACGTGTTGTCGTCTGTCCCGTGACTTCTCCATTTTTCAGCTAACAAACTGAAACCTCAAGCACACGATTCATCCAAAATTCTGAACTTCCCTTTTTCTTGTTGTGATTACAATTAAAAAACGTATAAAATAATTTTATAATATATTGATTTATTATTATTTTATTTTTTTTTTTTTTTAATTCTTTCTCTTGGCACTAAATGCTGAATGAAGTAAAACTTGTTAACTGTATAAAATAAAAAGAGAGGGAAAAAAACGAGAAGAAACGAATCCAGGAGCTGAACCTTTGAGTTGATGAAGTATGAAGTGAAGCTGTTTATTCCTGTAATTGTGATAAACATGGTGGATCAGGAGAAGTTCTCCTGTGAAGGTGAATGAGGTCAGACTGAGGAACCCTGACCTTGAGAGTGCACCTGGGATTTATACAGAATTATAATAGTCACTTGTGTATTCATAAATTGGATGTGAAGTGAAGTCGTATTTTTCTTCTCTCAGACGTCTCCTCGTCTGCACTCTTCCTGCTGTTGGTTTTAATTAGAAGAAAGGCGAAGCTCCAACAGAGATCTCTCAGCTCGGGGAAAAAAAACACAATAATCCGTCACAGTGAACTTCAGGTCGTTTGTGTCATTTTTCCTCTGATGTCCCGAGGCGAGCGATATCTCAGAGCCACACCAGGATGAGCTTTTGGACATATGATGCACAAACCGGCCTGAACATGAAAATTTACATATTTACAAACATCTAATATAAACAATCCTCATGGTCACGTGACCTCATTTACACTCTCATAGAGTAAAACTCTCTTTGGACTTTGCGCTTAATTTGGTCGCGTCTCTTCTTCCTTGGGTTCGGCGTAGTTTCCTCCGACTCGTCTGCGTGGTTACGGAGGGGTGTGACGTTTCCGTGTCCGATGTCCAACACCTGCAGCTTAGACAGGTGAGAGAAGGAGTCCTCAGCCACGGAAAGAGCGGAGAGACGGTTAAACCTGAGAGAGAGAGAGAGAGAGAGACAGACAGACAGACAGACAGAAAGACAGGGTAAAGGTAAAGATAGAAGGATGAGAGAAACATAAAGAAGAGAAGATGGAATGACTCGAAGATTAAGAATAAGGCAGACGAAGGAAAAGAGAAAAAGGGAGAAATATGCAGAGTTGGACATGAAGAGAAAAAGAAAAAAAGAGAGCGAGAGAGAGAGAGAGAGAGTGAGAGAGAGAATAAAACGTAAATGAAAGCAAAGTGCAGCTGTTTTGTTATTTTATACACAAACACACACGCACACACCGCACACACACACAAACACACACAAACACACACAGACCTCCTCTCTGCATTAGTGTTTATCGGTCTTTTATCTCTAAAGCACATATTTGTCTTTTCTCTGACTGAATAAAAAAGCACTTTAGAAGAGAGAGAGAGTGTGTGTGTGTTGGTGGTGTGTGTGTGTGTGTGTGTGTGTGTGTGTGTGTGTGTGGAACAGAATATTGTAAGGTCATAAAGCACCAAAACACTAACAATCACATTTTTTAAAGGTTACATAACTCTGTGTTATTACACAAGACCATCAGCTACATATCCCTGAACAATCAGATTTCATAATACCTATAATCAAAAACTAATGGTGTGTGTGTGTGTGTGTGTGTGTGTGTGTGTGTGTGTGTGTGTGTGTGTGTGTGTGTGTGTGTGTAGAGTTCAGACCTCAGGAAGATGCTCTTGATGTTTGGGGTACTGATGAAGTCCGTGGCAGAGATGCTGCTGATCCTGTTGTTCTGCAGGTGCAGGAACTCCAGAGACTCGGGAAGATCAGCAGGGACGTGGGACAGAAGGTTACCTGACAGATCGAGTGTCTGACACACACACACACACACACACACACACACACACACACACACACACGCACACATTTAATTTGTCCTCAGACATTAGCGTTTTTATAGCAACAGCTTGCATTAGAAACAGCTGACATGGTGAAGATCTCTGTAAGAACATGTATGGAAGGAGTCTCCAGTGCCAGCGCTTTGTAAAAGTAACTTCAGGCCAATTCAGGATGACCCTGACAGATCATTCTCACCATGAGAGAGCTGAGCTCCTGCCACGCCCCCTGGTAGATGGAGCTTAGTTTAATCTGGTTATTAGAAAGATGGAGCTCCTTCAGCTTGCTCATGCCCATTAGCGCCCCCTCTGGCAGCACAGCGATCTGATTATCCTTGGCCCGGAGGAGGTGGAGGCTCTTCGGGAGCCCGAGTGGCAGCGTACTCAACTTGTTCCCGGACAGATCCAGGACTTCCAGCACCCGCAGTTTCCTGAAAGCATGCCGATGCAGGCGTTCACTGGTCAATCGGTTGTAGCTCAGGTTTAGCTCGTTGAGCGTGTAAAGAGTGCTAAGATCATCACGTCCGATCTCGTTGATGAAGTTCCGGAGCAGCACGAGGGTGTGGGCGCGACGTGGCAGCCCCAGAGGGATTCGCTCCAGCAGGTTGTGGTGCAGGTGGAGTGTGTGGAGGCGCTTGAGGCCACGGAAGGCGTCACGGTGGATGTGGCGAGCACGGAGCCGGTTGTGGTGAAGCAGAAGGTACTGAAGATCCTTCACGGCGCTGAGGGAATCGACCTTGACGGACGTTATGTAGTTTTTCTCTAAGTGGAGCAGCATCAGGGTGCGAGGGAGACCCGGGGGTACTGCACTCAGGTTGTTGTTGGACAGGTCCAGGTACTCCAGTTTGCTCAGGTAACTAAGAGAGAAAGAGAGTCAGGGGTCATACCAGGAAGTTGAAGAAGGTTCGCTAGCAGTGGAAGTGTAATGAAGGAAGAGGCTGTCATCTTTCATTGAGTACTGACCTGAAAGTAGTGTTGTCCATGCCGCTGTTGCTCAGGAGGTTGTTTTGCAGTACAGTTCTCTCAGATGAGGCAGGTTCTGGAATGCACCTGAAGGAATCTTCTCCAGTTTGTTATTCTGAGTGAAAATGATCATTAAAAAATAATTTAATATCATTTAAAGTAAAAATACAAATGCCTGCCAGAGACCTTTAGTTCAAGCCACCTGGGTGCTGTAAGTCCTGATGAGGCCACATCCATCCAAGCCTGGAACTCACAGACAGCAATACTGGCTTTGTGAGATGGGCTTACTGTCTCACTTTAATATCAATCACAGTGACACTAAGACCATCTCTGAGCTCAGGTATGTGGTAGAGAGCAGATAGTACCATCCTCTGAATGCATTTTTGCCACCTTCTCAAGTAGCTTGAGTATTTTTATGAAAAAAATATACCTTCAGATGGCTGGCTTTAAGTGTCTCAGAGGAAACACACAACTTCACACTAGACATCACCTGGCCCAGGTGGAAGCTGTTGTGTTGTGCGGTGGAGCTAGCTACGAGGTGGAATCCAAAAGTTTTGAGGTGATCTCTGTTTACAAGAAAGAGATTGTGTGGATCGTTCTCTGACGATCATCATGCTCCCGAACTGGTTGGACGTTTTCAGAAGGTCTTCCTGAGCTCCCGTCGAATTCCAGTGATGTTCTTCTGCTCCTGAAGCACGTGCACCTCGAAGCACCTCGAACGACTCGTTGCAGCGTCACGTATGTCAAGCGTATGTCACGTCAAACATCTCTGTGGCAGATTTGCCGTTTCATGCAGAATTTCAAACTTGCTCTTTGTTCTAACTTGTTGTGTGTGATGAGACTTGGTAACGCTCGTGGGTCAGAAAAGCACCAGTTACAACATTAGTCTCGAACTTTTTTGATACCACCTCGTAGTTGCGGACAGAGGGAGAAAATTTATAAAAATAAAGTAGGTTAGCTAATATTTAGGATGATATTAAGATGATGGTGCAAAGAAGCAAAATGAAAGACCTTCAGTTGTATATTGACCATGCCTTGATAAAGATCACTATAGTGGTAGACCACCTTCAGTTGTTAGCACACAGTCGCTAAAACTACATTAGCGGTTTAACAGCGGTACCTTCAAATGAAGACGGAAGAGTGCACTCGGAAGTTCTTTAGGAACATAGCGCAGGAAATTGCTGGAGAGGATTAACACCTCCAGGTTGTCTGAACCGTTAAACATTCCATCAGGTAAACCTGCATCAGACAGCTTGTTGTTGTGAAGGTACACAGACCTGAAATGAGGAACGGCAACAAACGAATTCGGGTAAATTTTACTTCTTTTCTTACTTTACAGGAAATTAGAAAGGGTTTAACGTACCTCAGTCCGGTTTCATTCCGAACGTGTAGCGGTAGATGGTGGTGAGTTGGTTTGCCGCGAAGTCGGCGCTAACTAGCGTTGTTGGAAGATATCTGGGTGCAGCAGTTAGCTGTAAAACAGACTGATATTTAAAAAAAACGTCAGTATCACCTTCCTACGAGGAAAACCATTATGGACCATTAAGAAAAAACTTCAGCTAGCTAACAGCTAACTCAAGACAAAAAAAAACAAAAAAAACATATAAGTAAAATGAGGTACATGGGGGTATTAAGGAATAAAAACAATCATTATTCGTGCTTTGTTGTTGTGTAAGAGGAATAAAACACAAGCAACTTTTAATGTTGGAGAAAGATTTTTGAGAAAAAGTGTGATGAAGTGTGAAGGTGATGAGCTCAAATTCCACTGAACATCCACTGATGCTCATTACAGTTCTGTCACAAACAACATGAGAATGGAGATGCTTTAGCGTGAATCCACTGAGACCGAACCAACCCGATCTGACCCTGAACCCTGCTGCATCAGCATCAGCCAAAAACCCGGGATGAGACATGGAGCGAATATTTGTCTGTTGAACATCACATGGACGATGGACTGTTGCCTCACGAACAACAAAAACACAGAACTTTATTTTTCCCCATCAGAGATTTTTCTAAACAAATGTGTTCAGAGGTTTACACAGGCGCTAAGCAGAAGCCAACACTTGGACATATTCTAAAGCCTGATTTCTCTTTTAATCTTCTGACTTCAATCAGGGTTTAGGAATGAGCTTCATCACAAATGTTTACAGTACATCTTTTGTTCTTTTTTCTTTTCTTTTTTTTGCTGCATTTAGTCACACAGACAAAAAAAACATTTAGCGACCTGTGTGAAGGACGACAGCAGTAAACTCGCCTCTTTAGGTTCATTAATGCTAGCTCAGAGCGGCCACCATTTTAGTGTTAGCCAATTAGTTCAATTAATTTCTTTTAAACATATTATATATCAAATAATATAGCTAAATGTTTGGTTTTTGGTACTTTTGTCCAATTTGAAAGTGATATAGATAGCTAGCTCACTGGCAACAAATACCAGATGCTAATTGCTTCAGGGAGGATAATGCTAGCTAAGAGTACACATACAGTACAAATCTCCAATTTCTACACATGTAATAAAGCAATAAACAGACCCCAAAGCTAACGAGGGTCTAATGGAGTTATTTCGAAGTGTTCTTAATGACTTTATTGTGTACCTGATTATTGGCAGATGCCAAATACAGACAGATGTTTGGTTTTGAAATGTTTGTGGGGTTTTTTTCTACTTTT
>JBCEWE010001212.1:22500-32607 GCA_039877035.1 Silurus lanzhouensis | reverse complement strand
ACCTGACCTAAAACTGTTCCTGATTGGGTAAGAAGACGTAGTAACCAGAGATATGTGAGCCAAGACAAGACATTCCATGTACCTTACATACTCACATCATAAAAGATCCTATATAGACACTGAACAGACAACATTTAAGAGATTTTTTTTATTGCTAACAGGTGTGGCAGTAATCAGGCCTGGGTGTAAGAGAAATTGAAGTATTTCACACAGGGCCATGTTGTTTTGGGTTTTGTTTTCCCTCAATAATAAATAAATATTTGTGTATGTTTATAATGTTTATTTGTGTATCATTTACTAATATTTAAATTAGTTTGATGATCTGAAACATTAAAGTGTGACAAACATGCAAAAAATAAGAAATCATGAAGGGGGCAAACCTTCTCCTTAGACTTTCTTTTTCCTCCTTAGCCTTCCAATGCTTCCATGCTTCTACCAACATACACACACACACACACCACACACACACACACACACACACACACACACACACACACACACCAATATCTCAAAAACCCAAAGGGTGATTGAGAAAGATCTCAAGTGACCTACCTAGTAGCTCAATCGTAGCCTATCAAAAAAGCCCCACACTGTGGCAGAGACATTAATGCCCCCCCGCCTGCAAAGCCGCTGTCAACAAGATGCTCGGCCTGACGCAGTTAAAGAAATATCTAAAGTTCCTCTCAGATTACACAATTACCAGACATATTGATGACACTGAAAACAGAGAGACACTGAGAGCTGCTGAGCGAAAGTTTGTAAGTGTGTGTTGAGTACATGTGTATTATCTAGCAAATCTAAGTTCCTACCATCTCTTCTCTCTCTCTCCTTCTCTCTCTTCAGGATACCAGAAAGACAAATAAAATGGAGATGCCCCCAGAATAAACAGAATTGATGTTGGTGAATCAGGCACAATAATATATTGGACCTCCGCAGAATCCAAACCGAAGTAAGTTTCTCTTCAAAGCGGATGCTTTTACAGAACCACTGTGAACGAGTGGTGAGCGAGTGTGTGAGCGAGTGTGTGAGCGAGTTTGTGAATGAGTGTGTGAGCGAGTGTGTGAATGAGTGTGTGAGCGAGTGTGTGAACAAGTGTGTGAATGACGTGCTGAGATCACACAGTATGTGCCTTATCTCTTTGTAGTTATTGTTGTTCCTGTCAGGATCATTGGGAACGACTTTAGAGTCCAGACACATGTACTGTAAGTATCTTCAAAAGCAATGCTGTTACAGAACTCACTGTGAACGAGTGTGTGAACGAGTGTGTTAGATTCATTTAGCTAATGAACATGTAATGGTATATTTCATAACGTGTGAATTGTACGTTTGATTCTTTCGTGTGAGTGATATGTGATAATGATGGCTGCTTCTGAACTTGCTGTTAAATGTGTGATGTATTTCTTGTTTTTTTAGATTTTTATATGAGGTGTATGTTTCAACCACCTCCAAACTTCACATTGCTAAAGATGAATGACACAAAATTTTCAATTGTTAATCAGATTTTAAAACATAACAACAACAACATAAAAAAAAACCAAAAAAAAAAACCCTGTGTCTCTGTTTATATTATCCCATTCTACTGGACCCACTGCATGGAGTTACTGGGTAACTGGGCCATGTTCAAACAGTTCCTTAGGTTGTTATTGGTGAGATGGAGCTGTTACTTCATTAGCAAACACTTTTCCATCCTCAACACCATCAGCACAGTTCATCATCGATGGAGTCACATGAGAACTCCTTAAAACACCAATCACCTGCAAGTACATGTGATCTGGGAGGTAGAACTCCTGCACTCCTCTAATATCTCTAATATCTCTAATATCTCTAATATCTCTTTCCCATCTTATTCTTCTTTCAGTTTTACTCTCCTATCTTCTTCTTCACCTCCAAACGATCCTACGACAACATCGATGCTGTTAGCTACACTGTCCCTGCATCACCTTCCTGTCTCCAATCTCCTTCAGGTTGCATCTCCTCTATAGAACATCGTCCACTGTGTGCACCTTCTCCACTCTTATACATGCCCTATGATCCTCCTTCTTCTTAAAATAAGTGTTCACCACTGCATTTAGCAAATCCATCCTTTTAACAAAATCCACCACCATCTCCCTTCACATTCCTCTCCTTAAAGCCATGTTTTATGCTGGATGTCTTTATAACACAATCTCCACATTTATCCGGACTTGAGACGACACTAAGAGTGAGCTGACTTGTGCATCCTTATGACTGTGTTTTTCATTAAACACTGTAAACACACACACACACACACACACACACACACACACACCCGGGCTGAACCCAATGCTCCCAGCACCTCAACTCGCGGTTTCTCTGCCCAGACCCAGCGCACCTACATCTCCGGCAAAGGTGCAACATGGACCCTGGATGCGGCAGCGGCGGAAGAGACAAGCAAAGCCCCGGTCGAGGACGTCTCCCCCGCCACACTACAGGCCTTCGAGATCTCGACCGAGAACACTTCGCCCTCTCCGCGAGACGAAACGCGACACTGTGATTCTCGGAGATTCCATCGTCCGGCATGTCCGCGCTACCGGAGCTAAAGGTAAGGTGCACACTCGCTGTTTTCCTGGTGCTCGTGTCTTGATGTCGCTGCGCAGGTACCCGCGATCCTGAAGGAGAACTTCGGAGCGGTTGTTCTTCATGCCGGAACGAACGACACCAGGCTGAGGCAAACGGAGATCTTAAAGAGGGACTTCAGGATCCTGGTGGAGACGATACGCAGCACATCACCCACAACGAGGATCATAGTGTCAGGACCTCTTCCACTTACCAGCGAGGGGCTGAGAAGTTTAGTAGACTTTTAGCTCTAATGAATGGTTACAGTCATGGTGTCGAGAACATAAACTTCTCTTTGTTAATAACTGGAACTGTTTCTGGGAGCGTCCTAGGTTCTTCCGCCCTGATGGCCTGCACCCCAGCAGAGTTGGAGCAGCAGTGCTATCAGATAACATCTCTAGGATACTTCACACCATCTGACTGGTAAGACATCAGGAAATTTACGACAATGAGAACACGCATACAACAGACCAAATAGTTACAAGTTCACACACAGCCCAGTTTATAGAAACCGTATCTATTCCTCGTGTAGCAAAACCAAGAATTAAATACACAAGATCCAGAAATAATCTCATTGAAGTTAAAACTGAAAAATGCCAGATAAACAAACACCAAAAAGTTTTAAAGTTTGGTCTTTTAAACATTAGATCACTTGCACCCAAAGCACTGATTATAAATGAGATGATCACAGAGAATAATCTCGATGCACTCTGTCTCACTGAGACCTGGATTAAACCAGGTGATTATATGGGTCTAAACGAGTTGACACCGTCAGGATATGTTTATAAGCATGAGCCGCGTCAGACTGGTCGTGGGGGGGGGTGTAGGAACCATTTATACTGCCTCTCTTAATGTTAGTCAGATGTTAGGATTCAGTTTTAAATCATTTGAAGTGCTCGTTCTTAAAGTTGTATTTTCAGACAGACATAGAAAACTCGCTCTGGTCACCGTGTACAGACCCCAGGGCCCTACGCTGATTTTCTTCAAGAGTTTGCTTGTTTTCTATCAGATCTCTTGATCGATTTTGATAAAGTGCTGCTTGTAGGAGATTTTAATATTCATGTAGATGATGTAAACGATGCTCTAGGATTATCATTTGTTGACTTATTAAACTCTTTTGGGGTTAAACAAAACGTCACCGGACCAACTCATCGCTTTAACCACACATTAGACTTAATAATATCCCACGGAGCAGACGTCACTAATATAGATATTTTACCTCAGAGTGATGACATCACAGACCATTACCTCATACTGTACACACTACCGGTAGAGCAGATTAGCCGTGTTGCACCACGTTATCGACTTGGTAGGACTATTGTTCCAACCACTAAGGACAGATTCATAAATAACCTGCCTGATTTATCTCAATTTCTCACTAAACCCATAACTACCAATAATCTTGATGAGATAACTAACAACATAGACCTTATCCTCACTAGCACAATAGACACCGTTGCCCCCATCCGGTTAAAAAAGGTTAGAGAACAACACCTGCACCTTGGTATAATAGTCATACGCATGCCCTCAAGAGAACAGCACGTAATCTGGAGAGAAAATGGAGGAAAACTAAATTGGAGGTATTTAGAATCGCGTATAAAGACAGTATGCTCAGCTACAGACAGGCGCTAAAAGCTGCTAGAGCTGAACACCTGAGCAAACTTATAGAAAACAACAAAAACAATCCCAGGTTCCTTTTCAGTACTGTAGCTAAACTAACTACAAATCAGGGCTCTGAAAATTGTGTTCCATCACAGTTTAGTAGTGAGGACTTTATGATTTTCTTCACTGAAAAAATAGATAACATTAGAAAAACAATTGTGGCAGTTCAACCTCTGACACCATCTCCTGAGACAGTGTTACCTTCAACTCCACAACTCCACTGTTTTACATGTATAGGACAGGAAGAGCTGTATAATGTTATTGCCAAAGCTAAATCGACAACATGTCAGTTAGATCCAATTCCTACTAAATTACTGAAGGAAGTGTTATATACAACTGGTGAACCTCTTCTAAATATTATTAACTCCTCACTATCTTTAGGTCACGTCCCTAAATCCCTCAAGTTAGCAGTTATTAAGCCCCTCATTAAAAAACCTAATCTGGATCCAAACACGTTATCAAATTACAGACCCATTTCAAATCTCCCATTTATGTCTAAGATTTTAGAAAAGATTGTCGCTGCCCAGTTATGTTCCTACCTGCAAGAGAACAATATCTTTGAAGAATTTCAGTCAGGTTTTAGGCCCCATCATAGCACAGAAACTGCTCTAGTTAAAATAACTAATGACCTGTTTTTAGCTTCAGACCAAGGCTTCATTTCGCTGTTGGTTTTACTTGATCTTAGTGCTGCATTCGACACTATAGACCATGATCTCCTCCTAGATCGATTACAAAATTACATCGGCATTCAGGGATAGGCATTAAGCTGGTTTAAATCCTACCTGTCCGATCGATACCATTTCGTAGATTTAAATGGAGAGCTATCCAGGCTAATGCAAGTAAATTATGGCGTGCCGCAAGGTTCAGTTCTAGGACCCCTGCTGTTCACAATATACATGCTTCCGTTAGGAATATTATTAGAAGGCATGGAATTAGCTTCCATTGTTATGCTGATGATACTCAGCTATATATTTCATCTAAACCAGGCGATATAGCTCAATTAAGTCGGATAACTAAGTGTGTTAAGGAAATAAGAGATTGGATGACCCATAACTTTCTACTTTTAAATTCCGATAAGACTGAGATTTTGCTCATCGGACCAAAAACTAGTATACAGAAGCTCCAGCATCTCAACCTGCATTTAGACGGATGTTCTGTAACCACTAGTTCAACGGTAAAAGACCTGGGTGTTATTTTAGACAGCGACTTGTCTTTCAAAAATCATATCAATCAAGTTACTAAAACAGCCTTCTTTCACCTTAGAAATATTTCTAAGTTAAGAAACATGTTGTCTATATCCGATGCAGAAAAGCTCGTCCATGCGTTCATGACCTCCAGAATAGACTACTGTAATGCGTTACTAGGTGGATGTCCTGCATCATTAATAAACAAGCTTCAGTTAGTCCAGAATGCAGCAGCCAGAGTTCTTACAAGGTCAAGAAAATATGATCACATAACCCCGATCTTATCGTCCCTACATTGGCTTCCTGTTAAGTTTCGAATAGACTACAAACTATTACTTCTCACTTATAAAGCACTAAATGGTTTGGCTCCCATATATCTATCCAGTCTTTTAACACGCTACAATCCGCCACGCTCCCTGAGATCTCAAAACTCTGGGCTTCTAGTAGTTCCTAGAATAGCAAAGTCCACTAAAGGTGGTAGAGCTTTTTCACATTTAGCTCCTAAACTCTGGAATAGTCTTCCTGACGGTGTTCGGGGCTCAGACACACTCACCCAGTTTAAGTGTAGATTAAAAACATATCTTTTTAGCAAAGCCTACACATAACACACATCACATCATAACCTTGTGCTCCAGAACATCTGATCACATGCACATTATCAACTTGTGCTGTTAATATCATGAACAGCAGCTACGCTAATTGCTCTCCACTGCTTCTCTTTCTCTCCCCATCCCGAGACACCCTGAGGTTTGGCCAGCTCCAGTCACCTCCCACCTCGTGATGATTACGGACCTTTGAAGAAGTAGATGCCGAACTCACAAACATCCCGAACCATCTAGAGACGTACCAGTGCCATTTGGATCCCGCTACATGTGTGGAGTTTTGACATTGGACCTCCTGGAGTGTTTAAAGGCTCTGGCATGGAGAAGCTGATGCTGGATCTGTGGTGATCACAAATGCTGAGCTCATAAAACTCGGAGCTACTAACCATATAGACTGTATAAGACTGCAGAAAGAACATCACTTATAATCTTATACTCCAGTGCTCATGTTAGCTCTCACTCTCCAGTGTTCTGTATTGTTGAAAGATTTATGATCAAACTCTTGATGTCACCCAAAATGAGGATGGGTTTCCCTTTTGAGTCTGGTTCCTCTCAAGGTTTCTTCCTCATAACATCTAAGGGAGTTTTTCCTTGCCACAGTCGCCACAGCTTGCTCATCAGGGACAAATTCACACCATTCACCTTCACTGTTGATTTGTGTACAGCTGCTTTGAGACAATGTCTGTTGTGAAAAGCGCTATACAAATAAACTTGACTTGACTTGACTTGACACACACACACACACACACACACACACTACACTTCCACTCTGTAAGTCTATAATGTATTAAAATACTAAAGTTATAATATTTCTGTGCGATTTATCAGAAGTATTTAGTGTGTGATTTTAGACATTAAGGGATCTCACTGACTCAAAATATCAAGAAAATAAAAAGATAATATTAATTATAAATAAGTGTTATTTATAATTGAATAATGCATAATTCTCCTTATTGTTCCTAATATTATGCTGAATGGTGTTCTGTATCACTAGATGATATTGTGTAAAAGGTTTGTGAAGATCGATGATCTCTGATCATGTAAAGGTTTTATATGAGAGATTGAAAATCAGGAAGCTCTTGAAGCTGGAATTAAACTTAGAAACACTGAAGTCCATCTCACCATGTCCTCAAAGCTTTGACCTCGATTGTACTCTTTGGTTCCTGGAAACTGGATGTTCAAAGGTTCCTTAAGGTTGTTATTGGTAAGATGGAGCCTGTTACCTTCATTAGCAAACACATTTTCATCCTCATACACCATCAGCACCAGTTCATCTTCGAGGGAGTCACAGGTGAACTCCTTAAAAACACCAATCACCTACACATACATGTGATCTGGGCGGTAGAACTCCTGCCACTCCTCTAATATCTCAGCTTCATTTCTGTATGATGTTTCTGCCAAGGATCCGATGAGTGTGGGTGTGGATGAGTGTGTAATGGTCAGTGATATGAGCGTCATGGTCAGTGATTTGAGTGTGATGGTCAGTGATGAGTGTGTTATGGTCAGTGATGAGTGTGATGGTCAGTGATGTGAGTGTGATGGTCAGTGATGAGTGTGATGGTCAGTGATGTGAGAGTGAGGGTCAGTGATGTGAGTGTGATGGTCAGTGATGTGAGCATGATGGTCAGTGATGAGTGTGATGGTCAGTGATGTGAGTGTGATGGTCAGTGATGAGTGTGATGGTCAGTGATGTGAGTGTGATGGTCAAGTGTGATGGTCAGTGATGTGAGTGTGATGGTCAGTGATGTGAGTGTGATGGTCAGTGATGAGTGTGATGGTCAGTGATGTGAGTGTGATGGTCAGTGATGTGAGTGTGATGATCAGTGTTAAGTGTGATGATCAGTGGTGTGATTGTGATGGTCAGTGATGTGTGTAATGATCAGTGATAAGTGTAATGATCAGTGATGTGAATGAGATGGTCAGTGATGAGTGTGATGGTCAGTGATGTGAGTGTAATGGTCGGTAATATGAGTGTAATGGTCAGTGATGTGAGTGTGTTGGTCAGTGATGAGTGTGTAATGGTCAGTGGTGAGTGTGATGGTCAGTGATGAGTGTGTAATGGTCCGTGATGTGAGTGTGGTCAGTGATGAGTGTGATGGTCAGTGATGTGAGCGTGATGATCAGTGATGTGAGCGTGATGGTCAGTGATGAGTGTGATGGTCAGTGATTAGTGTGATGGTCAGTAATGTGAATGTGATAGTCAGTAATGTGAGTGTGATGATCAGTGATGAGTGTGATGATCAGTGATGTGATTGTGATGGTCAGTAATGGTCAGTGATGTGAGTGTGATGATCAGTGATGTAATTGTGATGGTCAGTGATGAGTGTGATGGTCATGTGATGGTCATGTGATTGTCAGCTATGTGAGTTTGAAAGTCAGTGATGTGTGTTGATCAGTGATGTGATTGTGATGGTCACTAATGTGAGTTTAATGGTCAGTGATGAGTGTGATGGTCGGTCATGAGTGTGTGATAATCAGTGATGTGTGTTGATCAGTAATGGGAGTGTGATGGTCATTGATGTGAGTGTGATGGTCAGTGATGTGAGTGTAATGGTCAATGATGTGAGTGTAATGGTCAGTGAAGTGAATGGTAAAGTTAGAGAAGAGAGTTAGTAAGAAATAAACTTTCTTTCGGCTTCTCCCGTTAGTTGTCGCCACAGCGGATCCTCCGCACGTTTGATTTGGCACATGTTTTACGCTGGATGCCCTTCCCAACGCAACCCTCCCCAATTTATCCGGGCTTGGGATCGGCACTGAGAGTGGCTGGGGATGGTTCCCTGACCGGGAATCGAACCCGGGTCGCAGCGTGGGAGCGCTGCGTCTTAACCACTAGACCACCAGGGGACCATGAGTTAATAAGAAATAAAAAACAGAAAGTAAATCGTAGTCAGCAGGATTTTAACCTGCACAGGGAGACGCCAATGGATTTCAAGTCCATCACCTTAACCACTCGACCACAACTACTACACAAGTCTTTATCATCCCCTACTTAAACTGGAAGCCCTATTAACACAAGAAAACCTAAATGAACCATATCTGTATAATTAACACGAAATGTGAACAGAAAAAAAAAACAAATCGTAGTCGGCAGAACTCGAACCTGCGCAGAGAGACCCCAATAGATTTCTAGTCCATCGCCTTAACCACTCGGCCACGAATACTACACAAGGCTCTATCATCCCCTACTTAAACTGGAAGCCCTATTAACACAACAACCTGTAAACTAACTGGATCGGTGTAATTCATAGAAAATATAAACAGAAAGTAAATCGTAGTCAGCAGGATTTAAACCTGCGTGGGGAGACCCCAATGGATTTCAAATCCATCGCCTTAACCACTCGGCCACAGCTACTGCACAGTTAACAGTCACCCCTATTTCAACTGGAACCCCTATTAACACAAGAAAACACAAGTAAACCACATCTTTATCATTAACACGAAATGTGAACAGAAAACAAATCGCAGTCGGCAGGATTTGAACCCACATGGGGAGACCCCAATGAATTGCTAGTCCATCGCCTTAACCACTCGGCCAGAAATACTACACAATTCTCTATCATCCCCTAAATAAACTGGAAGCCCTATTAACACAAGAAAACACAAAAAAACTATATCTGTATAATTAACACGAAATGTGAACAGAAAACGAATCGTAGTCGGCAGGATTCGAATCTGTGCGGGGAGACCCGGATAGATTTCGAGTCCATCACCTTAACCATTCAGCCACAACTACTACACAACTCTCTGTCATCCCCTACTTAAACTGGAAGCCCTATTAACACAACAACCTTTAAATTACTGGATCGGGGTAATTCAAAGGAAATGTAAACAGAAAGTGAATCGTAGTCAGCAGGATTCAATCCGGCGCGGGGAGACCCCAATGGATTTCTAGTCCATCGCTTCAACCACTCGGCCACGACTACAACACAAGTCATTGGCATCCCCTACTTAAACTGGAAGCCCTATTAACACAACAACCTGTAAACTTAGTGGATAGAGGTAATTCATAGGAAATGTAAACAGAAAGTCAATCGCAGTCAACAGGATTCGAACCAGCTTGGGGAGACCCCAAAGGAGTTCAAGTC
>JBCEWE010001212.1:0-20000 GCA_039877035.1 Silurus lanzhouensis | reverse complement strand
GATTCTAACCTGCGCGGAGACCTCAATGGATTTCTAGGCCATCGCCTTAACCACTTGGCCACGACTACAACAGAATTCACTGTCATCCACTACTTAAACTGGAAGCCCTATTAACACAACAACCTGTAAAATTACTGGATCGGGGTAATTTATACGAAATGTAAACAGAAAGTGAATCATAGACAGCAGGATTCAAACCTGCGCAGGGGGACCCCAATGGATTTCTAGTCCATCGCCTTAACCACTCGGCCACAACTACTACACAACTCTCTATCATCCCCTACTTAAACTGGAAGCAATATTAACACAACAACCTGTAAAGTTACTGGATCGGGGTAATTCATAGGAAATGTAAATAGAAAGTGAATCGTAGTCGGCAGGATTCGAACCTGCGCGGGGAGACCCCAATGGATTTCAAGTCAATCGCCTTAAAAGACCAGAGAAGAAAGAGGTTAGGTGGTGGCTGTGGGAGTTGAGGGAACTCAGGCTTGTAAGGTGGAGGACCTAACCTAACCCCCCCCTCCGTCCCTGATAGTAGGAGAGTGAAAAGTGTGTGTGACGGGTGTGTGTGGTTGTCCACAATGCTGTTTGCTTTGCAGATGCAGCGGGTGGTGTAAATGTCCATGATAGAGGGAAGAGAGACTCCGATGATCTTCTAAGTGGTCCTCACTATCCTCAGTAGGGCACTCCGAGACTGTGCAGTTCCCAAACCAGGCAGTGATGCAGCTGCTCCGGATGCTCTCAATGGTCCCTCTGTAGAACGTGGTCAGGATGGGGGGGAGGGAGAGAAGCTTTCCTCAGCCTTCTCAGGAAGTAGAGATGCTGCTGGGCTTTTTTGGTGATGGGGCTGGAGGAGCCTTTCCGGTTTGCACATACTTGGGTATACACCATGAAGTTAAAAATCCTGAATCGCATTGACCTGGATGCTTCAGCAATAATGTAATACATTCTCAATAACTAATATGTTTAGCTTTTTTTGCTGTTTTTTTTTTTGTTACTTAAACAGCAAATACACAATGTTGTGATTGCAGCTTGAGAAACTCCATGCCATTGGATACAAGGCTGTTCTGCTTCTTTGCAAGGAGACAAAAAGAATGAAGTCAAGTGTGAAATATTAACCCCTCGCTGCACACTCTCCACCTATGCCCAGGACTACCTTCAGAAGATGGGTTCACTTTATGAATACCTTTGTGACAGGTAAGATGCAGCACTGCATTCTTAAAGTCACAGTTCACAACTTGTGTTAAGTATGGCAAAGATTTGCAACAACGTTTAAATCTTAAAGGAACGGCTCCCCCCTAAAACTTGAATTCATCGCCTTAAACTCCTAACCTCCTTGACAGTGGAAACTTAGGAGAGGTTTCCATTTTTATATAACCAACACAGAGTTTGTTAGCACAATACTGGGTCTTTTAATACAATTCAACATTTTAAATAATAATTTAGCTTTAGACACGGCCAAACAGCACTTCCTCAAACCATTTTCTAATATTTGGCAAACTACAACATGTCTCCAAAATATTTTTTTTACCTGTCCACTGTCACAGTTTTATCTGCATAGTATTGTGAAGGTAGAAAGTAATTGCACAAAATTTGCAGATGAAGAACTATGACGGTTTGTCCTTTATTTTCCCAAAAGAGAGCAAGCTTTTGGGAAAGTTGGGAAGAGCACAACACATGCATGTCAAGTTCCAGCTTACCTTTCATTTTGGCATTTATGAACCCACAGAATTTGACTGTATGATTTAAACAGATTAACATTTAAAACATAGAGATTAACCATGAGTTTAAACTGCACCGTTTTTAAATAAGCAAAACACTTGTTCAACTTGCAGAGGATGGAACCAGGATTCCAGTGGCAATGATGATCAGCTGATGATGCTGCGTCTCACACCCTGTGATCCATTGGAGAACACAAGCAACCCGGAGGAGGTGAGGACCACACTGGTGGAAGAGACAAGAACAGATACAGAAGGGCAGGTGAAGCGGATGAGCACTGCAGAGGAGCAGGTCGAGCAGATCAGCACTATGGAGAAGCAGATCAGCACTATGGAGGAGCAGGTGGAGCAGATGAGCACTGCAGAGGAGCAGGTGGAGCAGATCAGCACTATGGAGGGACAAGGTAATTAAGACATCTTTAAAGTTAGTTTAACTTTGTAAAGGCTTGAATTGTTTAAACCATGTGGTACCTTAAAATGGCTCAAAATGATATCTTTTTAGCGTCGGCGCTGCAATGTAAGTAATGCAGTAAGATTATTACACTTGATAAGATTTCTTAAAATAAGAAAACATGCCTATCCTTTAGAAAATAGCAAAGTGTTTTAAAACAAGGATTAAAATACTTATTTGAAGCAGTATATTTAGTGTAATTTACTTAAAACTAAGTTGTTAATTCTTTTTTAAGAGTTTGCTTTTCTTAATTTGTGTGAAAAGATCCTAAAACCAGAGCTATTAAACAAGACAACTCTTCTTAATTTAGGATTTGTCATAAGGTAATCTGTCTTAAAATGAGTAAAGCATTTAAACTTAAAACAAGGTTATATAAACTAAAATCAAGACCATGCATTCAGAGTCAAAAATTATTTATTCATATGAAAACCTGTCTTCTTACACAGAATAGTTACCATGCACAAAACAAAGCTCACTTTACTGCTTCTCAAAATACTTCAACTTACTGTAACATAAAACAGTACTTGTGTTGCCATTGCTGAACACGGAATCACAATCAACATGAGAATCTGACACTGTAATACAACTACAAAACAACAGAGATGCCCAAGAAAAAAGAACAAAAACATACAAGTCTTCTGTATAAACACCCCCCCCCCCCATACACACACAAAAAAAAGTTAAACTCACTGAATTTACTTTAACATTTACCCCTACTACTTCCCAGTAATCACCAATATATTACTTCCCAATAAAGACTTTCCACTCTGTCATGGCTTTTTTATATGAAGCTGTGGCACCCCCCCCCTCATGAATTGAATCCCCTAATATTTCTGTCTGAATGATGCAATTGCACTTAAAACTGGAAATGAATAAATTGTAATAAATAAATGGGTTGTACATAAATACAACTCTAAAATAATCTGTATGTAGGCTTGTTAAAAAAAGGTCAAGTTCAATTGCTTCTTCTGGAGAAGTGGGTGGGTTTAGATAGATTTCTGACATTACTAGGCAACAAACAGTCTCATCACATAGATGTGGTCCTCTTGACAGGCATTCCTCTTTACAAGCGCGTACTTGTTCTAGTGTAACGAAGGTCATAAGAACCGGATCAAAACCTAAAAAAGAGAAGAATTATACAAATGCACAATCATTTAAAATCATATTTTAAATATATTATTTTAAGGTTTTGGGAATTAAATATTGGCAAAAGAAATTAGTAAATGTCACAAACCAGAAATATTTATGAGATTAAATAATTAAGAGTAGCTCTGCCTTAATGATTGTTCTTCGTCATCATTGGTGCTGATCAGAGGGGGAGGAGCCTTGAACAGAAAAAAAGATGCATGCCATTAGCAGTACTAAAAAGAAAAAAATAAATAAATGAAAACCCAAGCTGATGACTTTGTAAAAGCGATTTCCCTTAGTTCATCTGGTATTATTTAATACCATGCAGTCTCATGCTCTGATATCAGCTATAGGCTAATTGAATGCTCACAGGTAAATTAAGCAATTATTTAGATAAAAGAAGCAATTTATTGTTATAAAATTGAGTGTCAGTAAATGTGTTGATGCATTTTGAACATTATTACATTTAAAATTATAATTAGAAATATTAATGTGTGTAAATGGGAATTTACTGCAATAAATTATTTTCCTGCCTTGTCTTCTCATGGTTGTTTTATTTTATTTAATTTTTAATTTTTATTTATTTTTCCCTCCCCTTGTTCCTTCTTCCCAATTTGTTTGACATCTCTCTTTGATGCTGGATGAGGAAAAGGGTTCCTACTTTTACATCCTTCATATTGGAAATAGAGAACAACATACCTATACAGTACAGTACAGTACAGTAGTGACACTGGGCACCAGGTCTTCAGCTGGGTCAGGTCTCACTTCTTTGCAGCAGGCGCTTTTCTTCTAAACAGTTGTACCTGCTAATTCCAGGTCTTTCTGAAGCTCTCCACAAGTGGTCCTTGGCTCTTGGACAACCCTTCTGATATTCTTTTTGCTCCTCTGTCTGAAATCTTGTGAGGAGCACCTGCTCATGGCTGCTTCATGGTGAGATGATGTTCTTTCTACTTCTGGATTATGATCCTAACAGTTCTCGCTGGAACATTCAGAAGTTTAGAAATCCTTCTGTAACTAATGCCATTAGTATGTTTTGCAACAATAAGGTTGTGAAGGTCTTGAGAGAGCTCTTCACTTTTACCCATCATGAGATGTTTCTTGTGTGACACCTTGGTAATGAGATCTTTATACAGGTCATTAGTTGGGACTGAAGCAGCTGATATTGATTTTCACTGCCACGGGGCAGCACTGCTTTCTAATTACTGATTGATTTCAGCTGGTGTCTCGACTTCCATGCCTTTTTTCACCTGTCTTTCTTCATGTGTTCAACACTTTTTCACCAGATGGATTAAAATTAAAGTAACGAGTCTGTTTTTGAAAATGTAAGAAGTAGAAAGTACAGATATTTATGGGGAAAAAAATTATGAGTGAAAGTAAAAAGTTTTGCGAAAAATAAATAATGAAGTAAAAGACTGATTAAAATTACACTTAAATTGTACAAGAGTCTGTTATTATCAATATAATCAGCTTTCTAACAATAATAATAATGCTAATAATAATTAATCTAGTAATGTATCTTGTAGGTTCCCTGGTGGTGTAGTGGTTAGGATGTGGCGCTCTCACCACAGCGGCCCGGGTTCGATCCCCGGACAGGGACCCAAACCCAACCATTAGGGTTGCAATGGGAAGGGTTGCGTTAGGAAGGGCATCCAGCGTAAAAACGTGCTAAATCAAATATGCGGATGATCTGCTGTGGCGCCCCCTAATGGGAGAAGCTAAAAGAAAGTTTTAGTAATGTATTTTGTATCTAACAATATTCTGCATATATAAAAAAATAGTATGGCTATTATAAAATAGTAAAATATATAATAGAATAAAGAATATATAAAAATAACAAAGATTTCATTCATTTTATTATTTGCTTAATTATTCATGATTCACTGAGAACTCGTCCATCTTTTTAAACATAAATAAAAAAAGGGCGAAATTAAAACTTTATTTAAAAATGTATTCACTACGTCCTTTCTTTATTCAGGTATTTAAAAAATAAATACACCAAAAAATAAACAATAAACATTTGTTCTAGTTTTTTTTTTTTTTACTCAAATTTCATTAAAATTGAACTTAAACTGTACAAGAGTCTGTAATTATCAAGTCAAGTCAAGTCAAGTTTATTTGTATAGCGCTTTTCACAACAGACATTGTCTCAAAGCAGCTTTACACAAATCAACAGTTAAGGTGAATGGTGTGAATTTGTCCCTGATGAGCAAGCTGTGGCGACTGTGGCAAGGAAAAACTCCCTTAGATGTTATGAGGAAGAAACCTTGAGAGGAACCAGACTCAAAAGGGGAACCAATCCCCATCCGGGTGACATCAAGAATTTGATCATAAATCTTTCAACAGTACAGAACACTGGAGAGTGAGAACTAACATGATTACTGGAGTATAAGATTATGTGATGTTCTTTCTGCAGTCTTAAACAGTCTATATGGATAGTAGCTCCTAGTTTTATGAGCTCAGCATTTGTGATCACCACAGATCCAGCATCAGCTTCTCCATGCCAAAGCCTTTAAACACTCCAGGAGGTCCAATGTCAAACTCCACACATGTAGCGGGATCCAAATGGCACTGGTACGTCTCTAGATGATTCGGGATGTGATGCATCTACTTCTTCAAAGGTCCGTAATCATCACGAGGTGGGAGGTGACTGGAGCTGGCCAAACCTCAGGGTGTCTCGGGATGGGGAGAGAAAGAGAAGCAGTGGAGAGGAATTAGCATAGCTGCTGTTCATGATATTAACAGCACAAGTTGATAATGTGCATGTGATCAGATGTTCTGGAGCACAAGGTTATGATGTGATGTGTGTTATGTGTAGGCTTTGCTAAAAAGATATGTTTTTAATCTACACTTAAACTGGGAGAGTGTGTCTGAGCCCCGAACACCGTCAGGAAGACTATTCCAGAGTTTAGGAGCTAAATGTGAAAATGCTCTACCACCTTTAGTGGACTTTGCTATTCTAGGAACTACTAGAAGCCCAGAGTTTTGAGATCTCAGGGAGCGTGGCGGATTGTAGCGTGTTAAAAGACTGGAGAGATACATGGAGATAAACCATTTAGTGCTTTATAAGTGAGAAGTAATAGTTTGTAGTCTATTCGAAACTTAACAGGAAGCCAGTGTTGGGACGATAAGATCGGGGTTATGTGATCATATTTTCTTGACCTTGTAAGAACTCTGGCTGCTGCATTCTGGACTAACTGAAGCTTGTTTATTAATGATGCAGGACATCCACCTAGTAACGCATTACAGTAGTCTATTCTGGAGGTCATGAACGCATGGACGAGCTTCTCTGCATCGGATATGGACAACATATTTCTTAACTTGTTTGTTTTTTAACTTGGTTATTATGATATTTGAAAGACAAGTTGCTGTCTAAAATAACTCCCAGGTCTTTTACCGTTGAACTAGTGGTTACACAACATCCGTCTAAATGCAGGTTGAGATGCTGGAGCTTCTGTATACTCGCTTGTATCTCATGACTAATTGGAATGGGTTTATTTATTTATTAACCAATTTTTAATATGATTTATTCCATGCAAGCGTGTGAATAATCAATGATTTGTATTCCTTCCTATAGTTTCTATAATTAAACTGATTAGTGAAAAGTGCTTGCTGTAATATCGCTATAAACACTGTGTGCCTCAGGGGTGGATCCTGTGGTAAGTGCTATTATGAATGGGGGGAGGACGGAAAAGAAGAGGAAAGATGGAAAAAGGAAAAAGAATGAGGGTTGATGCGGTAAACGGTGCAGATTCAACTACTGTTGAACTCTATACTTTAGGAAGGGGGTTTTATGGCTGAAACGAGAAGTTGAATCTTGAAATTCTCTGTCTATTCTGTGGATTCATGGTTAGGTTTCTACAGTTCAGGATCATATAGTTCAGTAGAAGTGCTTCAAAGAGGATTAATATCAAAACATTATTCTGATGATGGTCAGAATTCCCTCACACACACAGTATTTTTTATTTTTTTTTAATGTACATTGACATTGTATAAAAGCTTTTTAATTTGCACCAGAATTGCTTTCCGTTACAAGTACGATTGCCACCCACCAGCTACAATGAGAATGTCATGACACAGGAAACCACAAACTGCAATTCCCAGGAGTCATTGCCGCCTACAAACATGGCTGCTGTGGACTACATTCCCCAGACCTTAGCTACAGTTCCATGTTCACAGTCACCCAGTTCCTGATTGATTACACCTGCACGCAATTTGGTGGTAGAATTTAAAAGGACTCACAAAGCCTATGCTCATGAAATGTCATCTGAGAGCACACATAAGATAAAGCATGAGTATGGAAACAGCTTTAAAGAAAACAGGCCATATGATAAGAGGTTAATCATTGAGCACTGAGGGTACACAGCAGCAACAATGGAGTCAAAAAGGACACCAGTTAAAGTTAAGAGAAATGTAAGGGAGAAAGCAGGATAAAGGAAACACTAAAATAGAGGATGTTCACTCACCAATGGTGGGAAAGAACATTGAGGTGAAATGAAGGTGTGGGAAAAGTGAGGCAAAGTTATTAATCCCTGTGGCATATGAAAGTTAAGCATTAAATTGCACTTATGATCATCTGAATATAGATGAAAATACAGAAGGCTATAATGTGTGATTTGAGGAAAAACTATGGTTCCTATGAATATTAGGAGTTCCGTGACCAACCGTACGTGCAGAACGTCCTGGTATCTCATTAAGGAAAGAAACAGGACTTTTGGCCATGAAGCACAGTGGAACAGCAGCACTGCTTAGAGAGATGTTTCAGTAAGAATATCTAACGGCTGGTCTACACATTCTCTCAGCAAATAAACATTTTTCAATGGCTGTTGCTGCTTACAGCATGTTCATCTACAACAGCTGTGACCTCTACAAAGTCCTCACCATTTATCTCATCTTCAGGGTCATTTAAAGCAGAGTTTTTGTTCATGTCTTGTTCTCTGTATACACAAAAACGACTTTAAAAAAATCGAACCTGTTGTCTGTAGTCTTTCAAACATTGTTCTATACGATTAATTCAGAATGTCAAGTGTGTGGGCCTTTTGTACAGCCTGCATGCTAGTGTACTGAGAACCTTTCCAGACTGTTAGGATCAACCCAGTGCCCAGTGATGCCGATTTAACCTCTTCTCCTTGACCTCCAACAATCTTTGGTCACTGCTATGAAATTGATCCCTGACTTTTTTTTTCTTTTTTTTTTTATATTATTCTTCATCTTAAGTGCCGCTTTATCCATCTTATGTCACAAAGTGGTCCTTGACATGAGCGTGGTGTTAGGCTGAAGATCATACAAAAACATTTTAAATGATTGCTGTTCCACCACACTTAAGAATTGGAGTCACAAACTTCAACACTGCATGATCAACTTTGTTAATATCTTGGTGTCTCCGAGCTTAAGCTGTCTGGAGGTTGAAGGAGCCTCCTTTCTCCCAGTTTCCCTACTCCTTGGTGCTGTTAGAGCATCATATCTCTGCATATGGCTACTATGCTTTCTGTGCAAAAAGGAAATGTTCAAAACTACATATCCAGAGATCAGCCTCCCTCTCTTTGACAAATAAATAAACAGTCATGTGCATTTAGCATGTCAGATGTGAGCTACAGAGTCAAGTCAAGTTTATTTCTATAGCACTTTTCACAACAGACATTGTCTCAAAGCAGCTTTACAGAAATCAACAGTCAAGTTGAACGGTTTGCATTTATCCCTGATGAGCAGCGACTGTGGCAAGGAAAAACTCCTAGATGTTATGAGGAGGAAACCTTGAGAGGAACCAGACTCAAAAGGGGAACCCATCCTCATTTGGGTGACCATCAAGAGTCTGATTATAAATCTTTCAACAATACAGAGCACTGGAGAGTGAGAACTAACATGAGCACTGGAGTGTAATGTTCTTTCAGTCTTATTCAGTCATTATAGTTATAAAACTAGGAGCTACTGAGCAACTCATAAAATAGCTCAACATTTGCGATGATCACAGATCCAGCACCATCTAACCCCAGGACTGTGTTTATCTAATCTACTACTCAAAGTGCAGTAAACAGTATGTGGGGGAGACTAGCAACACTTAGTATCAGTGTTGTGTCAGCTTAATTGTCAATGTCAAGCATGAGAAAGAAGCCCATACTTTTATTGTCCAGCACTTTATTCAGCATGGTGTTGGGTCTCTGAAGATCATGGGACTACAACATAATAAATGGTGGTCTGACAACAATGAACTGAACAAACATGGATAAATAAATTAAGTTCCATGCACCCATGGGGTTTGAATAAACAGTCGAGTAATTTGGAGCTCATGTTTACACGAGGTATTAGTGCTTGGTGACTGGGAGGTAGGCCAGTGCACAACATGGACACTGGGCTTGGCCGACTCTGCACCACTTATCCCACTAAACCCCAACCCTAATCCTCTAACCCTAACCCCTTGTCGAGAAAAATATTTTAATCAACCTTATCTAGCGTGTGTTATAATCAAACAATCCAACAAAATGAGCCTAATAATTAGCGTAGAACTTTTTAGATACAATAGAAGTAGTTTGATTTAACCTATATGTTAATCAAACTTATATAACCTATTTACACCAAGTATAAGTAAAATAATGATAAGGCATTTATGTGTGAGAGTAGAATAAAGTCTGACTGATGCTATAAGTGTGTTGAATAGACAAAGAACAAAGACAGCATTGAGGAGATCTAAGCATGTTTATTGAGATAAAAATCTTGTGGGCTTCTGCAACTGCAGAAGACATGAGGGAGTATTCTGGCTCAGAGTCAGGTGAAGGTAAAGTAGCAAGATAATCGGACGAAGGGACCGGAGATGGAGAGACAGTTACGTATTCCTACTTGGTTTTCTTTATTTTCATCTGCTGACATCAGATGGACATCTTTTGATGTCAAGCATTTTAAAGCAACAAGGAAGACATGAAACCTTAGAACATCTGGAATGGGCTGATAAATGTGAGCTTTTGCGTCGCAATCCTGTTACTGCAGCTCGCATGTTTGATTTTAGGTGCCATTGTTTTTCAAAGGAGATGTTCTTATGTCTCCTGTTCAACCTAGAGGAGAAATTGTAGATGATTTTTACAGGGTTGAATTTCAGCAGCGTGGTTCTCCACATGTTCATTGTTTTGGATTAAAAATGCCCCACAGATAGATACAAATTCTGATAAAGTTGTTGAGTTTGTTGACATGTTACATGTGTGGTTTCTAGTGAAAATGAGGAATTGCACAATATTGTTACATCAGTGCAACTTCACAGTAAACAGTAAACACCATTCAAAAACATTTAAAAAGAAAAATACAGTTTGTCGTTTTAATTTTCCAAAACCACCAACAAGCAGAACCAGCAGAAAAAATGAGGCAGTGTGTACATAATCGTGAAGTTAGTGCACAAGAGGCAGTGTATAGGTTGACAAATATGCATTTAAAGGAGTGTTCCAGAAATGTTCAGTTTATTCCCACGGGTGAGGATTCAGTTCGTATGAGTTTACCATTGCAAGTTCTACACAACAAGTTTTAGTCGCAAACTTTAAGAAGTGAAGAGATGTGGATGACAAGTTTGGTTGATCGTTACAAGAATAGACCACGTCAGAGTGTTTTTGACGATATGTGCTTAGCCACATTTGCGTCTGAGTATCGTATTACATCTAGAGGTCAGTCTCCCAATGAAATGACATTAGATAATAATCTTGGTTTCATTGTTAAAAGAACACATACTCAGCCTGCAGTTGTTCGTTATGCACGATTTTCAGTGACTAAGAGTCCTGAACAGTTTTACCAAAGTACACTGCAATTGTTTTCTCCTTATCGTGCAGATACGGAACTAAAACCAGAGGGATATACTACTTATGAACACTTTTATAAAGAAGGTGACATTTGTTTAGGTAATGGATTAGTAGAATTGGTTCAAAATGTAGTCAATAAAAACAGAGCATTATTTGAAAAGGATGCAGACGTGTTGGATACGACACACAATACTGTTAATACTGAGGGCATCAATGCAACAATTCACAACACATTTAGTATTGGCACAAATGTAAAGTTGCCATACACACCGTTGGGTGAGGACAAATTTAATTCTTTGCGAGCAAAATTCAATGGTGTTCAAATACTAATCATAGAGGAAATATCTATGGTTGATCATAAATTATTGGCATATATACATGGAAGATTACGTGAAATTAAACAGAGTGGAGATTTGTCTGCTTTTGGTGATGTGAGTGTAATTGCTGTTGGGGACTTTTTCCAATTGCCTCCTGTGAAGCGAAAACCAGTGTATGTGATTTTTAGATGTTTTAGTGTTGTTGAACTCACACAGGTTGTTAGACAACAGTCATTTTGCTGAAATGTTAAACAGGTTAAGGCAAAGAAGCAAAACAACTGCATTAAACAAAGATGATTTAATCATATCAAGTTGTGACCAGGTTGAGGAAGATAATAGATCTTTACACATTTATGCTACAAATGATCAAGTTCATATGCACAACTTGAAGCAGGTGATAAAAATGTGGCCGGAAATTGAAGCGATGGAGGCAGAGGATTATGCACCGAGTAAAAAAACAGGCAAAATAGAATTAATAGCTGGTCATCATGTAAAGATTCATAACACATGTTTGCCAGAAAATTAACTTTTAGGTATAGATGCACGTGTTCTGTTAATTATAAACATAGATGTTGATGATGGAGTAGTTAATGGTGTTTGTGGTGTTGTTACTCATATCGTACGTTCATCTAAAGAGAAGTTACCTGAAACTGTGTACGTTCAGTTTGATGTGGGATTGAAAAGACAAAAACAATGTTTATTTGAGGCAGTAAAATTGCTCCATTCTACACCTGTATATGTAGAAGAGGAAAACGTTTGTACAAAAGCTGGTTTTCAGCGTCAGTTTCCTTTAAAACTAGCATGGGCATGCACAGTACATAAAGTTCAGGCTTTAACTGTTGATACTGCTGTCGTTAGTGTAAAGTGTTTGCACCTGGTCAGGTTTATGTAGCTTTGAGCGGGTAAGGAGTTTGTCAGGGTTAATAATTAAAGACTTTAGTGAAAAGGCCATTTTCTGTAATGATCAGATTTGTGAAGCTCTTCAAGAAATGCCATCTTTTATGGCACATGATGAATCATTGGTGACAGTACAAGAGAGTTCCTTTTCTGTGTTTATACTGAATGTACAGAGTTTGTGTTGCCATAAAGAGGATTTAAATGTGTCTATTCAACATGTATTGCTGTAACTGAAACATGGCTGCCAGAACACTATCTGCCTGAAAGTGTACATTTAGAAAACTACAACTTTGTGGGTATTCCTCGTTGTGTTGCATACACAAGTAAATGTCCTCCTTTCAATGATTTGAAACTACAACAACACGGTGGAGTTGGAGTTTATACAACATGTGGAGTGCCAAACACTATTATAACAATTCCAGATTTTAATTTAGAATGCCTGTTGACACATTTTCCTGAAAATGATATTTAGCTTGGTGTTATTTATAGACCACAAACATACCCTTTGTGTAGTAGGAAAATATGGGCAAGATAATTGATCATCTGCCTTCAATTTTAAATAACATTGTGCTTGTGGGAGACTTTAATAATGATGCATTAAAGTCTAATTCTGTGTGCTCTTTTATGGCAGATGGGGGTTTTATTCTACATGTTACGGAACCTACAACAGAAAAAGGAACATTAATTGACCATGTGTACATAAAACATATGACAAATTTCTCAGTACACACAGATATTGTGCCAGTGTACTTTAGCACACACGAGGGAATTTTCTGCTCATTTAAACTTTCAATTCAAATGGTCTATGATTCTCTGTTGAAATATTTGACTTGACATGAACGGTTTTCCATTTGTGTAGTGTATATACTTATTTGGTGATAGAGACAACGACCATGGGAAAATATAGAACTTTTATCTTGTAGGATTATGAACATGAAGCTGGAAGTTGAAGGGATGATGATAAATGTCATCAGTGCCTATGCTCCACAAGTTGGCTGTGAGATGAAGGAGAAGGAAAGATTCTGGAGTGAATTAGATGAAGTGGTAGATGGTGTACCTAGGAAAGAACGGTTGGTGATTGGTGCAGACTTTAATGGGCATGTAGGTGAAGGGAACAGAGGTGATGAGGAGGTGATGGGTAGGTATGGTTTTAAGGAGAGGAATGTGGAAGGGCAGATGGTGGTAGATTTTGCTAAAAGGATGGAAATGGCAGTGGTGAACACTTATTTTAAGAAGAAGGAGGATCATAGGGTGACGCATAAGAGTGGAGGAAGGTGCACACAGGTGGACTATGTGCTATGCAGGAGATGCAACCTGAAGGAGATTGGCGACTGTAAGGTGTTGGCAGGGGACAGTGTAGCTAGACAGCATAGGATGGTGGTCTGTAGGATGGTTTTGGAGGCAAAGATGAAGAGGAGGAGAGTGAGGACTGAAAGAAGAATAAAATGGTGGAAACTGAAGGAGGAAGAGTGTAGTGTGAGGTTCAGGGAAGAGGTCAGACAGAGGCTCAGTGGTGTTAAGGAGGTGTTGAATGATTGGGCAACTACTGCAGGAGTGATGAGGGAGGCAGCTAGAAAAGTACTTGGTGTGACATCTGGAAATGAAAGGAAGACAAGGAGACGTGGTGGTGGAATGAGAACGTACAGGAGAGCATAAGGAGAAAGAGGTTGGCAAAACAGAAGTTGGATAGACAGAGTGATGAGAAAAGTAGGCAGGAGTACAAGGAGATGCGGCAGCAGGTTAAGAGGGATGTGGCGAAAGCCAAGGAAAAGGCATATGAGGAGCTGTATGAGAGGTTGGACACTAAGGAAGGAGAAAAGGATCTGTACCGATTGCCAGGCAGAGGGACCGAGCTGGAAAGGATGTACTGCAAGTTAGAGCAGTAAAGGATGGAGAGGGAAATGTGTTGACTAGTGAGGAGAGTGTGATGAGAAGGTGGAGAGAGTATTTTGAGCAGCTGATGAATGAGGAAAATCAGAGAGAGAGAAGGTTGGATGATGTGGAGTTGGTGAAGCAGGATGTAGATAGGATTAGTAAGGAGAAAGTGAGAGCAGGCGATTAAGAGGATGAAGAGTGGAAAGTCGGTTGGACCAGATGACATACCGGGAGAAGCGTGGAGATGTTTAGGAGAGATGCAGTGGAGTTTTTGACCAGATTGTTTAACAGGATTTTGGAAGGTGAGAAGATGCCTGAGGAATGAAGAAGTGTGCTGGTACCGATCTTTAAGCATAAAGGAGATGTGCAGACCTGCAGTAACTACAGGGGAATTAAGTTGATCAGTCACACCATGAAGTTATGGGAAAGAGTAGTGGAAGCCAGGCTGAGAGAAGAGGTGACCATCTGTGAGCAACAGTATGGTTTCATGCCAAGGAAGAGCACCACAGATGCATTATTTGCTTTGAGGATGTTGATGGAGAAGTATAGAGAAGGACAGAAGGAATTGCATTGTGTATTTGTGGATTTAGAGAAGGCCTACGACAGGGTGCCAAGAGAGGAGTTGTGGTATTGTATGAGGAAGTCAGGTGTGTCAGAGAAGTATGTGAGGGTGGTGCAGGACATGTATGAGGACAGTGTGACGGCAGTGAAGTGTGCAGTAGGTATGACAGACTGGTTTAGGGTGAAGGTTGGACTGCATCAAGGATCGGATGCCCTTTCCTGTTTGCAGTGGTGATGGACAGGTTGACGGACGAGGTCAGACAGGAGTCTCCCTGGACTATGATGTTTGCGGATGATATTGTGATTTGTGGTGAGAGTAGAGAGCAGGTTGAGAAGAGCCTGGAGAGGTGGAGATATGCGGTGGAGAGAAGTGGAATGAAAGTCAGTAGGAGTAAAATGGAATACATGTGTGTAAATGAGAGGGAGGGCAGTGGAGTGATGCGGTTGCAGGGAAAAGAGCTGGAGAAGGTGGAGGAATTCAGGTACCTGGGGTCAACAGTGCAAATAATGGAGAGTGTGTTAGAGAAGTGAAGAAAAGAGTGCAGGCAGGGTGGAGTGGGTGGAGAAGAGTGACAGGAGTGATTTGTGATAGTAGGGTATCTGCAAAATTGAAAGGAAAGTTTATAGGACTGTGGTGAGACCTGCGATGTTGTATGGATTAGAGACAGTGGCATTGAGTAAAAGACAGGAGGTGGAGCTGGAGGTAGCAGAGCTGAAGATGTTGAGGTTTTCTTCGGGAGTGATGAGGATGGATAAGATTAGAAATGAGTTTATTAGAGGGACAGCGCATGTAGGATGTTTTGGTGACAAGGTGAGGGAGGCGAGATTGAGATGGTTTGGACATGTGCAGAGGAGGGACATAATTATATTGGTAGAAGAATGCTGAGGATGGACCACCAGGTAGGAGGAAAAGAGGAAGGCCAAGAAGGAGGTTCATGGATGTGGTGAGGGAAGACATGCAGGTAGTTGGTGTAAAAGAGGCAGATGTAGAGGACAGGGTGGTATGGAGATGGATGATCCGCTGTGGCGACCCCTAATGGGAGCAGCCGAAAGAAGAAGAAGAAGAAGACTAAAATGTGTTATTATAGTAAATAAAACACCATATAACTAAGTGTAAAAATTTTGATAAGTTTATTTCATCAAAGAAAATAACACACCTAGTGTTGTGAGACAGAACATTTGACTGTATTCCTGTAATTCATTCTGTGTTTAAGGATGAAGTTGATATAAATTGCATCATACAGACTGTTGGCACAAGGAATAGTTTAGTATATCTTCATTGTAAAGTGCTCTGCACTGCCTTCCTGTTACAGTTTGAGTTTATATTTCAATACAATGGGTCTCATTCGCTAATAATTGCGTACGTGTTTTGTATTTGGGAGGTTATGCTATGCAGGTAGTTGGTTTGAAAGAGGCAGATGTAGAGGACAGAGGGTGTGGAGACGGATGATCAACAATCAAGGATTACAGGATCAACTGTTTCAACCCCTAATGGGAGAAGCCGAAAGAAGAGGAAGAAGAATTGGAGTTCTCAACTAGCTATCTATTAGTATAAAAAAGTCGTCCTTTCAGACACAGTTGGAGTTCTATTAAAGTCTAAAAAACTCCCCTCCACAGTGAAAAAGATGCTTAAGGCTTCCTGGTACAATGAAAAGTGTGTCTCATTCCATCTTTTGGTCACTCACATGGGCTGTAGAATATTACGAGTCTCCGTGGCTACACACAAAAGCTGAACAAAGGCAACGTATGTCCTTATTACATAGTAATTTATCTGTAAGCCCATGTAAAGAACCACAGCATCACCAGCATGGAGACTTTTTTCATATTAAGGATCCTACCTTACAAATGTGATATTTACATAATATATACATTACATTAGTGACAGAAAGTAACCAAGTCAAACTAATAACAATTAAAATGAGTGGCACCTTTTTATAATCTGCCATTGTAAAAGGATTGTTTTCATTAATGCATAAATTATAATCCAGTATTTTTTCTGAATTGTGCATAAGGTTTATATTTTTGGCACTTAGTATTTTACTTATGCTTAAATAAGTATATAATAATATATTATACTTATACTAAAATGTAAATGCAGGACATTTTTTCTACAAGAGATCGTGATAATTGTTGCTGTGTATTCGGCCTGTTCTAGAGGCAGGATCATGGATAATAACCATAACCATTGTGGCAGCGGCGCGCACCCGTGTATTATCCATGATGCTGCATCTAGAACATTCCTCGTGATTAGTAATACATTTGTGTTTTCAGCACAATAGAATGCTCTATGCAGCATCATATAAAATAAACATGATCATTTATGCAGCTGGCGCGTCCACGCGAGCCGGTGTGGTCTCATCCGCGTGTGATGATGAGAAAATTCATTCGTGATAACGAGATCAGGAGAAAATGAAAACTAGAAAAACGGATCATTCATGGCCTTTTAGGACTTCCGTAATTTTAGCTCCTTTCCCCAAAATATTATATGCCGCAGTCTTAATTGAAGGGCCGCCCCTCCCCCACTCCGCACGTGTGCTGCTGAGTGTGCAGAATTGAGTGAGTGGAGCAGAGGTCTGGACAAGTTCAACAGGAGACTTTACCTACTGCGCGCTCATCATAATACAGCCGAGACTTTCACCTTAAAGGGAAGATTTCACACCATTTATGCACTTTTTTATAACTCATTATTAGCGTGCAGGTGCGGCCTTGGGAAAGTTTTTATTTATTAATGATTTATAAATTTAACCTCTGACCTCATCCTCAACATAATGAGCATTTTGATATTAATTTGACATGATATTAATTAAGAATTGTTCAGTGCTGTATAACATCGTTTTAAATTCAGTTTTAATGGCCAAATTGTTTTCCAGTGTTAATTGGGTGAAAATAGACAGTTAATCCTACACTGAAATCAGTTTCATATTTCTGTAGGCCAGGATGTTGCTTATTTGGCCACTGGGAAGTTTGGGGTGGGGGAGGGGAACAGTAGAATGGCTTAGTGTGGGGGAGGGGAACAGTAGAATAGCTTAGTGTGGGGGAGGGGAACAGCAGTTCACTGGGAAGAAGTTGGTGTAGTTTAGTGTGGGGGAGGGGAACCGCAGTCCACTGGGAAAAAGTTGGTGTAGTTTAGTGTGGGGGAGGGGAACCGCAGTCCACTGGGAAAAAGTTGGTGTAGTTTAGTGTGGGGAGGGAACAGCAGGCCACTTGAAAGAAGTTGGTGTAGTTTAGTGTGGAGGAGGGGAACAGCAGTCCACTGGGAAGTTTAGTGTGGGGGAGGGGAAGAGTAGAATGGCTTAGTGTGGGGAGGGGAACAGCAGGCCACTGGAAGTTTAGTGTGGGGGAGGGGAAGAGTAGAATGGCTTAGTGTGGGGGAGGGAAACAGCAGTCCACTGGGAAGAAGTTGGTGTAGTTTAGTGTGGGGGAGGGGAACAGTAGAATGGTTTAGTGTGGGGGAGGGGAAGAGCAGTCCACTGGGAATAAGTTGGTGTAGTTTAGTGTGGGGGAGGGGAACAGTAGAATGGTTTAGTGTGGGGGAGGGGAACAGCAGTCCACTGGGAAGAAGTTGGTGTAGTTTAGTGTGGGGGAGGGGAACAGTAGAGGCTGTGCTGCAGTACAGAGACTCATGAAGCTCACTACAGAATTGCAACAGGAAGTTTAAGAAACAAATCAGAATCGAAAGAGAAAATAATAAGGAACAGAGTGAACTTGAACTGTATGTGGGGACTTTTGTGTTTGCTTCTTTATGAGCAAATATATTATAGTTATATTATTAGTTTATTATATGATATATTATTAGTTACAGTTATTAAAATGTTACAAATCATTCCAAACCCACATTATTGTCAGGAATCCGCCTGCCATGCCCCCTTTGGGGGCTGTCATTGCCTCCGCTTTCTCTAAAGCTCTGGTCTTCATTCATTGAACACACCTGAGACTCATTCACTCACTAATCACCTGCTCCTCTATAAACCCCTCATTCACCCACACTCCACTGTAGGTTTATGTCGGTCTGTTTCCCTCGCATGCATGTATTTCGCTTCGTACCATTTTGTCTCTGACTTCTCACTCTCTCCACGACTGCAATTCCTTTCCGAAGCGCACCCTGAATTACCCCGATCACTGTTTTGGATCTATGTTCATGCGTTTAGCGCGACGTTTAACCCGTGACTGCTCAGCACCACACAAGTATTTATGTTGGCTCTGCCTTGTTTTGTAAATAAACTTTGTTTTTTCTATACTTCGGCTTCCGCCTCCGTATCCCGCATAACAATTATCACTACCAGAGCGGTAGATGGCTCGTCACAGGTTTAAATAAGCTGGCTCATCATTAGCGAATCAGACGATCAAGAAGACAGCGCTTCCTGCCTGCATTGAGAGAACTTAGTTGGTTTTCGACATGGAAAACCCAGAAATTCCACCTTCAACTCCTTCACTTTCAACTGATCGTGGCGATGAGGAAGAAGACCACCCGTGGCCCTATTTAGAGTCCATGTTTGCATTTGTCGGAGTGAAAGACTAGAATGAAGTGCTTACTCTGCTCCGAAAGATTGAATAATTAAGAAAATGTCTTCAAAAATTCACCGTTGAATTTGAAGTTTAAGAAGGGAATAAGCTGTGGAGAAAAAAGCACAGGCAGGGAAGAGGGGGGGGGGCTTTAAAGGGGGAAGGGGAAAACTTGTTCTGTTTGTTTACAAAAAGTGAAGCTCTGTGTTTTTAGGTGTTCTAATCACTTTTGTTTTTACATAAGAAATACTTGAATGTGGGCTACTGGCCTTTGAGATCTTTTAGTTGTTCTGAGGATGAAAAGAAATGTGCAAGTTCCAAAAATGACTGCTTGATGCACATAGTTTAAGAAGGGAATCAGCTGTGGAGAAAAAAAGGCACAATCTGGGTATTCTTTCAGAATGTTGTTCCAAACTGTTTGACTGTTTGACACAAAAAAGATATTTAAAATAAACAAAAAATATGATGTCTTTTGACTGCTTTCTTCAATAACTACATACCACATACTTGTACTTTTACTTTCAGTATATTGAGTAGTAATTTTAAAATAAACTACTTGTAATACTTAGTATAAATGTTGAATACTTTAGTACTTCCACTTTAGTATGGTGCTTAAAGACACTTCAACTTCTCTCAAGTCACTTTTTTAAAGCAGCACTTTTTCAAGTCTGAGTCTCTAGTACTTTATACATCTCTGGTTAATAGTGTAACTCAGGATAAGGTAAGTTAAAATAACATACCTTTATTTGTCCAACGGTGGGAACATTTTTGTTTACAG
>JBCEWE010001208.1:20000-32611 GCA_039877035.1 Silurus lanzhouensis | reverse complement strand
ACACATCATACACTAACCACACACCAAACACACATCATACACTAACCACACCACCTACCAAACACCACATCATACACTAACCACACACCAAACACACATCATACACTAACCACACACCAAACACACATCATACACTAACCACACACCAAACACACATCGTACACTAACCACACACCAAACACAACAAACATACACTAACCACACACCAAACACAACAAACATACACTAACCACACACCAAACACACATCATACACTAACCACACACCAAACACACATCATACACTAACCACACAACAAACACAACAAACATACACTAACCACACACCAAACACACATCATACACTAACCACACACCAAACACACATCATACACTAACCACACACCAAACACACATCATACACTAACCACACACCAAACACACATCATACACTAACCACACAACAAACACAACAAACATACACTAACCACACGCCAAACACACATCATACACTAACCACACACCAAACACACATCATACACTAACCACACACCAAACACACATCATACACTAACCACACACCAAACACAACAAACATACACTAACCACACACCAAACACACATCATACACTAACCACACACCAAACACACATCATACACTAACCACACACCAAACACACATCATACACTAACCACACAACAAACACAACAAACATACACTAACCACACACCAAACACACATCATACACTAACCACACACCAAACACACATCATACACTAACCACACATCATACACTAACCACACACCAAACACAACAAACATACACTAACCACACACCAAACACACACCATACACTAACCACACAACAAACACAACAAACATACACTAACCACACACCAAACACACATCATACACTAACCACACAACAAACACAACAAACATACACTAGCCACACACCAAACACACATCATACACTAACCACACACCAAACACACATCATACACTAACCACACACCACACACATCATACACTAACCACACACCAAACACACATCATACACTAACCACACACCAAACACACATCATACACTAACCACACACCAAACACAACAAACATACACTAACCACACACCAAACACACATCATACACTAACCACACACCAAACACACATCATACACTAACCACACACCAAACACCACAAACATACACTAACCACACACCAAACACAACAAAAATACACTAACCACACACCAAACACACATCATACACTAACCACACACCAAACACAACAAACATACACTAACCACACAACAAACACAACAAACATACACTAACCACACACCAAACACAACAAACATACACTAACCACACAACAAACACAACAAACATACACTAACCACACAACAAACACAACAAACATACACTAACCACACACCAAACACACATCATACACTAACCACACACCAAACACAACAAACATACACTAACCACACACCAAACACACATCATACACTAACCACACACCAAACACAACAAACATACACTAACCACACACCAAACACAACAGAAATACACTAACCACACACTAAACACACATCATACACTAACCACACACCAAACACAACAAACATACACTAACCACACACCAAACACAACAAAAATACACTAACCACACACTAAACCCACATCATACACTAACCACACACCAAACACAACAAACATACACTAACCACACACCAAACACAACAAACATACACTAACCACACAACAAACACAACAAACATACACTAACCACACACCAAACACAACAAACATACACTAACCACACAACAAACATACACTAACCACACACCAAACACAACAAACATACACTAACCACACAACAAACACAACAAACATACACTAACCACACACCAAACACACATCATACACTAACCACACACCAAACACAACAAACATACACTAACCACACACCAAACACAACAAACATACACTAACCACACAACAAACACAACAAACATACACTAACCACACAACAAACACAACAAACATACACTAACCACACACCAAACACACACCAAACACTAACCACACAACAAACACAACAAACATACACTAACCACACACTAAACACACATCATACACTAACCACACACTAAACACACATCATACACTAACCACACACCAAACACAACAAACATACACTAACCACACAACAAACATACACTAACCACACACCAAACACAACAAACATACACTAACCACACACTAAACACACATCATACACTAACCACACATCATACACTAACCACACACCAAACACAACAAACATACACTAACCACACAACAAACATACACTAACCACACAACAAACACAACAAACATACACTAACCACACACCAAACACACATCATACACTAACCACACAACAAACACAACAAACATACACTAACCACACACTAAACACACATCATACACTAACCACACACTAAACACACATCATACACTAACCACACACTAAACACACATCAAACATACACTAACCACACACTAAACACACATCATACACTAACCACACACTAAACACACATCAAACATACACTAACCACACACTAAACACACATCAAACATACACTAACCACTCACTAAACACACATCATACACTAAACACACACTAAACACACATCAAACATACACTAACCACACACTAAACACACATCATACACTAACCACACACCAAACACACATCATACACTAACCACACACCAAACACAACAAACATACACTAACCACACAACAAACATACACTAACCACACACCAAACACAACAAACATACACTAACCACACACCAAACACACATCATACACTAACCACACAACAAACATAACAAACATACACTAACCACACACTAAACACACATCATACACTAAACACACACTAAACACACATCATACACTAACCACACACTAAACACACATCAAACATACACTAACCACACACTAAACACACATCAAACATACACTAACCACACACCAAACACAGCAAACATACACTAACCACACACTAAACACACATCATACACTAACCACACACCAAACACACATCTAACATACACTAACCACACACCAAACACAACAAAAATACACTAACCACACACCAAACACACATCTAACATACAATAACCACACACCAAACACAACAAACATACACTAACCACACACCAAACACACATCATACACTAACCACACACCAAACACAACAAACATACACTAACCACACACCAAACACAACAAAAATACACTAACCGCACACCAAACACACCAAACATACACTAACCACACACTAACCACACATCATACACTAACCACACACTAAACACACATCAAACATACACTAACCACACACCAAACAACAAAAATACACTAACCACACACCAAACACAACAAACATACACTAACCACACACCAAACACACATCGTACACTAACCACACACCAAACACACATCAAACATACACTAACCACACAACAAACATACACTAACCACACACCAAACACAACAAACATACACTAACCACACAACAAACACAACAAACATACACTAACCACACATCAAACATACACTAACCACACACCAAACATACATCATACACTAACCACACACCAAACACACATCAAACATACACTAACCACACACCAAACACAACAAAAATACACTAACCACACACCAAACACAACAAACATACACTAACCACACACCAAACACACATCATACACTAACCACACACCAAACACACACCAAACATACACTAACCACACACCAAACACAACAAAAATACACTAACCACACACCAAACACAACAAACATACACTAACCACACACCAAACACACATCATAGACTAACCACACACCAAACACACATCAAACATACACTAACCACACACCAAACACAACAAAAATACACTAACCACACACCAAACACATCAAACATACACTAACCACACACCAAACACAACAAAAATACACTAACCACACACCAAACACACATCATACACTAACCACACACCAAACACAACAAACATACACTAACCACACACCAAACACAACAAAAATACACTAACCACACACCAAACACACATCTAACATACACTAACCACACACCAAACACAACAAAAATACACTAACCACACACCAAACACAACAAACATACACTAACCACACAAAAACACACATCATACACTATCCACACACCAAACACACATCAAACATACACTAACCACACACCAAACACAACAAAAATACACTAACCACACACCAAACACAACAAACATACACTAACCACACACCAAACACAACAAACATACACTAACCACACAACAAACATACAATAACCACACAACAAGCATACACTAACCACACACCGAACACACAACAAACATACACTAACCACACACCAAACACACATGAAACATACATTAACCACACACCAAACACACATCAAACATACACTAACCACACAACAAACATACACTGAACACACAACAAACATACACTAACCACACAACAAACACACAACAAACATACACTAACCACACACCAAACACATCAAACATACACTGACCACACACCAAACAAACAACAAACATGCACTTACAACACACGAAACACACAACAAACATACACTAACCACACACCAAACACACAACAAACATACACTAACCACACACCAAACACACAACAAACATACACTAACCACACACCAAACACACATGAAACATACATTAACCACACACCAAACACACATCAAACATACACTAACCACACAACAAACATACACTAATCACACACAAACACACTAACCACACACCAAACACACAACAAACATACACTAACTACAAACCAAACACACAGCAAACATACACTAGCCACACACCAAACACACGTCAAACACACCAAACACACACGCCAAACACACAAACATATAAACACACACCAAACATACAAAAACACAAGCAAGCCCACCACACACAAACATACACCAAAAACACACTAAAACACACTTACACACCCGCCAAACAAACAAACAAACAACACCTACCAAATACACACACACACACACACACACACACACACACACACACACACACACACACACACACCAAACATACAAAAACACAACCAAACCCACCAAACACACACACACCCACCACACAAACAAAGCACACCTACCAAACATACACAAACACACACACACATCAAAACACACAAACACACAAACACCACTCATACAAAAACACATACACACCAAACCTACCAGACACACAAACATACACACACACCTTTTTAAGATGGTTTCAGGATTCTGGCCGTAGTTGTTCATTTCCACCGCAACCTGATGAAGCTGCTTAATGCCATCATTAGCCATCGCTATGGCATTTTCAAATTCACTCATAGATCCTCCCTGTATCTCACACACACCACACACCACACACACACACACACACACACACACACACACACATTCCAAAAAATAGTAAAGATTAGTAATGTCTGTGTGTGAAGTTTGTGTCTAGTGTGTTTTTCAGCATGTGTGCAGTGTGTGTAGTGTTTTTCTGTGTGTGAGGTTTTTCATGTGTGTGTGTGTGTGTGTGTGTGTGTGTGTGTGTGTGTGTGTGTGTGTGTGTGTGTGTACTCACTTGCTCCAGTATAGTTTTAGCCATTTCGAGGTTGTTCATGCATTGATTATATACAACCTGGCCTTTCTTTTGGAAAGTCATCATGCTAAAACACACACACACACACACCACACACACACACACACACACACACACACACACACACACACAATTAACAAAGTGATTATCACTCAATATATACCATTGATTTATTTTCTTTTTTTTTTTTTACATGTGTGGGTATTACTCTGGGTCTGTACCAGTTGTGTATGAGTTTTTCTGTAAGATGATGTGTGTAACTTGCGTGTAAGATGTGTGTAAGTTGTGTGTATTTGGTGTGTGTAAGCTTTGTGTTAGTTGATGTGTGTAAGCTGTGTGTAAGTTGTGCAAGATGTGTAAGCTGTGTGCAATTTAAGATAAGATAAGATAAGATAAGATAAGATATACCTTTATTCGTCCCAGATTGGGGAAATTTCTTTGTTACAGCAGCAAAGGAAATTAAAAAAAAAATACAAATAATTTGTGTGTATATGTTGTTGTTGTTGGTTGATGTGGAAGTTGTGCAATGTGTGCTATTGTGTTTACATGTGAAAACTCACACACACAGATCAGTCTTTCTTACATACATCAAATATACATCACATCTGTCACAAAATATTCAATGTATGTAAAATATTTCCAGATCAGTGTGAGTCACAAGTGTGAATGTGTGTTTGTTTTGGTTTCAGTCTCTGCCTCATGATAACATCTTTATTACTCTGATGTGTTCACCTGTAATGTTTAATTTTCATTGGTTTCTACCTTTCTATTGTCATTTTAAAAACTCATTTCCAGTCCTCACTTCACTCCAGCGCTGTCCTCACTTTACTCCAGCTCCGTCTTCACTCCAGCTTCATCCTCACTTTACTCCAGCTCCGTCCTCACTTTACTCTAACTCTCACTTTACTCCAGCTCCGTCCTCACTTTACTCTAACTCTCACTTTACTCCCGCTCCGTCCTCACTTTACTCCAGCTCCGTCTTCACTCCAGCTTCATCCTCACTTTACTCTAACTCTCACTTTACTCCCGCTCCGTCCTCACTTTACTCTAACTCTCACTTCACTCCAGCTCCGTCCTCACTTTACTCCAGCTCCGTCTTCACTCCAGCTTCATCCTCACTTTACTCCAGCTCCGTCCTCACTTTACTCTAACTCTCACTTCACTCCAGCTCCGTCCTCACTTTACTCCAGCTCCGTCTTCACTCCAGCTTCATCCTCACTTTACTCTAACTCTCACTTCACTCCAGCTCCGTCCTCACTTTACTCCAGCTCCGTCTTCACTCCAGCTTCATCCTCACTTTACTCTAACTCTCACTTTACTCCCGCTCCGTCCTCACTTTACTCTAACTCTCACTTTACTCCCGCTCCGTCCTCACTTTACTCTAACTCTCACTTCACTCCAGCTCCGTCCTCACTTCACTCCAGCTCCGTCCTCACTTCACTCCAGCTCCGTCCTCACTTTACTCCAGCTCCGTCCTCACTTTACTCCAGCTCCGTCCTCACTTTACTCTAACTCTCACTTCACTCCAGCTCCGTCCTCACTTTACTCTAACTCTCACTTTACTCCAGCTCCGTCCTCACTTTACTCTAACTCTCACTTCACTCCAGCTCCGTCCTCACTTTACTCTAACTCTCACTTTACTCCAGCTCCGTCCTCACTTTACTCTAACTCTCACTTCACTCCAGCTCCGTCCTCACTTTACTCCCTCACTCCAGCTCCGTCCTTTACTCTAACTCTCACTTTACTCCAGCTCCGTCCTCACTTTACTCTAACTCTCACTTCACTCCAGCTCCGTCCTCACTTTACTCTAACTCTCACTTTACTCCAGCTCCGTCCTCACTTTACTCCAGCTTCATCCTCACTTCACTCCAGCTCCGTCCTCACTTTACTCTAACTCTCACTTCACTCCAGCTCCGTCCTCACTTTACTCCAGCTCTCACTTTACTCCAGCTCCGTTCTCACTTTACTCCAGCTACATCCTAACTTTGCTCCAGTTGTTACTTTGCTCCAGCTCAGTTATCACTTCGATCCAGCTGGGTCTCGTTACTTTAGCTTGATCCTCACTCTACCCCTGCTATGTCCATATTTTACAGCAACTCATTATGGAGTTTTGCACCAGCTTGGTCCTCATTTCACAGCTCCCAAGTCCTTACTTTACTCCATACTATGTCCTTTAATTTGCTCCTGCTTGGCCATTGCTAAGTCCTGGCTTAATAAAACATACACACACACGCAGAGCATTTACTCATTTTTTGGTTCAAACGTGATGTGGTTCAAAGGTTCATACGATGACCCGCTTATGTAATACCTACATAAGCTCCTACACACTCCCTTCTACACACACACTACTGTACACTCCTAGTCCCTGTAGAATGGGCAGCCTGTACATTTGGAAAGACTCCATCAATGCTGAACGCTATATAAAAATTTTGAGCAATAAATGCTTACATCCAGAAAACGTCTTTTTCAGGGAAGGTCTTGCATATTTGAGCAGGTCAATGCTAACTGCATACTGCATCTATTACAATAGCATGACTTCATAGTAGAAGTATTAGTAGTACATAGTAGTAAACAGTCTGGGTGCTGAACTGCTCCGTCTGCAGTCTAGACCTCTCATTTGAAAGCATTTGGTGCATCATATAACAAAAAATACAACAAAGGAAACCCAGAACTGTTGAGCAGATAGAATCCTGTATCAGACACATGTGACAACATTCCTCTCCCAAAACCTCATGTTTATGTTCACTGACAGAAGATGTGATGCTACACAGTGAGAAACATGTTCCTGTCACAACTTTAATGAGATGTGTTGTAGCCATCAAATTACAAATAACCTCATTTCTTTTCTTAAAATGGTAAAAATTCTCAGTTTAAACATTTGATATGATTTTTTTTGTTTTGTTGTGAATAAAATATGTTTATGAGTTTTGTTTTAATTTACAGTTTCAAAATGGTCAAAGGTCAATGTGTCAGAAACAAAAGCACTCCTGTTATGGACATAATGAGACAACCTGAGGGACAATCATGGTGGAACAGTCCACACACACACACACACACACACACACACACACACACACACACACACACACACAATCGTTAGATCAGTTACACAAACTCTGACCTTTGACCTCTGAAGGAAACTTCAGCCATTTGATCTGTAAAATGAAAGATACAATGCACAGTGCTGCTAGCTGCCCCACCCTGCTAAACTGAACTGCCCCAACCTGCTAAACTGAACTGCCCCCAACCTCCTGAACTGCCCCCAACCTGCTAAACTGAACTGCCCCCAACCTCCTGAACTGCCCCAACCTGCTGAACTGCCCCCAGCCTGCTGAATTGAACTGCCCCCAGCCTGCTGAATTGAACTGCCCCCAACCTGCTAAACTGCCCCCAACCTCCTGAACTGAACTCCCCCCAACCTGCTGAACTGCCCCCAACCTCCTGAATTGAACTCCCCCCAACCTGCTGAACTGAACTGCCCCCAACCTGCTGAACTGCCCCCAACCTCCTGAACTGAACTCCCCCCAACCTGCTGAACTGAACTGCCCCCAACCTGCTGAACTGATCTGTCCCCAACCTGTTGAACTGAACTGCCCCCAGCCTGCTGAACTGCCCAGCACTGCTGTGTATCTGCACTATGGATCATGTAGTTCTCTCCTGAGGAGCAGCTGAAGGTCACCACATATTTTAAACTCAGACCATTCTACAGTCACTGCATTGATCCAGAGATTATAGAGATCTCACTCATACACCTAATCAGGTGAGGGTTAGGAGCCTCACACAGGGGCCACACTCAGGGACCTCATACAGAAGCCCCACTCAGGGGTGGGGGTGGAGCTTCAGCATTGTTAGAACTCTGTGTGTTGTGTGTGTGCGCGCGCTTCTCACCTTCCCTGACCCTTCATGCTGTAAGTGTGTCCACTGAAGCGCTGCTGCATCATGCTCTCACTCAGGTCCGATTGGAAGCCGTTTCCGGTCGTGTACACCTGGTCGCTCACGCGCATGGTGGATCCGCGCGACACGGTGGGAAAGCGCGAGGAGGGAGTGCCGTGCGCGCTCATCGTGAACGCGCACTGGGTTCTGTCTTCACTTCAACCAAAACGCACCAAAATACAATCCAACTTCAGAAAGAGTGTAAGTGTGTGTGTGTGTGTGTGTGTGTGTGTGTGTGTGTGTGTGTGTAGATATACACATATATATGAGAGAAAGAGAGAGAGAAAGTGAGTGAAGTGCGCACTTCTCCTCTCTGCTCCCGATCGCGGAAGAGCTCCACACACTCCTACAGCCGGGAATACAGCCCAGTGGGCGGGGCTTAGCTGTGTGTGTGTGTGTGTGTGTGTGTGTGTGTGTGTGTGTGTGTGTGTGCAGAGCCCGTATTTTATAAAAAGTACTGTTTAAACAACACTTTATTACATTATAATTTTATATTAGATGACGTACGACGATGAATCCATTCCTGCTCTCTCTCTCTCTCTCTCTCTCTCTCTCTCTCTCTCTCTCTCTGTGTGTGTGTGTGTGTGTGTGTGTGTGTGTGGTGATGAGAGACAGACAGGTGAGTTCACACAGGTAAGTAATTTTTAGGTGTGTGTGAGAATTATAAATGGGAGAGTGAGAGTGAAGACACACCCTGTGTGTGTGTGTGTGTGTGTGTGTGTGTGTGTGTGACACAGAGAAAGAGGACACACCCAATGCTGGAATGTCCTCACACAGTAACGACCGTTTACACACATACACACACACACATGCAGATAGATAGAGAGAGAGAGAGAGAGAGAGAGAGAGAGAGAGAGAGAACACAGATTTGGTTATCAGAAAGTTTTTAGAGAAAGATTTACAGAAGAAACAAAACAATTATAAGATGTAGAAGTGTCAGTACAAATGTCATAGCAACACTCAAGTGTCAGTAGTGTTGGGTCAGTAGTGTTAGATCAGTAGTGTTGGGTCAGTAGTGTTGGTTCTGTAGTGTTGGGTAAGTAGTGTTGGGTCAGTAGTGTTAGATCAGTAGTGTTAGATCAGTAGTGTTGGGTCAGTAGTGTTAGATCAGTAGTGTTAGGTCAGTAGTGTTGGGTCAGTAGTGTTGGTTCTGTAGTGTTAGATCAGTAGTGTTGGGTCAGTAGTGTTAGATTAGTAGTGTTGGGTCAGTAGTGTTAGATCAGTAGTGTTGGGTCAGTAGTGTTAGATCAGTAGTGTTGGTTCTGTAGTGTTAGATCAGTAGTGTTGGGTCAGTAGTGTTAGATTAGTAGTGTTGGGTCAGTAGTGTTAGATTAGTAGTGTTGGGTCAGTAGTGTTAGATCAGTAGTGTTGGGTCAGTAGTGATAGATTAGTAGTGTTGGGTCAGTAGTGTTAGATCAGTAGTGTTGGGTCAGTAGTGTTAGATCAGTAGTGTTGGGTCAGTAGTGTTAGATTAGTATTGTTGGGTCAGTAGTGTTAGATCAGTAGTGTTGGGTCAGTAGTGTTGGGTCAGTAGTGTTAGATCAGTAGTGTTGGGTCAGTAGTGTTAGATTAGTAGTGTTGGGTCAGTAGTGTTGGGTCAGTAGTGTTAGATCAGTAGTGTTAGATCAGTAGTGTTAGATTAGTAGTGTTGGGTCAGTAGTGTTAGATCAGTAGTGTTGGGTCAGTAGTGTTAGATCAGTAGTGTTGGGTCAGTAGTGTTAGATCAGTAGTGTTGGGTCAGTAGTGTTGGATCAGCAGTGTTTATCAGCACTTATGTACCTAAATCCTTCAAACTGCAGTATCAACCCCCTAATGAAGAAACCTGACCTTCACCCTGTCAGCTGTCCAACTACAGTCCAATATCAAACCTCCTCTTTATCTCCAAGATTCTAGAAAAGGTTGGAGCACAGCAGTTCTGCTCACATCTACTGAGGAACAACATTTATGAAATGTAGCAGTCAGGATTTCATCATAGCACAGAGACGGCGCTAGTTAAGGTGCTAAATGACTGTTATTGATCTCTGATCAGGGTTTTGTCTCTTTACTTGTGTTGCTCGACCTCAGTGCAGCTTTTCACACCATTGACTATTTAACCAACTGTCTGTTTATCTCTCACTGAACAACCTCTATGATCCAAACCAGTCGGGCTTCAAAGTGGCACATTCCACAGAGACAGGCCTTTTGGCTGTAACTGGGAAACTACATGCTGCTCGATCAGCCAAGCTGTCATCTGTAAAGATCCTCCTTGACCTTTCAGCAGCATTCGACACAGTCTGCCACAAGACTCTCTTGTCTACCCTCAGGAGCCTAGGCCTCCATGGAGCAGCATGGAAACAGATTGCTTCCTACCTGGAAGGTCGCTCATACCAGGTAACATGGTCCACACCTGCCCCAGACTCTCTACTGATGTCCCACAATGCTTGGTACTTGGTCCCCTCCTTTTCCCCTCTATACCCATTATAAAATACTACTACTGACGTATAAAGCACTTAACGCTCTCACGCTGCAGTATCTGAGTGAACTTCTGTACCAGGATGATGCGTTACTAGGTGGATGTCCTGCATCATTAATAAACAAGCTTCAGTTAGTTCAGAATGCAGCAGCCAGAGTTCTTACAAGGGCAAGAAAATATGATCACATAACCCCGATCTTATCGTCCCTACATTGGCTTCCTGTTAAGTTTCGAATAGACTACAAACTATTACTTCTCACTTGTAAAGCACTAAATGGTTTATCTCCATGTATCTATCCAGTCTTTTAACTCGCTACAATCCGCCACGCTCCCTGAGATCTCAAAACTCTGGGCTTCTTGTAGTTCCTAGAATAGCAAAGTCCACTAAAGGTGGTAGAGCTTTTTCACATTTAGCTCCTAAACTCTGGAATAGTCTTCCTGACGGTGTTCGGGGCTCAGACACACTCTCCCAGTTTAAGTGTAGATTAAAAACATATCTTTTTAGCAAAGCCTACACATAACACACATCACAT
>JBCEWE010001208.1:2500-15000 GCA_039877035.1 Silurus lanzhouensis | reverse complement strand
AAAACACACACACAGGTTTCAGCTCCCCTCCTTTCCCTTAGGCATGGAGAACAAAAAATGTGTAGAAACACACACACACACACACACACACACACACAATATTTTCATTTGCAAAAAAAACCATCATTGCACAAAAACAGAGTTGTGCAAAGGTTTTAGCACCTCAAAGACATACACATGAACTCTAAACGTATTCTCTACACCCCTGTGCATGTGCACTTTCACGTGTCATTCATTTTACAATATTTATTTTTGTATTTGTTTGAGTTCAGGGTATGAAACAGCGTGAAACAGCGCACAGAGTTCCAACACAAAACGGCTGACAGAGAGTCCATTTCCATTTTTTTGGGGGATCTCCAGGGTGTTAATGAGAAACATCACCAGCTGCACAGAGTCGCCTCCAAACGAAGAGAACATCATCCAGAGGCAGACCAGGATGTAGGGGAAAGATCTGAAGAGAGGAGAGACAGAGAGACAGAGAGAGAGAGAAGAGGGGGAGAGAGAGAGAGAAAAAGAGAGAGAGAGCGAGAGAGAGAGAGTGAGAGAGAGAGAGAGAGAGAAGAGGGGTGTGAGAGAGAGAGAGAGAGAGAGAGAGAGAGAGAGAGAGAGAGAGAAGAGGGGTGTGAGAGTGAGAGAGAGAGAAGAGGGGTGTGAGAGTGAGAGAGAGAGTAAGAGAGAGAGAGAGAGAGAGAGAGAGAGAGAGAGAAGAGGGGTGTGAGAGAGAGAGAGAGAGAGAGAGAGAGAGAGAGAGAGAGAGAGAGAGAGAGAGAGAGAGAGAGAAGAGGGTTGTGAGGGAGAGAGAGAGAGAGAGAGAGAGAGAGAGAGAGAGAGAGAGAAGAGGGTGACAGGAAGAGAAGGATATGGATTATTAAGTCTCCTGATTGGTGTATGAAAGTTAATGTCACTGTGCAGTTTGGACTCTGGTGAGATTCACTCTGGCAGCAGAACTAAAAGGGAGAAGCAGAAGGAAACACAGACATGAGGATCTCTGGGATAAGAGACGACCCACCACACCACCATCAACAAACCTGAGTGAACGTGTGAGAGTGAGGAGACGACAGCATCCAAATATCCCAGTTCACCAAACACTCCATATCCATGATCCCTCCAGATCTGCTCCTTTACCTCACAAACACCTACTGACTAAAGACTCCACTAAATAAATAAGTTTTCAGCCTCGACTTGAACACTGAGACTGTGTCTGAGTCCCGAACACTGGTTGGAAGGTTGTTCCATAACTGTGGGGTTTATAAGAGAAACATCTGCCCCCTGCTGGAGTCTTCATTATTTGAGGTACCAACAAATAACCTGCACCTTTTGATCTAAGTAGGCGTGGAGGATCATCCTGGTACAGAAGTTCACTCAGATACTGCGGCGTGAGAGTGTTAAGTGCTTTATACGTCAGTAGTAGTATTTTATAATCAATGTGAGATGGAATTGGATTAGGAGAGAGTGTAGAGTAGATCGTTAATAGTGTTTTCTTCTTCTTCTTGCGGCTGCTCCCGTTAGGGGTCACCACAGTGGATCATCCTTCTCCACACTACCCTGTCTTCTACATCTGCCTCTTTTAAATGAACCACCTGCATGTCTTCCCTCACCACATCATTAAACCATCGTTAAGTGTTTATAGTTATATTTCTGACGTTATCTCTTATGTGCTGATACACACACACACACACACACACACCACACACACACACACACACACACACACACACACACACACAGAGATAAGAGTGTGTTCTTGCTGCATTGCACAGGTTCATCATCATTGAGGCAGTTGATATGAAAGCAGTGAGAACCTCCTACTGAAATCTGCAGTTCAGCCATTAGGAATATGTGAGTTTTAACAAGGAACAGTTCTGACCTGAGCAGTATGACCCACAGGCCCCGCCCCCTCAGGAGGTGTTCAGGCCCAGTAGGTTTAGCTTCTCAATCAGGTGCTGAGGGATGATTGTGTTGAATTTTGAGCTGAAGTCTATGAACAGACTTCGTGCATATGATTCCTTGTTGTCCAGGTGGGTGAGGGCCAGGTGAAGGGTCGTGGAGATGGCATCGTCTGTGGAGTGGTTTGGAAGATACGCAAACTGCATGGGGTCCAGTGAGGGTGGCAGCTGGGCCTTGATGTGTCTTATGACCAGCCTCCCAAAGCTCTTCATCACGATGGTTGTGAGCGCTAAAGGACGATAGTCATTGAGGCAGGAGGCAGGAGACTTCTTCAGCACAGGGACGATGGTCGTCGTCTTGAGGCACGTAGGAACAACAGTGCTGTTCGCCTCTCTGATGGCACGGGACAGTTTGGCACTCGCTGTTTTTAAGGCCGTCTTGTCCCCTGCTCTGAAGGTGGAGTCTCTGGATTTTAGCAGCGCACGCACCTTAGCGGTCATCCACGGCTTCTGGTTGGAGCGTGTGGTGATGGTCTTGGAGAAGGTCACGTCATCAATGCACTTGCCGATGTAGCTGGTCACTGTTGACGTGTTCTCCTCCAGCTTCAGCTTCCCTGAACATGTTCCAGTCAGTGCATTCAAAGCAGTCCTGAAGAGCAGACATGGATCCTGCTGGCCAGGTTCTCACTTGCTTATGAGCTGGTCTTAAATGCCTGTTGAGCAGTCTGTATGCTGTGATCAGCATAACAGGGATGTGTAACTCGAGCAGCCCTTCTGCTTCCTCTTGCAGCGCTTCCAATTCTTCCTCGTCTGTACATCGAGGTCTGGAGGCCTGGTTCTTGAACACGCAAGTCGCAAGCTTCTGCTGCAGATCATCATTTATCGTGTTGTTGGGGTTGTTTCTGAGTTCCTGAGTGTTCGGCGGTGGTACACAGGGACACCGGTTGTTTTAATGTCCATATGTTGTGTAAGGCGGGCTACAAAGTGAATGTACCACCATTTTGGGTCCCGAGCGGCCGCTGTGAGCTACTGCTGCGCCGCCATCTTGGATCTCATTTTTGTCTATGATAGAAATAAACATACAAATATCTATCACCAGAAAACATGTTTACATTTAACATTTACATGTATAATATTTAGCAGGTGCCCTTATCCAGAGCAACAATTGAGCAGTTGAATGTTAAGGGTCTTGTTCGAGGGTCCAGCAGTGGCAGCTGATAATTTTCACCCCTCTTCTCTCTCTCTCTCTGTCTGGATTATGTTCTCTTCAATTTGAGGCGACTGTGTGCAGCTGGTGATGCTTCTTATCAACGCCCTGGAGATCCATGTAATTCTGGAGTAAGAACAGGAGCTTTGAGGATGGATTTGGACTGTAGTTAATATCTACAGTCTGCTACACTGACTCAGGACTACAGTTTGCTCTGATCTCCATCACTGCACCTCAACACTGTTTATCTGTAATAAATGGACATTCGGTGGCACCCAGATGAGGATGAGGTTCCCAATTAAAGAATTGAATTGAACGTTTGACCTTCTTACAACCACTTACATCTCCCCATGTTCTTTACCTTCAGATCACTACTACTAGCTAGTTATCTTTAGGCAGATTAACAATTTGTGTTATTTCATGATATGACAACTGACAAAAATCTAATGTAATACACATGTCCGCATAGCAGTACTAAGTGTTAACTTCTCTACCTGTAATGCTTGTGAGGGGGTGAGCCCCTAGAGTTTACAGGTGGGTGAGGTCCTTGGAGCTGCCCTGGAGCTTCTGGGTGGGTGTGACCCTCAGATCTTGCCCTTGGAGCTTCTGGGTGGGTGTGGCCCCTAGACCTTGCCCTTGGAGTTTACAGGTGGGTGTGGCCCCAAGACCTTGCCCTGCAGCTTGAGGGTGGGTGTGGCCTCTGGAGCCACCAGTCCTCTTTGACTGATTTGTTCACACGTGGCTGTTTAACCCCTGCGTTTTGAGCCTGCTGTGATGCTTGTGCTCAGATTTCCCACATCATTAGTGCAGGAGAAGCTTATTACTAATGGACTGTTTCAGATGTTTTATGTAACAGGGTCTGGCCTTGGAGCTGTCTCAGACACATGGAGATGTATTTCACTACATGTGGACAGATGCACCAACTCAGAATGTGGTGTGAGTAATCAGATCACAGAAGTGATTCTTTCTTTCGGCTTCTTTCTCTCCTCCACACGTTTGATTTGGCACGTTTTTACGCTGGGTGCCCTTCCTAAGGCATCCCTCCCCATTTATCCGGGCTTGGGACTGGCACTGAAAGTGGCTGGGGTTGGTTCCTTGACCGGGGATCGAACCCGGGCCGCATCGGTGAGAGCGCCGCATCCTAACCACTAGACCACCAGGGAACCTCCCAGATCACAGACGTGATACGGAAGTGTTAATGAGGTCATTAAAAAGACATTGTCTTGGCTTGATCAAGGCATTGAAAATTTCACTGGAGAAAAGATCATTATGACTTTGTAGGAAATGTAATCATCACCTCCAACGATTGGAGTGAGTTTTAATCATCTACAGAAGTGCTCTATGATGTCGATTAGAAACACCTCATTCTGATTCACCAGGTCAGGGTAGAATGGCACATGAAGCATGAAGCTTCTGAGCAACGACACAAAGGCGAGTCTGTGTGCAGCCTTATCTGCAGGATCTATTCAAAAGAAAGGGGAAAAAAAGGAATGAAGGGCGATTGTGCAATGTAGGATTAGATCATCAGCATTTAGACAGGAGGGTGAGTGAAGAATGGTTGTAAAGACATGAATAAAAATTAGGAGAGAAAAAAATAACTGCACTTCCTGTCATCTTCTTGGTCCCTTTGGTCCCTCACTGCATTTAGATAAATGTGATGGAACCTGGTCTGTAAAAGCAGTACCTTAATCCCCTACCATAATCAATTACCCTTAATCCCCTATCCATAATCCCCCACCCATAATCCCCCATGATCAGACTAATCAGTTTCACATTACTGCATCAGGCCACTAGAGGGCTCCAATGTGCAGATCAGACCCATAGACAGTGTAATAGCTAGACACTATGACAGACAGTGAGAGAGACGGGTGAGTGAGTGAGTGAGTGAGAGAGTAAGTGAGAGAGTGAGTGAGTGGGTAAGTGAGAGAGTGAGTGAGTGAGTGAGTGAGAGAGAGAGAGTGAGTGAGTGAGAGAGTAAGTGAGAGAGTGAGTGAGAGAGAGTGAGTGAGTGAGTGAGTGAGTGAGTGAGTGAGTGTGAGTGAGTGAGTGAGTGAGTGAGAGAGAGAGTGAGTGAGTGAGTGAGTGAGTGAGTGAGAGAGTAAGTGAGTGAGAGAGAGTGAGTGAGTGAGTGAGTGAGTGAGAGTGAGTGAGTGAGTGAGTGAGTGAGTGAGTGAGTGAGTGAGAGAGAGAGAGAGAGTGAGTGAGAGAGTGAGTGAGAGAGTAAGTGAGTGAGTGAGAGTGAGTGAGTGAGTGAGTGAGTGAGTGAGTGAGAGAGAGAGAGAGAGTGAGTGAGAGAGTGAGTGAGAGAGTAAGTGAGAGAGTGAGTGAGTGAGTGAGTGAGTGAGTGAGTGAGTGAGTGAGTGAGTGAGTGAGTGAGTGAAAACGACAGATGCGTTAATGTGAGTTCACTTTAATTCATAAACCACTGAAACCTTCAACAACATCTGGATCCATAGAACACACAGAAACCCTCTTTTACACACAGTGGGTTCAGGTTCAGTGACACGCTGCTGTAACACCCTAAGGGGCAGTATTACAGAGAGGGGGCAGTAACACACTGAGGGGCAGTATTACAGAGAGGGGGCAGTATTACAGAGAGGGGGCAGTAACACACGGAGGGGCAGTATTACAGAGAGGGGGCAGTAACACACTGAGGGGCAGTATTACAGAGAGGGGGCAGTATTACAGAGAGGGGGCAGTAACACACTGAGGGGCAGTATTACAGAGAGGGGGCAGTAACACACTGAGGGGCAGTATTACAGAGAGGGGGCAGTATTACAGAGAGGGGGCAGTAACACACGGAGGGGCAGTATTACAGAGAGGGGGCAGTAACACACTGAGGGGCAGTATTACAGAGAGGGGCAGTAACACACTGAGAGGCAGTATCACAGAGAGGGGGCAGTAATACGGAGAGGGGCAGTAACACACTGAGGGGCAGTATTACAGAGAGGGGGCAGTAATACGGAGAGGGGCAGTAACACACTGAGGGGCAGTATTACAGAGAGGGGGCAGTAATACGGAGAGGGGCAGTAACACACTGAGAGGCAGTATCACAGAGAGAGGGGGCAGTAATACAGAGAGGGGGCAGTAACACACTGAGAGGCAGTATTACAGAGAGGGGGCAGTAACACACTGAGGGGCAGTATTACAGAGAGGGGCAGTAACACACTGAGAGGCAGTATCACAGAGAGGGGGCAGTAATACAGAGAGGGGGCAGTAACACACGGAGGGGCAGTATTACAGAGAGGGGGCAGTAACACACTGAGAGGCAGTATCACAGAGAGGGGGCAGTAATACAGAGAGGGGGCAGTAACACACGGAGGGGCAGTATTACAGAGAGGGGGCAGTAATACAGAGAGGGGGCAGTAACACACGGAGGGGCAGTATTACAGAGAGGGGGCAGTAACACACTGAGAGGCAGTATCACAGAGAGGGGGCAGTAATACAGAGAGGGGGCAGTAACACACGGAGGGGCAGTATTACAGAGAGGGGGCAGTAATACAGAGAGGGGGCAGTAACACACGGAGGGGCAGTATTACAGAGAGGGGCAGTAACACACTGAGGGGCAGTATTACAGAGAGGGGGCAGTATTACAGAGAGGGGGCAGTAACACACGGAGGGGCAGTATTACAGAGAGGGGCAGTAACACACTGAGGGGCAGTATTACAGAGAGGGGCAGTATTACAGAGAGGGGGCAGTAACACACTGAGGGGCAGTATTACAGAGAGGGGGCAGTAACACACTGAGGGGCAGTATTACAGAGAGGGGGCAGTATTACAGAGAGGGGCAGTAACACACGGAGGGGCAGTATTACAGAGAGGGGGCAGTAACACACTGAGGGGCAGTATTACAGAGAGGGGGCAGTAACACACTGAGAGGCAGTATCACAGAGAGGGGGCAGTAATACGGAGAGGGGCAGTAACACACTGAGGGGCAGTATTACAGAGAGGGGGCAGTAATACGGAGAGGGGCAGTAACACACTGAGGGGCAGTATTACAGAGAGGGGGCAGTAATACGGAGAGGGGCAGTAACACACTGAGAGGCAGTATCACAGAGAGAGGGGGCAGTAATACAGAGAGGGGGCAGTAACACACTGAGAGGCAGTATTACAGAGAGGGGGCAGTAACACACTGAGGGGCAGTATTACAGAGAGGGGGCAGTAACACACTGAGAGGCAGTATCACAGAGAGGGGGCAGTAATACAGAGAGGGGGCAGTAACACACGGAGGGGCAGTATTACAGAGAGGGGGCAGTAACACACTGAGAGGCAGTATCACAGAGAGGGGCAGTAATACAGAGAGGGGGCAGTAACACACGGAGGGGCAGTATTACAGAGAGGGGGCAGTAATACAGAGAGGGGCAGTAACACGGAGGGGCAGTATTACAGAGAGGGGCAGTAACACACTGAGAGGCAGTATCACAGAGAGGGGGCAGTAATACAGAGAGGGGGCAGTAACACACGGAGGGGCAGTATTACAGAGAGGGGGCAGTAATACAGAGAGGGGGCAGTAACACACGGAGGGGCAGTATTACAGAGAGGGGGCAGTAACACACTGAGAGGCAGTATCACAGAGAGGGGGCAGTAATACAGAGAGGGGGCAGTAACACACGGAGGGGCAGTATTACAGAGAGGGGGCAGTAACACACGGAGGGGCAGGTGCAGGTGCAGGTTTTATTTCCCCCTGAGCCCAGCCTGAAGTGTGAACAAAAATATATTTAGGAAAATATCTGTGTGTGTGTGTGTGTGTGTGTGTGTGTGTGTGTGTGTGGTGTTTTATTCAATATACTGCATTACATATGATGTATATTTCCCATGGAGACCAGCAGATGGAGACATAATATAACGAGAACACTGATCCCAGGCACACTGCTGCTGCTGCTGCTGCTGTTTGACTAATTAGATCAGAAAATGAAAGTGCATCAGAACATTTAATTTGTGAATATTATTAAAACTCTTGTCACTGCTTATGTGGCACGATACTGAAGTGTACTGAGAGAGATGGGAGAAGATCAGGAGCTCTGAGGGCTTCTGGGAGTTTTTGCAGAACAGATGGTTCTGGATCATATAGAAGTTCTGGGGAAATGCTTAGGACCCATGTACACAAACACATGCCAGAAACCTGAGAATGTTCTTCAGACTGGGGGATAAACCTTTCAACTACTCCTTTATGGAAGTCTTTGTGAAAGCATCACTATTAACTTCACACATCTACACTTTGTGAACTTTATTCCACTCTTCTTTACAAAAAAGTTCAGATTGTGAGAGATCTCCTGTGTACATCTGTTGTTAGATCAAGTTTTGGATGGGATTGAGGTCTGGGCTCTGGCAGGACCATTCAGGGACTTTGATTCTATTTTTCTTTGATTAAACAAAGCCATGTTTTAGTTGATGTTGATGTGGACGTGATCCTTATTCATTTTCAGCTTTGTGACAGAGGACAAGAGGATTTTGAGCCAAAATATCTTGGTACAGTATTTGGGGCTTTTCATATTCCCATCTATCTTAACCATTGCCCCTGGTAGCCTTCATGATGAGTTTTCTCCTCATCCTCTCATCAGCTGATTGGTTCCTTTCAACAATTGAGTCTCTCAGTTTCTTAGGTGGCTCTTTGTGGATCTTAGTAGAACACAAGCAACATTAAAGTAACAGCTGACTTCAGTCCCATTTAGGCTCCAGGCCAGACGGTGAAGGTGAAGTGTTACTGTGCGTTAGACACTTAGAGTTCTGCTGTGAAAGCATCACACATTATACACTCAGGGTCTGGTAGGGGTTTAGTTCAGATGTTCCCAATCATTTCATTTCATTTCATTCCCAAGATTGAATATTTCTTTGGAATTTTGTTACTTAAAAAATTGAATATATTCAGTATATTATAATGAATATATAAATAATATTAAGGAGAAATAACACAAATATCAGACTTTTAATGTGACATCACACAACACAGAGCTAAAACACACAACACAGAGCTCCGACACACAACACAGAGCTCCGACACACAACACAGAGCTCCGACACACAACACAGAGCTCCGACACACAACACAGAGCTCCGACACACAACACAGAGCTAAAACACACAACACAGAGCTCCGACACACAACACAGAGCTCCGACACACAACACAGAGCTAAAACACACAACACAGAGCTAAAACACACAACACAGAGCTCCGACACACAACACAGAGCTCCGACACACAACACAGAGCTCCGACACACAACACAGAGCTAAAACACACAACACAGAGCTCCGACACACAACACAGAGCTCCGACACACAACACAGAGCTCCGACACACAACACAGAGCTAAAACACACAACACAGAGCTCCGACACACAACACAGAGCTCCGACACACAACACAGAGCTCCGACACACAACACAGAGCTAAAACACACAACACAGAGCTAAAACACACAACACATAGCTACGACACACAACACAGAGGTCCGACACACAACACAGAGCTCCGACACACAACACAGAGCTACGACACAACACAGAGCTCCGACACACAACACAGAGCTAAAACACACAACACAGAGCTCCGACACACAACACAGAGCTACAAGACACACAACACAGAGCTAAAACACACAACACAGAGCTCCGACACACAACACAGAGCTAAAACACACAACACAGAGCTCCGACACACAACACAGAGCTCCGACACACAACACAGAGCTACAAGACACACAACACAGAGCTAAAACACACAACACAGAGCTCCGACACACAACACAGAGCTCCGACACACAACACAGAGCTACAACACACAACACAGAGCTCCGACACACAACACAGAGCTCCGACACACAACACAGAGCTCCGACACACAACACAGAGCTCCGACACACAACACAGAGCTCCGACACACAACAGAGCTCCGACACACAACACAGAGCTCCGACACACACAACACAGAGCTAAAACACACAACACAGAGCTCCGACACACAACACAGAACACAGAGCTCCGACACACAACACAGAGCTCCGACACACAACACAGAGCTCCGACACACAACACAGAGCTAAAACACACAACACAGAGCTACGACACACAACACAGAGCTACGACACACAACACAGAGCTCCGACACACAACACAGAGCTACAAGACACACAACACAGAGCTAAAACACACAACACAGAGCTCCGACACACAACACAGAGCTCCGACACACAACACGGAGCTCCGACACACAACACGGAGCTCCGACACACAACACAGAGCTACAAGACACACAACACAGAGCTAAAACACACAACACAGAGCTCCGACACACAACACAGAGCTAAAACACACAACACAGAGCTCCGACACACAACACAGAGCTAAAACACACAACACAGAGCTCCGACACACAACACAGAGCTCCGACACACAACACAGAGCTACAAGACACACAACACAGAGCTAAAACACACAACACAGAGCTACAACACACAACACAGAGCTCCAAAACACAACAGAGTTCCAACACACACAACACAGAGCTCCAACACACACACCAAAATCACACAGCACAGAGCTAAAACACACAACACAGAGCTACATAACACAGCGCAGAGCTAAAATACACAACACAGAGCTAAAACACACAACACAGAGCTCCATCCACACAACACAGAGCTAAAACACACAACACAGAGCTACAACACACACAACACAGAGCTAAAACACACAACACAAAGCTAAAACACACAACACAAAGCTCCATCACACAACACAGAGCTCCATACACAACACAGAGCTACATCCACACAACACAGAGCTAAAACACACAACACAGAGCTCCATCCACACAACACAGAGCTCCATCCACACAACACAGAGCTAAAACACACAACACAGAGCTCCATCCACACAACACAGAGCTCCATACACACAACACAGTGCTACAACACACAACACAGAGCTAAAACACACAACACAAAGCTAAAACACACAACACAGAGCTCCATCCACACAACACAGAGCTAAAACACACAACACAGAGCTCCATTACACAACACGGAGCTCCATACACACAACACGGAGCTCCATACACACAACACGGAGCTCCATACACACAACACGGAGCTCCATACACACAACACAGAGCTCCATCACACAACACAGAGCTAAAACACACAACACAAAGCTAAAACACACAACACAAAGCTCCATACACACAACACGGAGCTCCATCACACAACACAGAGCTCCATCCACACAACACAGAGCTAAAACACACAACACAGAGCTAAAACACACAACACAAAGCTCCATACACACAACACGGAGCTCCATCACACAACACAGAGCTCCATCCACACAACACAGAGCTAAAACACACAACACAGAGCTAAAACACACAACACAGAGCTCCATCCACACAACACAGAGCTAAAACACACAACACAGAGCTCCATCCACACAACACAGAGCTCCATCACACAACACAGAGCTAAAACACACAACACAGAGCTAAAACACACAACACAGAGCTCCATCACACAACACAGAGCTCCATCACACAACACAGAGCTAAAACACACAACACAGAGCTAAAACACACAACACAGAGCTCCATCCACACAACACAGAGCTCCATCCACACAACACAGAGCTCCATCACACAACACAGAGCTCCATCCACACAACACAGAGCTCCATCCACACAACACAGAGCTCCATCCACACAACACAGAGCTCCATCACACAACACAGAGCTCCATCACACAACACAGAGCTAAAACACACAACACAGAGCTAAAACACACAACACAGAGCTCCATCCACACAACACAGAGCTCCATCCACACAACACAGAGCTCCATCACACAACACAGAGCTCCATCCACACAACACAGAGCTCCATCCACACAACACAGAGCTCCATCACACAACACAGAGCTAAAACACACAACACAGAGCTAAAACACACAACACAGAGCTCCATCCACACAACACAGAGCTCCATCACACAACACAGAGCTCCATCACACAACACAGAGCTAAAACACACAACACAGAGCTCCATCCACACAACACAGAGCTCCATCACACAACACAGAGCTCCATCACACAACACAGAGCTCCATCCACACAACACAGAGCTCCATCACACAACACAGAGCTCCATCACACAACACAGAGCTAAAACACACAACACAGAGCTAAAACACACAACACAGAGCTCCATCCACACAACACAGAGCTCCATCACACAACACAGAGCTCCATCACACAACACAGAGCTCCATCACACAACACAGAGCTAAAACACACAACACAGAGCTAAAACACACAACACAGAGCTCCATCCACACAACACAGAGCTCCATCACACAACACATATATATATATATATAGTGTATATTGTTTTTGTGTGTGTGTGTGTGTGTGTGTGTGT
>JBCEWE010001213.1:0-32647 GCA_039877035.1 Silurus lanzhouensis | reverse complement strand
CCTAATTCCCAAAACACACACACTATATTTCACTTAAAAATCATGTTAATGAAATCATTGGTCCACTTTGGTCCACTGTCCCAAACTACACACACACACACTTCTTCAGTTACAAGGTCATCCAAACACCACCATCATTCCACTCTGGGTCTGTCCCAAACCACACAATATTCCTTTGAAGGTCACATCAACACCACCATAGTCCACTATGGGTGTGTCTCAAACCACACACACTATTCACTTAGAAGGTTGTGTTAAAACCTTCATTCTGCCATTGTGGACATGTCCCCAAATCACACACACAAATATTAACTTAGAAGGTCACACACAGTCAGTCCATTGTCATAGTGTCCCAGTGTCCCAAACCTCACACCCTATTTACCTAAGAGTTTATCTAAACACTATAATTGTGCATTGTGAACATGTCCAAACCTCACACATTAATTAGTTCAATTGTTATTTAAATCGCTCCACTATTATCGCTCCACTGTGGGCGTGTCTCTACCCATACACTATTTGATTAGAAGTTTACATTAACAACAACACTAGTCCACTGTGGGTGTGTCCCTAACCACACACACTATTTACTCAAGAGGTCACATTACACAGTACCATTATCAGTCCACTGTGTCCTTAATAACACACACTTAATGTTTAGTTTGATGGTCATGCTAACACCATCACCGTCCCCGTCCCACCACACACACACACACACACACACACACACACACACACACACACACACACACACACACACACACACACACACACACACACACACACACACACACACACTCACACACACACACACACACACAATATACTTAAGAGGTCACATTAACACCATTAACATTCCAGCGTAGGCGTGTTCCAAACCACACAAACACTATTCACTTAAAAGTTAATCTAAACACCTTCATCATTCCACTGTGGGCGTGTCCCAAACCACACATACAATAGAAGACCACATTAACATTTGTCTTCTGTGAAAATTTCCCAACCCACACACAATTTGCTTAGAATGTCACACGAACACCACCATTAGTCCACTGTGGGCGTGTCCCAAACTATAAACACACCATTTACCCAACAAGCCATATTAATGCATTATCATTCCACTGTGGGTGTGTCCCAAACCACACACACTGTTCACTTAGAAGATTACATTCAGAAGTTTCAGATATAAAAACACCACAACTCAAGAGGTCACATTAACAAATTATCAGTCCATTGTTGCAGTTAGAAGGTCATGCTAACACCATCATGAGTCTATTGTGGGTGTGACTCAAACCACACACACAATTTGCTTAGAAGGTCACATAAACACCACCATTAGTCCACTGTGGGTGCGTCCCAAACCACACACATCCACTTAAATGGTCATTCTAACACCATCACCAGTCCACTGTGTCTTAAATCCACACATAAATTCCAATCCAACGTCATGCTAACAACAGAGTCTAATTTGGGTGTGTCCCAATCCACATTTAGTTGTAGGGTGTAAAACAAGTAAGACCTTCAACTTGGTTTAAGCCTCAGTTGGAGATAAAGTTTAAAATCCTCAGTTTATGAAGACTATTTTTTTATTTATGACAACATGCTAATACTAATCTCAGGGCAACATGCTGGAACACTGCTGGAACGAATCCATTTCATTTCCCGATTCCATAGATGAGGCAGATGATGAAATTTCAGGCTATAAAGATGCAGCTTTAGAGCCGGTGTCCTTACAGGACATCAAATCTCAGACTGCTGCAGAGACAGGAAAAGAATTGAGCCATAAAAATATATAGATATGTTCCACTGCTATGATTACAAAAAAAAGCCAGACAGTAAATTACGAAGATGGCTCGGCGCTACTCAACGCTGACTAGGAACGATAACAGCTCCAGATAAAAGCTCATTTTCCTTCAGAATATCGCAGCACAGGATCACCCTGAGATGTGAGGAGCACCGGTGGGAGTTTCTCCAGCACCTTTAAAGGAGACTGAAGCATTTTATTACATGACCTTTAGTAACCTTGTGTAAGAGGGAGCACAAAAAGTTCAAGAGGAGGAGCACAGGAGGAGAGATGGATGTAGATCTTCCCAATAAATACTGTTGGGTGAAGGACAAAGAGCAGGTGGATTATTTTTATTGCAAAGTAAAATAGACAAATATCTAGATATGATTTATTTTACATTTACAGCTGACCAGCAGATGATCCTGCACTCTAAAGTGCTTTTCTACTTCAACAATCGATCAATAGATAGATAGATAGATAGATAGATAGATAGATAGATATAGATAGATAAGATAGATAGATAGATAGATAGATAATTTTATAGACAGACAAATATACAGAGAAGACAGACCAGACAGACAGACGACAGACACAGACAGATAGATAGATAGATAGATAGATAGATAGATAGATAGATAGATAGATAGATAGATAGATAGATAGATTGATAGATAATTTTATAGACAGACACATATACAGAATGATAGATAGATAGATAGATAGATAGATAGATAGATAGATAGATAGATAGATAGATAGATAGATAGATAGATAGATAGATAGATATTTTATAGACAGACACATATACAGAATGATAGATAGATAGATAGATAGATAGATAGATAGATAGATAGATAGATAAGATAGATAGATAGATAGATAGTGAGTCACAAAGCTTAAAACTGAATCAGATTTGTTTTATTACTCATTTTCAGCATGAGGACATCAGACAGAGTGTTCTAGCAAGTGATGGGGCTAAACGAGCGAACATTTTTCCCTGCTCTCTAAGTGTGTGTGTGTGTGTGCGTGTGTGTGTGTGAGAGAGAGAGACTTAGCCTTTTAGCCTAAGGGCTGATGGATGAGAGAAAGTAAATAAGCATTACATTAACACTTGTCGATAAATCTCAAGGCCACTTCAGAGATGGGGGTAAAAATGTCTCCCTGACTATGAGTCACATCTGTACTGTGTGGGAAGACCGTGGAAAAACACTTCCTTCAGGTACTCTATATTTCAGCCGTGAACATACCTTCCATTTGTTGCTGATTAGCACTCTTTGACACTTGCACAAGAGTGGTCGTGTGTGTGTGTGTGTGGTGTGTGTGTGTGTGTGTATGTGTGTGTGTGTGTGTGTGTGTGTGTATGCATGTGTATGTGTGCTCAAGATTTACCACATACCCTTGGTGTTAATCCCATTTGGTAGATTAGCACACCTGGATTGAGGGATGATTTATGCAGAAGAGAGCGAGGAGGTTCTCCCAGGAGACAGCTCTGTCTCAGCAGAATGTCCCTCAGAGACTCCAAAGCTCAGGAACACTGAGAGTTGTGTGGAGCACCACTGGGATCTTTTCCGACACCTTTAAAGGAGATTTATTTTATTATGTAATCTTCATAAACCTTGTGAAGGAGAAGATTCGAGGTGGAAGGTCGAGAGGAGGAGCATGGGAAGTTGATCTTGCTTATATTGATTTTGCTGTCATCAGTGGGTTTCTTTAGGCAAGGGGAGGAGAGCATTCATGTTTGGGTTTGAGACCGCCAGAACAAAAAATATTGGATCAGCTCACTGCAGGATGTAATTCGGTCACGGTGGAAAATGGGTTTGGAGATTTGGACAGCACACAAAATACAAACTAATTTCTAGATACAGAAAAGATCAACTCAGGTTTATCAGAGGGCATCCGAGAGAGCATCGAGTGAAATTTAGCTCAATAAGATGAGGAAAGTGAAGTCACAGAGGTGTAGCACATGCAGGAAAAAGTGTGTTCTTGAGATTTGAACAACACACAAAGCAATCAAGCAAACTAGATGCAAAACCATCAGACTCGGAGACCATCAGTCTGTGATTCTGATCAGTGATTCCTTTCTGACCCTGATGGCCTCCCACTATCCAGCATTTATATAATCATGTATTGAGCCCTATGTTGTTTTTGTGTTGAGTTTGTATATGTATAATGCTTTGGTTTTAGATACCAATAAAAAAATCACTAAGAGCTTTGTTAGAGTTCAATTTATTTCCTTCTGGTTTTTTATGTGTCTAGAAACAAATCGCGTGCACAACATTGCGCTAATGTTTCGGAGCAGCAGCACATATTGCTGGATAATCAGGTGTCCAATACTTTACATTTATGTCAGTTGCCTCAGTTGCCTTATCCAGAGCAACTGAGCAATGATGCAGCATTGATCTAACACAATTATTAGCAGTTATCGGTGAAGGGCCTTTCTCAAGGGCACATCAGTGGCAGCTTTGTGGTGCTGTGTGTTCCTGAGATGAAGAGTCTGTGTTGAAGAAGCGAGACACAGAAATGAATGCTCACTAATTCTTTTCTTATTTAATTTACAGTGTATGGACAAAAGGAGTGGACGATCCCTGCTATAGAGCTCCAACCCTATAGAATGTACATGCTGACTGCACCCCAGGCCTCCTCACTCACCTACTTCAGTACCTAACACCCTTGTCTTTAAAGGAGCACAAATCTCCACAAAATCTAGTGGAACATCTTCCCAGAAGAGTGGGCTTATGATAAGGACTAAATGTGGAATGGATGCTCAAACTGAAGCACAGACCAATCTTATAGTAAGGTGTCCAACTTTTTGTTCATATAGTGTAATTCCTTTACCGCTCCTCTACCTGTGGAGAAAGATCTGGAAAGGTTTGGAGACAGAACGGAAAGCTGCTTGGTTCTATGCACTGTATGTAGTTCTGGAGGAACGCTCTTTCATTTCACCGTGTACCGGACCAGCTGAAATGACCGTAAAAGCCGTTTGACTCGATTTTTTTCTCTCAAAACGGGAGAATTAAAACCCAACACGCGAGCTCACGTCTATTTCTCGCCACCCCTCAGGCTTTCGTGTAGCACACAGTACGCAGCGAGTGTGTTTCCCCTGCAGCTGGCTTTATTTTCAGGTTGTTGTTTTTTTTTCCGCTGTCATCATGCAGTGACCTGAAGGCCCGGGCCGAGTTAAACCTCCCACGACTCCCGGCTCATCTTGTTTTCCATTCACACCCACTTTTATGACAGCTGCATGAGAAACCGAAACAAACAGCGCGTTCTGGAAGAAACGTGCAGACAGTGGTGAGTTTATGACCGGAGGTTGCATGAAAAAGCCTGAACGCTATTTACGCTAAATTGAAATAACAATTGCAAAAATAAATATGAAAGCCAGCTCTATGAAGATATGCTTTCCATGTGTTGGAAGATTGGAAGATCTCCTGCTAGAGAGCTCCAACCTATTGAACACCTTTGGATGAATGTGAATGCTGACTGCACCCCAGACTCCTCACCTTCTCACCTACATCAGTACCTGAGATGGCAAAGTACACACATCATTCACTAAAGTAGAAGTGCAAATCTTCATGTTTTAAAAGACTCTGGTACAAGTTGCACGTTTGAACTCTGACATGTACTTCAGTAAAAAGTAGTGATTATTACTACTGTTTTAGTGTCACGCTGGAAACTGAACCTCACGTCATATTAATAAATGAATTAATAAGAATGTTGTTCTCTAATGAATGTGTTCAGGCTGAAGATCCACCGTATAGAACACAAGCAGAGAAAAGATGATGATGATGATGAGCAGGAAAGTCATGTTCTCATCACTGACTCCCTCTGTCTCATCTACGTCAACCCCAAACTTCTTACTGCCTTCTGACTGCTCATTGTGAGCTTCATGAACTAGTCTACATCTGTGGTGTGTGAGAGGAAATGATACACCAGTGGTAGATTAAAAAAGCCGCACAACGACAAAAAACATGTTGAAAGCAGAAAATTGTTTGGAATGAAAAGAAAAATATTGATCATGTCACCAAATGGATTAAAACTGAAGTAACGAGTCTGTTTTTAAAATGTAAGAAGAAGAAAGTACAGATCTTTGTGTAAAAATGTATTGAGAAAGTAAAAAGTTCTGAGAAATAAATAATGAAATAAAATACTGATACCAGAAAAATCTACTTGAGTACAGTAACAAAGTATTTATACTTCATTACTTCCCACCTCTGATCAGTACCTCACATTACTAACACCCTTGTGGCTGAATTCATTCCACAAATCTCCATAAAATCTAGTAGAACATTTTCCAGAATAGTGGAGGTTACAATAACAGGAAATGGGGATTCAATGTGGAATGCGATGTTCATAAAGAAGCACAAAAATTTGTCTCTCACTTCCTCCTTACTAGTCCAATGCACTGCTTCACCATCTCCACACCATCCAACCTTCTCTCTCTCATTTTCCTTGTTCATCAGTTGCTCAAAATACTCCCTCCATCTTCTCAACACACTCTACTAAAAACTTACGTGTCATATCTATAGACAAATAAAATGTAGGTGGTGTCTATCTATCTATCTATCTATCTATCTATCTATCTATCTATCTATCTATCTATCTATCTATCTATCTGTCTGTCTGTCTGTCTGTCTGTCTATTAATCTACCTTTCAACATCTATCTATCTATCTATCTATCTATCTATCTATCTATCTATCTATCTATCTATCTATCTATCTATCTATCTATCTGTCTATCTATCTATCTATCTATCTATCTATCTGTCTGTCTGTCTGTCATTCTGTATATCTGTCTGTCTATACAATTATCTATCTATCTATCTATCTATCTATCTATCTATCTATCTATCTATCTATCTATCTATCTGTCTGTCTGTCTGTCTGTCTGTCTGTCTGTCATTCTGTATATCTGTCTGTCTATACAATTATCTATCTATCTATCTATCTATCTATCTATCTATCTATCTATCTATCTATCTATCTATCTATCTATCTATCTGTCTGTCTGTCTGTCATTCTGTATATCTGTCTGTCTATACAATTATCTATCTATCTATCTATCTATCTATCTATCTATCTATCTATCTATCTATCTATCTATCTATCTATCTATCATCTTTTGCAGTAGTGTTATTGTAGTATGCAGTCAAGAACCTTTTTTAAATGAAAGCTGATATCACAATCCTGTACATATAAATGAGAAGATAGAAAGCACTGAAATAAAGCGCTCTAGAATTAAATCTAATCACTGCAATATGTCCAGCTTCATCACTGAGCAGTTTGTCAAATACCACTTCATGTAGTGCTTTTTTTTTTCCAACAATGAATTAGAAGTGCAGAAGCAGAAAGATTAGGTAGAGGTGAAACTCATCAGAGATTTGAATAGTGATGTGATCACTTTCAGTATGAACTCATCACTTCTCAAAAAAAAGCTGAGCTTAATTAATTGATAAATGAAAAGAAAAAATAAACACGAATAGACTGTTTTCTATTTATGTCCCAGCTAACAGGCAAGTGCATGGATTAAACGAAGCATTGTAGAGGTAATATACAGCCGAAGAATGAACACTCCGAAATTCAATTTAGTGCAGTCATTTCAGCCGTATTATTTTGTTTTTAAGTTGACTGCGTTCGCAGAAGATCTGATGATGTTGGTAATGAAGCGGGAGGGAAAATGGGCTAAGATATGTTTTTTAAAGGAAAAAAAGATAGAAATCAAAGTAGAGAGAATGCTAGTGAAAGCTGAAGTCAGAAGTTCAACACGAGAAGAGAGCAGCAGCTTTTGCAGAGGCGGCCTCGCTTAAAGAACCGTTTGAGTTCCCTATTTGTATTCATTTGCAAAATACAGCATGTCAGTTCTTAGGGTAACATTGTACTTGATTCTGATTGGTCAGTGGGTTTTCTCTGACATCCAGTAACAGCAAAGCAGCTAAAAAAATCACAGTTTTATATGAATGTGCTTGATCTAATACATTACAGTTTCTATATCAACCATTTATTCAAAGACTTAAATTATATGTAGTGGACGCCTCTCTAATTCTAAACAGATTAAAAACGAGTGTAATAGTTGATACACTTTGGGCCTTTCATTAACAAGACGAGCTGTGGATTGACTTTTAATTAAAAAGAGAGACAAGTTCACTAACAGCTGCTACTGTAACTTAAATAAAAGAACGTACAAGGTTTAATGTAACTGATGACGTTTTTTTTTTTTTTTTTATAAAAACTAAAAAAACAAAACATAAGGGAAAGGTTGTGCTGTAATACAGATAAAACACTCCAGGGCACGCAGGAAAATAATATATGGGGTGGCAACAGCATGACACAGAGGCATTCTCTAGAATATAACATGTTCCTATAATGCTCTCATATATAATGCTCTTACAATTACAGTGCCCTCCACAATTATTGGCACCCCTGTTTAAGATGTGGTCGTGGACTTCTAAAAATTCTCCTTTTTTTTAAAACAACATAGAACCCAAATGCAAAAAAAGAGAAAAATCCAACCTTTCATTTAAGTACATAACTTTGGTGGTAAAAAAAAAACCATTTAAAAAAAAAAAAAAAACTTGAAATCATGTGTCCCAAAATTATTGGCACCCCTAACAATTCCTCTGAAAAATTTAATTGTTTTTTTTTTTTTATATATATTTTTCTGTAGTTGCTAAGGTTGGTCAGGGTATCTAGGGACTTTTAATTAGTAATTCATGATTTCCTGTTTCCCTGGGGTATAAATATGACGTGACACAGAGGCCTAATTCTCTTACCCATTTGTCAACATGGCAAAGACAAGAGAACACACCATTCAAGTAAGGCAGATGTGTGTCGACCTTCATAAGTCAGGCAATGGCTACAAGAAAATAGCCACTCGCCTTAACTTGCCGGTATCTACAGTCAGAGGAATCATTAAGAAGTTTAAAACAACTGGAACAGTGACAAACAAGGCTGGAAGAGGTCCCAAGTTTATCTTGCCACAACGCACAGTGAGGAGGATGGTAAGAGAAGTAAAAAAATTTCCCAAGCTCACCGTCACAGAATTGCATCAAAGAGTGGCATCTTGGGGTCACAGAGTCTCCAAAACAACCATCAGACGCTCTCTGCATGCCAACAAGCTGTTTGGGAGGCATGCAAGGAAAAAGCCTTTTCTCACTAACACTCACAAACGTAAACGTCTGGAGTTTGCTAAGCGGTACTGGGACTTCAACTGGGATCGTGTGCTTTGGTCAGATGAGACTAAGATTGAGCTTTTTGGCAACAAACACTCTAAGTGGGTCTGGCGTAAAACAAAAGATGAGTATGCCGAAAAGCACCTCATGCCCACCGTGAAGTATGGTGGAGGATCTGTGATGCTGTGGGCCTGTTTCTCTTCCAAAGGCCCTGGGAACCTTGTTAGGGTGCATGGCATTATGAACGCTTTGAAGTACCAGGATATTTTAAATAAAAACCTGATGGCCTCTGCCAGAAAGCTGAAGATGGGTCGTCATTGGGTCTTTCAGCAGGATAATGATCCAAAACATGTGGCAAAATCTACACAAAAGTGGTTCAGCAGTCACAAACTCAAGGTCCTCCCATGGCCATCTCAGTCCCCAGACCTCAACCCAATCGAAAACCTGTGGGGCGAGCTAAAGAGAAGAGTGCATAAGAGAGGACCCAGGACACTGGATGATCTAGAAAGATTGTGCAAAGAAGAATGGTCAAAAATCCCTCTCTCTGTGTTCTCCAATCTTGTGAAATGTTATAGGAGGAGATTAAGTGCTGTCTTGTTGGCAAAAGGAGGTTGTACAAAGTATTAACATCAGGGGTGCCAATAATTGTGGCACACATGATTTCAAGTTTTTTTTTTTTTTTTCTAAATGTGTGATTTTTTTACCACCAAAGTAATGTACTTAAATGAAAGGTTGGATTTTTCTCTTTTTTTGCATTTGGGTTCTATGTTGTTTAAAAAAAAAAGGAGAATTTTTTGAAGTCCACGACCACATCTTAAACAGGGGTGCCAATAATTGTGGAGGGCACTGTATCTGTCTGTCTGTCTGTCTGTCTGTCTGTCTGTCTGTCTGTCTATTGATCTACCTTTCAACATCTATCTATCTATCTATCTATCTATCTATCTATCTATCTATCTATCTATCTATCTGTCTGTCTGTCTGTCTGTCTGTCTGTCTGCCTGTCTGTCTGCCTGTCTACATGTCTGCCTGTCTGTCTATTGATCTACCTTTTAACATCTATCTATCTATCTATCTATCTATCTATCTTTCTATCTATCTATCTATCTATCTATCTATCTATCTATCTATCTATCTATCTATCTGTCTGTCTGTCTGTCTGTCTGTCTGTCTGTCTATCTATCTATCTATCTATCTATCTATCTATCTATCTATCTATCTATCTATCTATCTGCCTGTCTGTCTGTCTATTGATCTACCTTTCAACATCTATCTATCTATCTATCTATCTATCTATCTATCTATCTATCTATCTATCTATCTATCTATCTATCTATCTATCTATCTATCGGTCCGTCTGTCTGTCTGTCTACATGTCTGTCTGTCTATTGATTTACCTTTCAACATCTATCTATCCTGAATTGTTAAGTAACATTATGAATTATAGAGCAGGCAGAAAATCTCAGGTGTTTTATGTGTTTTTCTCTCTCCTCCTGAGTACAGCCTGTACTGCTACAGTAGAGTCTCTGCAGGATGAGACATCAAACGCTTCTATGAAAAACTCATAATTCACAAAAACACTGACTATTTTGCATACCATTTGGCACAGAGATTTAAAAGAGAGACAGATGTGTTGGTTTTTAATGCTGTGTTGAGCGGCACAGTTTAACACCTGTGTCTGACTCTCCGGACAGTAACTTCAGTGTAACCTCTGGAGTTTTAGCCCCTTTAGAGCCCAGTCCTCATGGCAGCCTGAGAGTAGCCTTAATAGTGCATTTTAAAGAGATGTTAATGTAAATAATTCCTCAATTGCATTTGGCAGATGCCCTAAATAAATCCCAATAGTGACTTACAACTATTCTATTTATACAACTGAGCAGTTGTGGGTTAAGAGCCTTGCTCAAGGGCCCAAACTGGGTTGCCATACATGGTAACATGAAGCATGTATGGTAACATGAAGCATGTAGTGTTTTGGACAAAATAAAAATCCCTGATGAGGACTGTTGATCTGTCTTATATATCTCAGACATTGCTGCTAACCAAGTGGGGTTCAATGTGTAGAATTTCAAACTATTCCCCATTCACTTACATTTGTGCCATTTGGAAGACACCCTTATCAAGAACAACTTACAATTACCTTAGTGTTACAATGAGCAGCTACAAGGTTAAGGGCTTGGTTCACAAGCCCCAAGTGGTAGCTTAGTGTAGCTAAGATTTAGAAAAAAAAAAAAACTTGAAATCATGTGTCCCACAATTATTGGCACCCCTAACAATTCCTCTGAAAAATTTAATTGTTTTTTTTTTTTTTATATATATTTTTCTGTAGTTGCTAAGGTTGGTCAGGGTATCTAGGGACTTTTAATTAGTAATTCATGATTTCCTGTTTCCCTGGGGTATAAATATGACGTGACACAGAGGCCTAATTCTCTTACCCATTTGTCAACATGGCAAAGACAAGAGAACACACCATTCAAGTAAGGCAGATGTGTGTCGACCTTCATAAGTCAGGCAATGGCTACAAGAAAATAGCCACTCGCCTTAACTTGCCGGTATCTACAGTCAGAGGAATCATTAAGAAGTTTAAAACAACTGGAACAGTGACAAACAAGGCTGGAAGAGGTCCCAAGTTTATCTTGCCACAACGCACAGTGAGGAGGATGGTAAGAGAAGTAAAAAAATTTCCCAAGCTCACCGTCACAGAATTGCATCAAAGAGTGGCATCTTGGGGTCACAGAGTCTCCAAAACAACCATCAGACGCTCTCTACATGCCAACAAGCTGTTTGGGAGGCATGCAAGGAAAAAGCCTTTTCTCACTAACACTCACAAACGTAAACGTCTGGAGTTTGCTAAGCGGTACTGGGACTTCAACTGGGATCGTGTGCTTTGGTCAGATGAGACTAAGATTGAGCTTTTTGGCAACAAACACTCTAAGTGGGTCTGGCGTAAAACAAAAGATGAGTATGCCGAAAAGCACCTCATGCCCACCGTGAAGTATGGTGGAGGATCTGTGATGCTGTGGGCCTGTTTCTCTTCCAAAGGCCCTGGGAACCTTGTTAGGGTGCATGGCATTATGAACGCTTTGAAGTACCAGGATATTTTAAATAAAAACCTGATGGCCTCTGCCAGAAAGCTGAAGATGGGTCGTCATTGGGTCTTTCAGCAGGATAATGATCCAAAACATGTGGCAAAATCTACACAAAAGTGGTTCAGCAGTCACAAACTCAAGGTCCTCCCATGGCCATCTCAGTCCCCAGACCTCAACCCAATCGAAAACCTGTGGGGCGAGCTAAAGAGAAGAGTGCATAAGAGAGGACCCAGGACACTGGATGATCTAGAAAGATTGTGCAAAGAAGAATGGTCAAAAATCCCTCTCTCTGTGTTCTCCAATCTTGTGAAATGTTATAGGAGGAGATTAAGTGCTGTCTTGTTGGCAAAAGGAGGTTGTACAAAGTATTAACATCAGGGGTGCCAATAATTGTGGCACACATGATTTCAAGTTTTTTTTTTTTTTTTCTAAATGTGTGATTTTTTTACCACCAAAGTAATGTACTTAAATGAAAGGTTGGATTTTTCTCTTTTTTTGCATTTGGGTTCTATGTTGTTTAAAAAAAAAAGGAGAATTTTTTGAAGTCCACGACCACATCTTAAACAGGGGTGCCAATAATTGTGGAGGGCACTGTATCTGTCTGTCTGTCTGTCTGTCTGTCTGTCTGTCTGTCTGTCTATTGATCTACCTTTCAACATCTATCTATCTATCTATCTATCTATCTATCTATCTATCTATCTATCTATCTGTCTGTCTGTCTGTCTGTCTGTCTGTCTGTCTGTCTGTCTGCCTGTCTGTCTGCCTGTCTACATGTCTGCCTGTCTGTCTATTGATCTACCTTTTAACATCTATCTATCTATCTATCTATCTATCTTTCTATCTATCTATCTATCTATCTATCTATCTATCTATCTGTCTGTCTGTCTGTCTGTCTGTCTGTCTGTCTATCTATCTATCTATCTATCTATCTATCTATCTATCTATCTATCTGCCTGTCTGTCTGTCTATTGATCTACCTTTCAACATCTATCTATCTATCTATCTATCTATCTATCTATCTATCTATCTATCTATCTATCTATCTATCTATCTATCTATCTATCTATCGGTCCGTCTGTCTGTCTGTCTGTCTGTCTACATGTCTGTCTGTCTATTGATTTACCTTTCAACATCTATCTATCCTGAATTGTTAAGTAACATTATGAATTATAGAGCAGGCAGAAAATCTCAGGTGTTTTATGTGTTTTTCTCTCTCCTCCTGAGTACAGCCTGTACTGCTACAGTAGAGTCTCTGCAGGATGAGACATCAAACGCTTCTATGAAAAACTCATAATTCACAAAAACACTGACTATTTTGCATACCATTTGGCACAGAGATTTAAAAGAGAGACAGATGTGTTGGTTTTTAATGCTGTGTTGAGCGGCACAGTTTAACACCTGTGTCTGACTCTCCGGACAGTAACTTCAGTGTAACCTCTGGAGTTTTAGCCCCTTTAGAGCCCAGTCCTCATGGCAGCCTGAGAGTAGCCTTAATAGTGCATTTTAAAGAGATGTTAATGTAAATAATTCCTCAATTGCATTTGGCAGATGCCCTAAATAAATCCCAATAGTGACTTACAACTATTCTATTTATACAACTGAGCAGTTGTGGGTTAAGAGCCTTGCTCAAGGGCCCAAACTGGGTTGCCATACATGGTAACATGAAGCATGTATGGTAACATGAAGCATGTAGTGTTTTGGACAAAATAAAAATCCCTGATGAGGACTGTTGATCTGTCTTATATATCTCAGACATTGCTGCTAACCAAGTGGGGTTCAATGTGTAGAATTTCAAACTATTCCCCATTCACTTACATTTGTGCCATTTGGAAGACACCCTTATCAAGAACAACTTACAATTACCTTAGTGTTACAATGAGCAGCTACAAGGTTAAGGGCTTGGTTCACAAGCCCCAAGTGGTAGCTTAGTGTAGCTAAGATTTGACTGGTGACCTTCAGATTCAAAAGTCCAAGACTTCCACTACCTTACCAATTTCCCACGTGCTGTCAGGTTCACAAAGGTTGAACCTTTATGTTTGAATAGTGGCAGCTTGGTGGAGCTGGGATTTAAACATACAACCTTCAGGATCACAAATTCAAAGTCTTAACCATTGAGCTACCGCTTCCTCCTCCCTTGTGCAAGTAGTTGTTGATGATATTTGCTAAATAAGTGTGCATACGATTGAGTAGAACATCCTTGGACCTTAGTATACAATGTAGGAGATTTAGGGGTAGAAGATTTGAGACTACAGGATAGATTTTAAAATTAAAATCAGAAAATGAAAATCAGGGTATAGATGTGCATAGAGTAAAATTGAAATTTGCAATATACTGGTGTATTAGACTATACTATTAGTACTATATTCTATGTAATGGTGTATTGGACTATACTATTAACAAATAAAAAATAAAGCAATAAGTAAAGAAGTGAATAGTGTAGGCTGTTACCATTGTCCATACACTACAATAAGGTCACAGGGTTTAAAGGTGATTGTGTGATGAAGCAGAGAAATAATAACCTGATTGGACATTGGATCGGACAAAATCACAATTCACTGAATAAAAGGTGCACTTCTCCTCCTTCTTCTCTTCCTCCTCTTCCGGCATCGTGACAAATGAGCTCAAAGTGGGCTCTTATGTGTCAGAAATCACAGCACTGTCAATCACTGGCCTTCTGTAGACATCAGTGGAAGGTGTGGAAAGTAATGAACTGCATGTATTCTAGATACTGTACCTGAGATCGCGGTTCATTCGGGTCACTTGGTCTTTTTGTTTAATTATTATTATTATTATTTAGATTATAGTATTTTAAGGGTTTTAAGCATAAATAGTCCTATATTTATCTTGGCTGCAAGCCAATTAAAAGACCGCATGTGTCAATAGGAAATAAATTTTATTATTTTATAATTTTTTAAATCATGTAAAAAATACCATTTGAAATTCTACCTATTGGACCCCACCTGGTTATTAGAAATGCTGAGATATGTGGAGACACATGAGAGGTGGGACGGATGAACATTCTTCATCCAAGATTAGCATTTTTTCACAATGCTTCAAGTTGCTATACATGGCAACCCAATCAGGCGCTTGTTCTGTTCACACCAAAGACTATTTGTAAGAGCAGAGACTGAATTATTTCAGCTTTTAATTCACCATTTCAGCATTTCACTCGGTCAAAAGCTCACATACGTAACATACTCAATTCAATTTAATTTGATTTGTAGAGCACTTTGAACATTGGACATTGCCTCGAAGCAGCTTTACGCATAAAGAGTTTATAAAGTTTAATGAAAGAATGCATACATTTAGTGCCTATAAGTTTTTTTCTTATAATTGTAAGTTTATGTCTAATGAGTGATCCAGTGGTGACTGTGGAATCCCTGGAATCTCTAATGCTTAGTGGCAGGCGACTAAATGCAGAGCTGTTGATGCAAAATATGGTCCTGAACCACAGTAGCAGACCGTTAATATTAATTTTATTCAGTAATTTTATAGATCTTTACTGGATTTGGACTATAATTCCAGTTTCTTGAATCATCCTCAATATTTGCAAACCAGTCAGTGCATTTCTCATAACAATGTGTACAAACAGCACAATACATTGGATTTCTTGCAAAAGTCTGTACTTTTCAAAAATCCTTCTTTCATTGAGTATTTGTGTCAGTGAACATCTCATTCCCATCAGAATGAAAAGTCCCTTTTGTCATTGTTCCCAAACAAAATGTTTAGTCATGTTGTCAGTGTGATGCACATTTTCAGGATTTCTGTGTTTTGTCTGTAATCACTCTCCAACTAAAGCTTCACCAGATTGACCTTTGACCTGTTTTAGAGAAATGGTTGATTATTGGTTGATCTGATGTCGTTCACTCGCCTTCATTAGTGATGTTCATGATTCATCTGCACAATTCATCAATTCAACACATTTACAATAAAAAGTTTAATATAGATTTTAGATGAAAGATGATGACGACTGGTTTAACCATTTTACATACAATGAAGTGATGCTGAGATGTTTTTGGGGGTTAAAACTATTCAGGTGAAACCAGTAGAATATATTTTGATCAACATGAACATAAACAACTGATAATGTAGGAAACAGCAGACACTCGTACACAATCCATTAAATGATGTACAAAAGCGTTCACAATTTGATCGAAACAACAAGAAATGTTCTTATGATGAGCACGAGTGACGACATGATGTGGAGGTTGAACAAGTAGATTTGAGAAATTTCATTTCTGATCTGATAAACGCTCCAAAGCGACTGAGAAAAACTGTAATATCACCAGTCTGCTACAATGATTCAGGACTACAGTTTGCAGTAACAGAACCATATTTAAGCATCTGATGCCAAGTCAAACTCCTTGTGTGTGGTAATGAAGCTATTTCTGATGCTGATTACTGAACAGTACACTTCAATAATGGAGCTGTAATGAATGGAATTCTTTGACAATCTTCTCAAGGTTTCCTCTGAAGGCCACTTGCTCATAAACTTATAAGGAACAAACTTTATCTCTGTAAAGTTGCTTCGGGACAATGTCCATTGTTAAACGCGCTCCACAAATAAAGCTGGATTGAATTTTATTGAACATGTGTGTACATGTGTGTGTACATGTGTGTGTGTGTGTGTGTGTGTGTGTGTGTGGGTGTGTGTGTTTCATTCCAGTCTCTGGTAAAGAAAGTCTGGATAGCATGGGGCAGAAACTTTCACAGTCTAACTAAAGACCCTGAATGCGTCTGTACTGTTTTCTAGCCAGCAGGAGGATAAAGAGAGTGTGTGTGTGTGTGTGTGTGTGTGTGTGTGTGTGTGTGTGTGTGTGTGTCCACAATGCTGGTGGCTTTGTGGATGCAGCATGTGGTGTAAATATCTGTGATGGAGAGAAGACAAACGCTAATCTTCTCAGCTGTCCTCATCATTCACCGTAGGGTTTCCACGTTGCATTTTCCAAACCAGGCAGTTATGGATTTCCTCCTGAGGCTGCTCTTCGCTAGTCCATGTGACGACTTACTCGTAGCTGAGAAATCTTTTTTCCACCCCTGATCACTACTTTTACTTTTGCCCGAGCGAGTTGTTACAACCGCAGCAGTACCTTCTCTCCTATCAGTGTTGTGTTTTGTTTTCTCAGTGCTGAAGAGAACTGTCAGAGAGAGAGAGAGAAGCGTTTTATGCTACGTCAACGTTCCTCATTTAGCCTGTAGGCTGTCAGGCCAAGTCCGGAGTGACGGCTTAATTTCACTCTTATACACACAGAGTTATGGGTTAGCAAAAAAATATTTTTTCCTAAATAGCACATATAAAAAACACCATTCTATTCAGTTTCTTATCAAATACTTTTCTGGAAAATCTCAGGGGGAAAACAGATCATTTGAAGTTATTTTTGTTGTCGTCGTCCTCAAATATCACCTTGTGACAAGAGAGAAAAAAAACGTTCTCATTCCATTTCAAGACGCCTCATGGTTATATTAGAAACCCCAGGGTTCTCCGTCTACCACAATAATGCACAATTAGCATGCAAGGAGCTCTCAGAACTGCGCTCAGCGTTCATCTCAACAAACACACTGCACTTTTTCTTAAAACTTGTATTAAACAGCAGTAGGGAGGAAGAAAGGAAGTTTCGTTTGACTTTGTTCCAGGAGTGAGTGATGCGACCAAAATGGCATATCTTATGACAGTTCATTGATAATATATGCATCGTGATATAGAGTTTAGTGTAGACAGGGTTACTAATAAACTGACATCGTAGTTTTATATAATGATTTTACAATTTTTTTGAAGATTACAGCAGATGTTTGAAATCATATTTGATATCAACTGATATCAGCAGACACTCATATCCAGTTCAACTTACAATTATCTCTTTTTATACACCTGAACAATTAAAAAATTAGGGCCTCGATCAAGGGCCCAGCAATAGTAACTTGGCAGTGGTGGGATTCAGAGCTTGTAGTAAACTGTAGTTAACTGATATCTTTTCACATTTATCCAAATCATCTTACAATTATCTAGTTTTATACACCTGAGCAGGGCCTTGATTACAGGGCCCAGCAGTGATAACCTGGTAGTACTGGGGTGATTTTAACTTATTACCTTTTGATTGGAAGGTCAAAAAAGTTATTACTGAGCTGCCATTTTATGATATACAAAAGTGTATCATGTCCATTTATTATCAATGTATCAATATAATGCCCAGTCCTAATATATAATTATTATTATAATTATAATAATAATAATAATTATTATTATTATTATTATTATTATTATTATTATTATTATTATTATGTATTAATTAATTTTATTATTATTATTTTATTTATTATTATTATTTATGTATGAATTACTTTTATTATATTTTATTGTATTTTTTTATTATTATTATTATAATCATTATGTATGAATTACTTTTATTGTATTTTTTATTGATTATTTTATTTGTTATTTTATTTATTATTATTATTATTATTATTATTATTTATTATTATTATTATTATTTATTATTATTATTATTATTATTAATAATTACTTTTATTATTTTATTGTATTTATATTTATTTATTTATTATTATTATTATTATTATTATTATTATTATTATTATAGCAGTGGCAAGTGCCGCTTTGTGAATGAAGAGAAGAGCTGGAGGAAATGGGTGGTAAGGATCACACACCTGTGCCTGGTTTTCTCTCTCTCATCTGTCCGTCCTCCTTTCTTCCACTCTGTCACCCACTGCAACAGAGAATACTTGTTAGTAAAAACTAAAAATAAAAAAATGCCCGTGTGTGATCCTTGCCAACACACTTTTCTGTTTTTCACTCCCTTAAGCTCGACCTCCATTCACAAAATAGTAAGGCAAAATAAATACATTCTGCAGGATAAATATGGATAGAAATGATTACACATGAATTGAAATTAAATTTAGCAACAGCAGGAACCATTTTCCATAACGGTGCCTGTTACGTGTTAGCTGTTTTTTTTTTTTACTGCTCTCCCCCTCCCCCCTTTTCTTCAGTCTTTACTATCTATAGGTGGAGCTACCTGGTAATTGAAATGGAGGCCTGGAAAAAGGACCAATGATGAGCAAGAGCCCGACCAGAAGAGGCGGAGCCTTCCATTTAAAAGCAGCTCCTAAAGTCCCTGGGGATGGCGTTGAAAGAAGAAAGAATGAAAGAATGAAAGAATGAAAGAATGAAAGAATGAAAGAATGAAATAGATAGAGAAAGCTTGTCGCTAGTTGTCGCTAGTTGTCGCTAGTTGTCTCGATTACTAGCTCACCTGGTTTAGGAAAAGGTAAGAATATGCGTGCACCTACATTCCACCACGTAAGTTTTGCTATTGTTTAGACACCCTAGTTAGAGGGCAGGTGCCACCCACTGTATTTTCTTGTAGCATAGCCTAGAGTAGTCAGCTAGTCTGTTGCTGTTTGTTAGTTAGGGTAAGCTTCCAAAATACAGCATAGGGTAGACCTTTTTTCTTATGTTCATTTCTTTGGCACTGTCCATGTTCTTTTGCCAGTGTGAGTCTAGTCTCTTGACTCTGTGAAACACTTTTGGAAATCGATTGTTTACCTTTCCTCACTTGACCATTAAACCAATAACTACTCTAAACTCCATTTATGGTCCTGCTTTTTATCCAAACAACCCGTAACATCTAAATGGTTATTGTTCCCACACTCCCCTAGGCTTGGCCAAGGTGGGAACGTAACAGTGCCTTATGAAAGATGTGTATGTGGTACAATTATGGCCAAATGTTACAGGAACCATGACTTTCCCAGCCATATGTGGTTCTTTTGCACAATATTTAAGGCACACAGTTGTATAGGATGTTTTGGATGCATGAAATGTCTTCCTATTTGTTCCACAAAACCAGCTCCATGAACATATGGAGACCATGTGTTGGAGTAAAGATCTTGAGCGGCCTGCTAAAGAGTTCTCAACCCTCTTGAGCATCTTTGGAATGAACTGGAAAGCTGATTACACCCCAGGCCTCCTCACCTCACCTACACAAGTACCTGACTGTACTAACTGGCTGAATGAGCACAAATCTCCTCAAAATCTGGTGAAACATCTTCCCAGAAGAGTGGAGGTTATTATAATGGCAAATGAAGACTGTGGTATGGAATATTCAAAAATCACATAAGAATCTTATTATCAGGTGTCCAAAAATGTTTGCCATATAATGTATATCATTTTGATGTGTTTATGTTTTATTTGATGGTATTGCTCCATTTCTGACTTACAGTGAGGAAAATAAGTATTTGAACACTCTGCTATTTTGCAAGTTCTCCCACTTAGAAATCATGGAGGGGTCTGAAATTGTCATCGTAGGTTCATTTCCACTGTGAGAGACATAATCTAAAAAAAAAATCCAGAAATCACAATATATGATTTTTAAACGATTTATTTGTATGATACAGCTGCAAATAAGTATTTGAACACCTGTCTATCAGCTAGAATTCTGACCCTCAAAGACCTGTTAGTCTGCCTTTAAAATGTCCACTTCTACTACATTTATTATCCTAAATTAGATGCACCTGTTTGAGGTTGTTAGCTGCATAAAGACACCTGTCCACACCATACAATCAGTAAGACGTCATGGTTTGAAATCATGCATGGCACGGAAGGTTCCCCTGCTTAAACCAGCACATGTCCAGGCACGTCTTAAGTTTGCCAATGACCATTTGGATGATCCAGAGGAGTCATGGGAGAAAGTCATGTGGTCAGATGAGACCAAAATAGAACTTTTGGGTCATAATTCCACTAAACATGTTTGGAGGAAGAAGAATGATGAGTACCATCCCAAGAACACCATCCCTACTGTGAAGCATGGGGGTGGTAGCATCATGCTTTGGGGGTGTTTTTCTGCACATGGGACAGGGCGACTGCACTGTATTAAGGAGAGGATGACCGGAGCCATGTATTGCGAGATTTTGGGAAACAACCTCCTTCCCTCAGTTAGAGCATTGAAGATGGGTCGAGGCTGGGTCTTCCAACATGACAATGACCCGAAGCACACAGCCAGGATAACCAAGGAGTGGCTCTGTAAGAAGCATATCAAGGTTCTGGCGTGGCCTAGCCAGTCTCCAGACCTAAACCCAATAGAGAATCTTTGGAGGGAGCTCAAACTCTGTGTTTCTCAGTGACAGGCCAGAAACCTGACTGATCTAGAGAAGGTCTGTGTGGAGGAGTGGGCCAAAATCCCTCCTGCAGTGTGTGCAAACCTGGTGAAAAACTACAGGAAACGTTTGACCTCTGTAATTGCAAACAAAGGCTCCTGTACCAAATATTAACATTGACTTTCTCAGGTGTTCAAATACTTATTTGCAGCTGTATCATACAAATAAATAGTTAAAAAATCATACATTGTGATTTCTGGATTTTTTTTTTTAGATTATGTCTCTCACAGTGGACATGCACCTACAATGACAATTTTAGACCCCTCCATGATTTCTAAGTGGGAGAACTTGCAAAATAGCAGGGTGTTCAAATACTTATTTTCCTCACTGTACCTGCTTAATGTGCATTAATGATGTCGAAAACGCTTTCGAAGGTCACGTTTATAAATAACTCGAGACCTGTTGGTGCCTCATTTGTGCACACGTTAATGACGCAATGTCACAAAAAAGAACTTAGCAGACCGAATAAATCACTCCCCCCACCCCCACCCCCTGATGAGGACTGCGCTTAAAAATAGCTTGATGCGCTTCCTTATAACGGTTGTATTAACATCAGAAGTCTGGACTTTACACACATTGTCATTGCATTTGTTTACAAACACAGCAAATACAAAAACACACTGCAAATAAAAAAATATGTTGGTGAGCAACATATCTTGTATATGAGCAAATCTATCAAACGTTCATCGTTACGGGATTATTATATACCAAATATGAGAGACCTGCGATGTTGTATGGTTTAGAGACCATACAATGTAGGACGTTTTGAAGACAAGGTGAGGGAGGTGAGATTTAGATAGTTTGGACATGTGCAGAGGAGGGACATGGGGTATATCAGTAGAGGAATGCTGAGGATGGAGCCACCAGGAAGGAGGAAAAGAGGAAGACCAAGGAGGAGGTTTATGGATGTGGTGAGGGAAGACATGCAGGTAGTTGGTTTGAAAAAATCTGATGTAGAGAACAAGGGTGTATGGAGACGGATGATCCGCTATGGCGACCGCTAGAGGGAGCAGCTGAAAGAAGAAGAAGATACTTATTTAATTTATAGAAGAGTTGGTCACTGCTTGCAGCCTTGGGGTATCAATGGACATTCACATTTATGGCATTTGGGAGATGCCCTTATTGAGAGTGACTTACATTTACCTTATTCATACAACTTAGCAGCTATGGGGTTAATAGCCTTGCCCCAGGATTGGCACTTTAGTGTGGCTGGGATTTGAACTCATGCCCTTGGACTGCAAAATCCAATGCCATAACCACTAAATTACCACCTCCACCAGACAGTTACATGCATGGCATTTAGCTGGCACTCATCCAGAGCAACTTATAATTATCTCATCTATACAAATGAGCAATTGAGGGTTAAGGTTAACCTCATAATCTTCTGATCATATGTCCAACATCTAAATCACTGAGCCACCACCTACATTCCTGTTTAAATACATTAGGAAAACAAATACAGAGCCAGAGAGTGTCATTAAGTTCCTCGTCCTTACAGGAGGAATTCGTGACATTGTGCGAAATGTTCCTGAGAGATGTGGGTGAAGTTGATGATAATTGCTAAATCAGAGCAGATCTTCTGTCCTGCTGCAGGGCCGATAATTAGGACACGGGGAATACAGATGGATCAGTGTGCAAGGTCAAGAGAAAAAAGAAATATAAATGAACAATGCAGCGTCTGAAAATAATAAACCCAGAGCACGTATACTGAGCCCAGAAAATCACATTCTCAGTAAAAGATGAACAAAAGAATCCCTCTGGGAATGAGGTGGAAACGAGGGTGGGGCTTATATCTGGGATTATGATTGGTCAAAAATAGAAATAATTTCTGATATAGATTTATGACTCAATGAAATGTGTAAAGACTAATTATTCTTATTGATGTAGTTTATTATTATTAAAATTTGTAAACAGCTACAGTTTACATAAAAAAAAATAAAATAAAAAGCTTGGTTGGTTAAAGAATATATAAAATAATATTGTATAAAATGTTGTAAAAAAAATTTATTGTAATAAACCAATTTAAAGCAATAGACTTTTAATTATTTTGATTACATTCAGTAATCAATTAAATTGCCACAAATAAATTTGACTAAATTAAAATAAATTAATGGAATATTTTAACAAAATAGTTTACGTTTTGAGTAATACAGATGTGTGTGTAAGTGTGTATAAGTGTTTGTGTGTTACATTTAAATATAAAATGTTTTAAAGATATAATCTATTTAATTGTTCTGCTTATTTTAGCACACTTTTAAAAAAGTCTTAATTTCTTAACAGCGACACTGCGCTAACTCTAGTTTATTTTTTTATACCCTTGGCAATGTTGTTGTAATAATAATAAATGAATGCAATTGAAGTGCGAGGTGGAGACTAAACAAACTTGCAGTTCGCCACTTAATACATTCCTGAGTGAACTCACATTTTAACGATGTTCCACACATAAAAAATTATTGCATTCAGTAAATGTGTACCGAACGGAAAGCACTGTACCGAAAGATTTTGGTACGAATTTGTGTACTGTAACACCTCTAAAATATATATATATATATATACACACACACACAAGCACACCAATCAGGTGTCGGGGTCTGGCCTCATGAAGTTGCATGGCAGTTCTCGGGGTCTAGGATCATGAACAGATATGACCATCCTTATACAGACATTATGACCTCCTAACCTTATGACCAGTTAGTGGATAACACTGATTATCTGATTACCTGAAGGACTCTCTGCCAACCACATTTGACTCCCACCAGTTTGCCTACCGAAGCAATAGAAGCACAGAAGAGGCAGTTTCCATGGCACTGCACTCTGTGCTCACACACTTGGACAATAAGAACACCTATGCACGTATGCTGTTTGTTGACTTCAGCTCAGCATTCAATACCATCATTCCAACCAAGTTAATAGCCAAACTTCTAGATCTGGGCATTAACACCCCCACCTGCAACTGGGTCATGGACTTTCTGACCAAAAGACCCCAGCAGGTTCGATCTGGCTCCATCTGCTCCAACACAATCACACTCAACACTGGTGTACCACAGGGCTGTGTGCTGAGCCCCTTCCTCTACTCCCTCTTCACCTCCGACTGCAGGCCTGTGAATAGATCTAACTCCATCATCAAGTTTGCAGATGACACTACCGTGATTGGTCTCATCACCAACAATGATGAGACTGCCTACAGGGAGGAGATCCAGCACCTAGCCACATGGTGCAACAACAACAACCTGCTCCTTAACACCTCCAAGACAAAGGAGCTTATTGTGGACTTCAGGAGGGAGGCAAGAGGCACACATGACACCACCCACATCAACGGGATGGCTGTTGAGCGTGTCTCCAGTTTCAAGTTCCTGGGGATCCACATCTCGGCGGACCTGTCCTGGAACATCAACACCTCCAGCCTAGTCAAGAAGGCTCACCAGCGCCTCTTTTTCCTGAGGACACTTAAAAAAAATCAGCTCTCCTCGGATATCCTGGTGAACTTCTACCGCTGCGCAGTAGAGAGCATCCTGACCAGCTTTGTCACAGTCTGGTATGGGAGCTGCTCTGCTGCCGAGCGTAAGGCACTGCAGCGGGTGGTGAAAACTGCCCAGCGCATCACAGGGACTCCACTCCCAGCCATGGAGGACATCCAAAAGAAACGCTGTCTGCGTCGAGCACGCAGCATTCTTAAGGACTCCTCGCATCCCGCCCATAGACTGTTTACTCTTCTGCCCTCTGGCAGGCGTTACAGGTGCCTCCGGACTAGGACCAGCAGACTAAAGAACAGCTTTTTTCCTAGAGCTGTCTCTTTAGTGAACTCTGACACTCACTGATGCACTACCACATTCCCCCCACACCTCACACTCTGTCACTTTGCTAATGGACTGTCTGAACAAAAACTTATGCTCACCAAGACACTGATTATTCTTACCTTACACTTTGCTATTGCACGGACTGTTTACACAATTTTTTTGCTCATTTGCACACTGCTCTTTTGTATTGCTGCTCACCATAAACTTATCACCACTGTATATATACCCGTCCTCTGTTTATAGTTATAGCAATATTATTATGTCCACCGCTTACATCCTTCTGTAAATCTCTGTGTATAGTAATAGGCATCTGTATAGCATGTTCATAATACATATATATATATTCATCTGTATATTATTGTTCATAGTACATATATACTCATCTGTAATTATATTCATAAGTACATATATATTCGTCTGTAATTATATTTATAGTACATATATATATATATATATATATATATATATATATATATATATATATATATATATATATATATATATATATGCGCTCATCTGTATATTGTGTTTTCAGTACATATATATTCACCTGTATACCACATTTATAGTACATATACATCTTTAAATGACTGTTTATAGTCTATATTTAATTTTATTTAACTGTAAATTCATGTAAAAACTATATATCCTGCACTTGCTGTTATTGCACTCTGGTTAGACCCAAACTGCATTTGAAAAAATGGGCAAGTCTAAGGATTTGAGCGAGTTTGACAAATTGTGACGTCTAGACGACTGGGTCAGAGCATCTCCAAAACTGCAGAGTTTTGGAGATGCTCTGACCCAGTCAGCTAGACTGTGGGACTCTTGTGGGATGTTCCTGTTCTGCAGTGGTCAGTATCTATCAAAAGTGCTCCAATGAAGGAACAGTGGTGAACCGGCGACAGGGTCGTGGTCGGCCTGAGGCTCATTAATGCACATTGGGAGTGAAGGCTGGTCTGTGTGGTCCGCCGAGCTCCTGTAGACGAGCTCCTGTAGCTCAAACTGCTGAAGAAGTTCATGCTGTTAACGATCGATATAATGAGATTATATATATATATATATATATATATATATATATATATCTCATTATATCGATCGTTAACAGCATGAACTTCTTTGATTTGCAGCAGAAATAACAAGAAAGCCTATAAAAATATTTAGTTTATTTATTAGTTCCTTCCACAAACATAAACCAAATTGCCCAAGCAATTTAATAATGTGGCCATGAGACACAAAGGTAATGAAATGCTAGCATGGTTTATTGGTTAAGCTTCTCAAGTTCACACCTTCTTTAAGTTTTTATAGTCCGTAAATGTTTTTTTCCCTTAATGATTATTATGAAACGGTCCTGATTGAGTTCACCTATGCTCTCTGAATATTATTTCAAAGAATGAATCAGACGAGAAGGATTTCTAAGTTCTTACAGTTCAAGAATAGCGTCAGTTCTGATGTCTGAATACCATTATGGCTTGGGGCTACAATCATCATGAAGAGTTTTGCACTCAAGTCTCCATCAGAGAATAGCTGATGACTTCAACAATGATGGAACTGTAATAAATGGACATTTATGGGATGGGTTCCCTTTTAAATCTGGTTCCTCTCAAGGTTTCTTCCTCATACCATCTCAGGAAGTTTCTCCTGGCTCATTAATTAGGGATAAACATATAGGGACTAATTTAATCATTTTTATTTGTTGTTTATCTATTTTTGTAAAGCTGCTTTGGGACAACATCCATTGTTAAATGCATTCCTTCTTCTTTCCTCTGCACATGTCCAAACCATCTTAATCACATCACCCTCATCTTGTCTCCAAAACGTCCTACATGCTCTGTCCTCTAATAAACTCATTTCTAATCCTGCCATCATCGTCACTCGCAATTAACCCATTGTTAAATGCATTATATGAATAAAATTAAAATGTACATTACATTTGTGTCATTTGACAGACTCCCATATCCAGACAGACTTGAGGGTTAAATGAGATGTTCAGAGCCTTAATAGTGACAGCTTGATGGGAATTGAACTCATAACCTTCTAATCCAAAGTCCACCATCTCATGCACTGAGCAACCACATCCCTACTCTAGGGAATGTGCACAGCAAAAAAATACTGATTCAAGATATACAGGAAGTACAATAGAGGGTTCCCTAATGGTCTAGTGGTTAGGATGCGGGGCTCTCACTGTTGCGGCCCGGGTTTGATCCCCGGTCAGGGAACCAACCCCAGCCACTCTCAGTGCCGGTCCCAAGCCCGGATAAATTGGGGAGGGTTGCATTAGGAAGGGCATCCAGTGTAAAAACATGTGCCAAATCAAACATGCGGATGGTCCGCTGTGGCGACCCCTAATGGAAGAAGCTGAAAGAAAGTAACTGTAACAACAGTCTGTGGCAGGAGAAAGTTGGAACATATGTGTAAAAGTGCACAAGCTAATCTTTATGTTATGATGAACTGCAGCATCTCCAACATCACTGCATATGAATTTCCTTCCTCAAAGTAGATTTGAATTAATTTCAGTGTCTCCTTGCTTGCCAATGTTTACTTCTGTTATTTTTTATATTCAAAGGTGCACTAATCAAAATAAAAAAAATAGTTTATAGTAAATGGAGAACTTTACACATGTACAAGAAAGAAAGTTATAAGATTTCATTCTTCCTGTATATCTTGAATGACAGTTGTCTTTAAGTCATTAAGTTTCCATTCACAAACTATACCTACTTTTTCCACTTTGTCTAAATTGTCGTTGTGTTTGCGGATTTGCTATTATGTTTTTGCATTTGTTATTTTGTTTTTGGATTTGTTAGTGTTTTCTAATTTGTCAATTTGTTTTCTGATTTGTTAATGTGTTTTGCACTATTCGACCACCGTAAGATACGACTAGAAACAAATCAAAATAATTACACTTGGTAAGATTTTTCGAAATTAAAAAAAAAAAACATATCTAGGCTTTAGAAAAGAAACAAAACTTTAAATAACCATTAAATCACCCAAATGAGGATGAGGTTCCCTTTTGAGTCTGGTTCCTCTCAAGGTTTTTCCTTATAACATCTAAGGGAGTTTTTCCGGGTCACAGTCTGCTCATCAGGGATAAATACACACCATTCACCTTAACTCTTAAATTCTGTGAATCTGCTTTGAGACAATGTTGTTGTGAAAAGCACTAAAGAAATAAACTTGACTTGACTTAAAACACTTGTTCCAAGCAATCAACTTAGTGTAATTAACTTAAAACTACTGTTGATTATTATTTTTTAAACAGTTTTCTTTTGTTCATTTGTGTGAAAGATCTTAAAATCAGAGCTACCAAACAATATAAGAATCATCACTATATTTTCTGTTTTAAAATAAAACGAAGCATTTCAGCTCAAAACAAGATTACTATTAAAATCAGGATTCAATTGCAAAAAAAAACAAAGCGAAATCATTATTTGCTGCTCCTCGTAAAACAACATTAAATGTATTTTGTCGTAATTGAAATTCATATCAAACGACAGATACGTTAGTAAAGAGCTATAAGTAAATTCCAAAAAAACAAACAAACATACTGGATAATGTTTGGAAAGAGCGTGCTGAATTACTACTGAAGTTATAATTTGTTTTCGGTTGTAAAAAAAAAAGGGGTTGTCGTTGACATAAACGTGCCTCATTTGCCTCATTTATCCGGGCTTGGGACGGCACTAGGAGTGCACTGGCTTGTGCAACCCCTAATGGCTGGGGTTGGTTTAATTGTTACTAACTAAGTAAGAAAAAAAAAAACAGTAAATAATCTTTGAACAATCATAATACTCATACACAATCTGCTCCTGCGTATTTTTTTCACAACTTGAAATTGTGAATCTTCACTACACCCTCAACTCCAGTCTGATTGCGGCCATTAGAATTTATTAGAGCGTAATATTTAATATCACAGTTTATGGTATTATAATATAACAGCACCTGATTAATATGTTGCTAAAATGGCACTGAGAGGTAATATCTAATCTTTTTGCAAGTGCCTGTTATCAGATCTAGTGTGTCTTTAGGGGTATTTAAATTTTATTTCACCCATTTCTGTGGCACAATCTCGATCACACACATACACAAGTCTATACCTGCTGATTCATTCTGTTCTGAATGAGCATCCATCGCTTTGTCGATATCTGTTCGAGCGATGTTATTGTTTCTTTAGACTGGCCCAAATTTATGCAGTTAAAAATGCCATGATGCAGCACTCAGAAGGTGTCTGAGGGCCATGCTCAGGGGGCCCCAATATTGGGGATACCAAGGCTTGAACTCTCGACCTACTGATAAGAATCACAGAGTCAAAATATAAAATTGCTTGCTATTTGAGATGTGTATATGTGTGTGTGTGTGTTTGTGTGTGTTTTACATTTAATATTTAATTTGATAAAGATACGATCTACTTAACTGTTCTACTGATTTTAGCAAAAAGGTATGATTTAAGAAGATACGACTAGAAACAAGTCAAAATATCTGCCAGTGCTGTAAGATAATTACACTTGGTGAGATTCCTTGAAATAGGAAATCATATCTAAGCTTTAAAAAAAGAATAAAATGTCTTTAAATATCCATTAAAACACTTGTTTCAAACAAATTCGACTTAGTCTCATTTACTTAAAACTAGATTGTTCATTATTTTGTAAATCAGTTTGCTTTTTCTTAACAGTACTTAACTGTTCTAAATATTTCAGCAGACTTCATCTTCATTCATTCGCTCCCATCGAAATGCGGGAATTGTCAGGATTTTCTCCTTTTCAGAGGAATTCGGAAAGCTGGACATAAAATTCAAAAGAATCCACATGGCGAGACTGTGGTTAGAAACGTTGGGCGATGACAGGAAGTGGCAGCGTGATTAAACGAAATTGCAGTCTGCCACCTAATATGTTGGTTTTACAGATGTTCCACATGTAAAAAGGATTGCAATCGGAACACGTGCGCAACGACCCGAAAGCCCTGTACTGAAATGGTTCGGTACGAATGCGTGAACTTTTAAACTTTTAAACTACAACAATCGCATCAGCACTGGTTCACTAGGATACAGATTTCGGATCCCATCAGTCTAAAACGCTGTCAGGAGGAATTGCAGCACATTTTATTTTAAAATGCACAAATACATGATATAAACAGAGAAGAAATAAGTTTCAGGAGGATAAAGGTCTCCAACCCATCATGTTTTAAGAGTATGGTTCAATCATTCACCAGTTTGAAGATGATATATGCTGATGCAGATCGATTTAATCACCGACTATTCAAAATGTTCTGAAAGTAGTGCTGATCAATCAGGATCTCGTTGTGAACTCTGGGGATCACCTGAATGTAGTGACTTCACAACAGAGAGCTAGAAAAGTCTAAGGATGTAAGTCCATTACAACAACTAAAAACTTTCTTTCGGCTTCTCCCTTTAGGGTCGCCACAGCGGATCATCCGCATGTTTGATTTGGCACATGTTTTTATTCTATGCCCTTCCTAACGCCCCATTTATCCGGGCTTGGACCGGCACTAAGAGTGGCTGGGGTTGGTTCCCTGACCGGGATCAAACCCGGGCCGCAGCTGTGAGAGTGCCGCATCCTAACCACTAGACCACCAGGGAACCTTATTCCAAAACAACAACAATTCCTAAAATTGCCAAATTGTTACTGTACTTGAGTAGCTTTTATTGCATTTCTGTACTTTTCTGAAGTGTTTTCATTTGGAAAGACTTTTACTTTAACTCAAATATTTTACTTTCTAATCAACCACATTTTGTGAAATTGGTCGTTCTTCGGATTGCTCATTCCAGAAGTGTCAGGAACGCTGGGATCGCTGTATTGCTGAGCAAGACGACTATTAAGGTGGTAGTGTGTAAACTTAGATGAACAGTACCTCTTGTAAACGGTGGTAGACTCGTCTTATCATGGGGTAAAGAAAAGCTGTGAATCTTGGTGGCTGAACCCAACACTGTAGACCAGTGGTCCCCAACCTTTTCTGCGCCACAGACCGGTTTAACGTCTGACAATATTTTCACGGCCCGGCCTTTAAGATGTGGCATATAAATACAACAAAATAAAATTATACGACCATAAAAACTGGTATTTTCTAAATATTATAATAAATGTGAATCCACTGTGTTGTTGTTTGTTCATTTTGCTCGCTTGGGGGTTTGAGTTTAGCGGTAATGTATTATCTGTTAGTGGCCGGAGAAGAAGGTAGAGGATGGAGGTAAGACATGTGACCGAGGCATCATGACATGCCTCAAGGGTGAGTCATAGACAGATGTGGAGGTCAGAATCTGGTCATTTTCCAAAATAAAACCGTTCAGATCATATAATAAATAAAACAGAAATAATGTAAGTTACGTATTCTTTCTGTGCGGCCGGTACCAATTGACCCAGGGGGTTGGAAACCACTGCTGTATAATACAGAAGGAAGTGAGATCAAATGCAGATCTGTGAGGTACATTCATTATGACCTTCTGGTTTATGCCCAGTATTTCTGGAAAATCCTTCTGATCCTCTGCAGCCTTGACCAGAATTATACATTTTAACCAATCAGCCAAGTTCCATCAATGGATTTTTCAGTTCTTGATTCAGGTGTCTCGTAGCTGCTTCTAGTCTCTTGGTGGATCCTCGTTTCTGCAATACGTGGGTTGCAAATACCTATAAATAAAACGGTTTTCAAACTGAATGTATGTAATTGTAATGTCACATCTTCTATTTTAATCCCCTAAATATCTCCTACGCTATTATCCACTGCTTCATAAAAACAGCCACCTCATCACTCCTCCAAATGCAGTAATGCAGTGGCCCCTATGGGTCACCCTCTCGAAATCGACTTCTATTCATTTCCCTTTGTTTCACACGTGGTCTAGGAGCATATCCTGCTCCAATAAAGTCATCATAGCCTTTTAATGTTGTGTGTTTTATTAAATTAGTATGTTCGGATTTTTCCCAGAAGTATTTCCTTTATATTTATTTATTTATTGAGCTTTAAGGGTAAAACCAGAATCAATGGTGTACAAGTAGATGTTTCCAGCAGAGTATGCACTTCTGTAGCTGTGTCTTCTCCTTCTTGTGGTTTCCCAAAGACAAGAAAGACTCCTTCATTCAAGCTGCACTGTAGGCTGGGTTGCCAGATTTTGTACACTGCTATTGCTCCTATAGCCAAAAAAAGTTACAGCTGGTTCTGGTAGACTTTACAGAAAAGCTGCTTTAGTATTAATCCAACAAACTTTCCAAAACATTCAGTAATCCACCATACAGATGAAAATCAACCATTTTCATGAACCAGTTCCATCAGGTGTCTTGTTTTGTCTGTATCTTTCATCTATAAACCTTTTGCATAGAGAGGGTCCATTCAGAATGCAACAATTCATGTAAAAAAATATATTTCCATTTTTTAAGTTTTATATTTACCCTTTAATCTTTACTAAAACCTCTGCTCTGCATGAGTGGAACAAATCTCTACAAAATCTGGTAAACATCAAATGTGATTAATTGATTGAAAAAATTAAATATAATAATGATCCACCCAAATAATACAAAAATTAATAGAAGGCTCTAGACACATATCCCGGATTTTTTATTCTATAATCTACACTATATGGATAAACGTTTGTGGACACCTAAGCATAAGACTGATGTGGTTTTTTGAACATTTCATTCCGCATCTGGTCT
>JBCEWE010000281.1:1266786-1341786 GCA_039877035.1 Silurus lanzhouensis | reverse complement strand
GAAATAAATCTGGTGCATTTCTGAGACATTTCTTTCAGGAGGAACAGCAAATTTGATCAGTTACTGTTTTACAGGTTCTCCTTATGGTCATGTTGGTTTTCTCCAAAGGTCCAGCAACAGTGGCATGAGTGTGTGTGTGTGTGTGTGGTGAGGGATGATCTCTGATGAGGATCAGTGGTGTTTGTTTCAGTGCAGCTGTGTGAAGCTCAGTTAGGTTTTAGTGTTCAAGTTCTAGTCAGTTCCTAAAACGTTCTGCAGGTCCTGCAATGAACAGGTTTGCCAGAAAAAGTGCATTTTGCTCTTCATTGCTCAGTGATAGTTATTCGACTTGTATTGATGAGGAAAACATTGTCTTTTATTCACATTAGCATAAAATTTCACATAAGGCAGAACCTCACCTGAGGAAATGTATTAAACATGAGGCACATTAGAACAGCAGCATATCAGGTTACTTCAAATATACCAGGTGTTTCAGATGCATTTTTATTTGTAGTGTAAATAAAAATAGAACACAAACTGTTCATTCTTTTAAAAAATTATTTTAAATTCAGGTCTTCATTTAAAGACTAAAAAAGGGTGAAATCACAGTGCACGTGCACGTCGCTAGCGGTGGCTGTTGGGCATTAACCCCCATGCAGGGTGTAAATCTGCTTTCTAATAAACTCAAGTCCTTACAGAAGTATTATCAGCTCTCGACTCGGCCTCAGCTTTCACCATCAACCTTTTTCTTCATTTAACTTTTTTTCTTTCTCAAACCTGAATGTTAGATGGGAACTGATTTACTGCTAGCATGGCTTTTTGCTCAGTTTTCTAATGAACTTCTTCAGCTCTCTCTCACGATGAGGCCATTTTACGAGTCGGGATAAAACAATGCGTCCGTCCTTCAAGTCCCCTAAAGCCAGAAGTGGACCGAAGCTCCGCCCATCTAGTGCCTGACATGAGCAGTTACCAGCATCTCTCAGCCAGAGGGCGCTCTGCTGCATCGCCACCTGCTGCTCCTGCTCTCCACCTTCCCAACGCAGGACCCGACTCTGCCCCTGAGGCTCCACTCGTAGGTCCAAACCCTCCAAGGAAGAGGATCCAATCTGAAGCCTGAATGCTGATGAGCGAGAAACAAGCGAGAGTCTTTTATTCATGCCAATCAGTGGAAAAGGAGCAAAAATCTCTCCGTTCAGAGAGGAAAATTATATTAAAGCTAAATATTAATAACAGCGCGAGAAAAGTTTATAGATTTAATCACAGAAATGCCATTAGGACAATGTTTAAATAAGTTTTTTTTTAATAATACAGAAACGTGGGACTATAATAGATGCATAAATAGAGATTTTATGTACAAATAAAAGTGCATTTGTTTATATGTACAACTACAACTGAAAAGTACAGAGAAGAGCTGTGCCCAGACCAGACACCTGTGGCACACATTCAATCCAGAGATATGAAACGAAATGCATTGAATCCAGGAATAACATTAACTTCAGGCTGAAATGTACCGTTCAGATTTTCATTTCGAAACAGTACAACTGTGGATGTTTTTCACTAAAGAGGAGATTGAAGCAAGAAGGATGCTGTGAAATGTGCTTTAGTGTGGCATAATGTCAATGTTCTACTTTTCCACGCCTGAAAACTGCTCAGGTCAAATCATCTCACACTCACCAAACTGACTTCTGCAGAAGTTTTCCTCAATCTCATGCTCTGCATCAGATTCTGGGCTGCAGGCGTCACACAACACGTTACCTACACACGGGGAAGGAGCACACCTGATTACCCAGAATTCCATACCATCACCTAAAGAAAGCCTGTGGAAGGAAATCACAAGTTTATCACGATTTTAAAATCATATCTGTAGGAGAAACCTTGGAGGACGTCAATAACATCCCGGCTGGTGGCGTCACTTCCCGGAACACACAGCGTCGAATTCAGTCCCGGGAAGTGGCTACAGTTGAACGCGTGCGGCCACGAGAACCCGAAAGCGTTCATAACAGGCGCGCACGCATTGCGCACGTTCTCGCATAGTCTCCTGCACGGGCGCACGGGATGGTCGAGCTCCGGTAGGCACGCGGGGGCGAAGAGCGAGCACAGGAACCGGGTGATATCTCTGTGACAGCGTTTATGGACCAGAGGCAACCACGCGCCGGACTGTTGTTGCGCTTCCCGCGCGCTCTCGTGGCCCAGCAGCGTCGGAAGCCGCATGTGCCCATACCCGAGCCCACGGCAGAGAGTCATGGCACTCGGTACCGGCCGGCACACGGAGCGCGCGCTCCCGAACTCCACCGACGTGACAAAGTCGGAGACCACGTCTGCAGTAACTTCGTCTAATAAAATATCCTGCGATTTACACGTGCAAAAGCCGAGAAGCGTCGCGAGGAAAAGCACCAACCGTGTGTCCATCTTTAATCCGTAACCGTTTCTGTTTTCTTTTTGCAGGTTTCGCAGCTGCACGCGCGTGGAGTTAAAACTTGTCCATCTCGAGGCTGTCCAATCACTTCAGACTACGTCATCATCGAAATTCTGTGTGGCCCAATCAGTTGAATTAGTTCTTAAATCCTTTTTATACGAGTTTAATGACTAACTCAGTATTACTGCTCCATCACAGTAACGTGAATGTTTCTGCTGCGCGTTGTTTCGATTCGGTTCTGAGTGTTACACCGGTTCTACCGAGCAGAATTCCGTCCAACATGCAATTGTACATGAACATTAATTTCATTCAGATTCTGAAATGGAGCACAGCAGCACCTTTACAGAAGAAAAACACACATTTCACCATGTTATAAACTCAGACTGCACACGTGAACAGTTTGGCAGACGGGGGGCATCTTCCCTCTTTATATGGTGGTGGCGGCACCGGCACGCGGCGGCACGAACAGGAAGGAGGATAAAGAGACAGAGAGAGTTGAGGGTCGAGTCTGCGGTAAGCTGAACTGCTTTCAAACTTGTATCCTTGGCGATGTATTCAGTGTATAAACTCTTTGATAAAACAGACACAAACACAGAATAAAGGTGGTAAATTACACGCTTTGCTCTGCAACCTACGTGAGTTTGGTTGTTAGATTTCTGCGCGTGGGATTTGTAGCCACGCTCACGCGCTCAGTGTGACCAGGAGGCGTTCAGAAGCACTAATCACACACAGTGCACGCTGCACAAATTGTTAGTGTCCCTGATGCATTCCTTTCTTATATAACATTATTTATTATTAACAATTTATAATGTCTCTTCTGTTTCTCCCTCAAACACAAAGACACACAAGATGGATGTCAGAACTAGTTTTTGGATGCATCAGTTTGGATTATAGTTTTATTGTATTAATAAATTACACTTTTAGAAGTTTTAATGTGTCATGGCACACTTTCCTACTTATTAATAAATGGCTTTAGCGCTTTTATGGAATAAAAGTTGGTCTACGTATTTAAGGGTGTGCAAAGATTGGTAGTATTTGTGATCGTATGTTGTGGGCCGGTCTGGGCCTAAATACCAGGGCTGATTTTATTTATTTTTGGTCCCAGACCAGTCCTACAGCATGGTCATGGGCATAAATAATAAAGAAAGAAAGAAAGAAACCACATGAAACATGAGCATGTCAAGAAACACACACAGTGACCTTCATGGTGACTTTGAGCCTTTTGTAAAACGGAATTTAAGATCATCTCTAAAGAAAAGAACTGGAGTGCTTTTACTCAGGATGCAGGAAATGAAGAATAAAAAGCGAAGGTTGTCTTTGATCTTCCTGTAAAGTGTGTAGTATGTAATTAACTCGTGTTTTAGTGCAGCTCATAAAATCCTCTGTTCACTGCTTCAAAGCCATGCTTTACTTTTTACTTTTTATAGGCTGCAGGTGCTACATGAGCTGCTCAGGCATTTAGATGTTCATCAGTGCAAGATCTGTTGCAAAAGAAATCCTACATTTTATTTCCTTTAAAAATCTTTATGAACAATATCAGTATGAAATAATACTAAGGGAAACGTATTTACAAAAAATGTATAAAAATCTTCAAGCGTAAAAACATTATTCAGCTTCTGGCCTGCAGAAATGAACATGGGAAAGTTTGCTACTGAATAATGAACAAACTCTTAATGGCCATTTGATTTAAAACAAAAGTGCCCAGTACTGTACAACAAGTGTGCAGGTAAGTATGTGACCATCACAAAATAAACAGAAAAACAGTCACAGTGACGCAACCCAATCACCTGTGGGCTCATATGTTTAGGAAGGTAGATCACTGTTTGGTTTAAGGTTTGAAATAGGCCTGGTGAACTTCAGGTTGTAACTGTATCCTATAAAAAAGACTGAGTGTGTAAGTACAGTGATCTACAGACTGGGGTGTGTGGGTGTGTGTGTGGGTGTGTACGTGTTCTATGCAGTGGCTATGAGAATGGAGTCACATTTCTGGGTGTGCTGCTGTGGAGGTCAAATAGAAAGAGTGAATGTGTACGTCACCAGTGTTGGGCAGTAACGCGTTACTTTTGACAGTAACTAATACTGTAACGCGTTAGTTGTTACAGTCCCTAATTGTAACTCCGTTAGCGTATGGTTCGTTACCCGTTACTTTTATAAATGAATTAATTTGGGCTGAAGTGTAGACTACAGTCTGACCTGTTTACAGCAGAGACGCATTGTAGGATTGGTGGATGAACCTCTGTAAACAGGAAGAAGACGCGCTGTGGGCGTGTCTCCGTTTATTCAGGTCTGTGCAGCAGTAATGGCGAGTCGAGACGAGAGCAAGACGAGTTTCTCAAAGTGGAAATATGCTAATTATTTCACTTTAGTTGAGCATAAAGACAAAAACTTTTTAGTCACATGTAAACTGTGTCTTTCTGGTTGGAAGGTCGAAACTCCATGCCTGAGGAGCTAGAAGCTAGAAGCTACCCCGGTGTTCTGTTCTACATTGTGGATAGTTTTCATACTTCAGCTGTGAAAGGAACATGTTTAGGAGCTCAACACAACAGCAGAAGCCACTTTAGTGTTTGAGTGTGAATTTATTATTCAGCTTGTTTTGTTCTTTATTTCAGAAACCCTTGTGATATATTCAGTGTGTGCTGCTCTGACTTTAATAAAATAGTGTTTAAACATTACTCTGTGTTTAAGTCAGTTTTGTGTTTGTGTGGATCATAACACATAAAAGGGCATTAATGGGAACATTAAAGAAGCTTCTTTTAAAAAAGTAACTAAAAAGTAACTTTTAACAGTAACGCATTACTTTTTGGTGTAAATAATCAACAAAGTAACGGAGTTACATTTTGAATGAAGTAACGAGTAACTGTAACTTACTGTAGTTACTATTTTTTAGTAACCAGCACAACACTGTATATATGTGTGTTTGTGGGTGTGGGGAAGGGAGTGTGTGGTGACAGCAAAACATTTCAAAAGTGTTTCCCAGCTCACATCCAGGACAACATTGAACTTCATTCCACATGTCATGTTCACGCCATGCGTCCTCTCCATCCACTCGTCCTATCTCCTGACACATCAGTAAAAAAACTTCAAAACATTTTACACTCATCCACTTGAATGAAATTTTAAGAACAGTTACTTTTGGCTAAAAAGAGGTGATGCAATCATTCAAATGTGTTTCACTAGATCACATTGACATCTGTGTTAAAGAAGATTAGGCCTCTTCAGTGTTCTGGAGACCTGAAGCAATGCACAAAAAGATTTTAGATGAGACTCACAAAATATATTTAACGTATTTATATAGTCGTCGTCTTCTTTCGGCTGCTCCCATTAGAGGACGCCACAGCGGATCATTCGTCTCCATTCTACTCTGTTCAGTGGTGGGCCGTGTATTTAGTACCAGGGCCTTCAGTGAGGACGTACCCGACTTACTCCACCTCTTAATACACCACGATCACATCACAATTATAGAAACCATCAATACAATACAAAAACACAATATAACAACACGCTGCATTACAGACGTTTCACATCTGGAGGTGAAAACCATTTTACTACACCAACAAACCCAGTTACACTCCAAACCTCCACACTACAACCACAACTGTGCACCTACAACATCTGGCCCTGGGCAGATTAGATTCACATGGCAGCATATAGAGACTGAAATCTGATTGGACAAAAAATCTAACATCCACATACACGTCCTGAAGCAGTGCAGCCGAGAGAAACACTACCACATGAAGAGAAGAAACTGATGGGAGCAATTAATACAATTTCATGGAACAAATATTAGAATTTAGATTGTAAATGTAGATCAGTGCTTTTGATAGTGTTTAGATCAGCAGAGAAGATTTTACTGCCCCGACCTCCTGCCACTGACTCTGTCCTCTACATCTGACATCACACCATCTACCTGCATGTCTTCCCTCACCACATCACCCCATCACCTCCCACCACTCCCTAATCACCCCCATCACCTCCCACCACTCCCTAATCACCCCCATCACCTCCCATCACTCCCTAATCACCCCCATCACCTCCCACCACTCCCTAATCACCCCCATCACCTCCCACCACTCCCTAATCACCCCATCACCTCCCATCACTCCCTAATCACCCCATCACCTCCCACCCTAATCCTCACTCCATCACTCCCTAATCACCCCATCACCTCCCACCACTCCCTAATCACCCCCATCACCTCCCACCACTCCCTAATCACCCCATCACCTCCCACCACTCCCTAATCACCCCCATCACCTCCCATCACTCCCTAATCACCCCCATCACCTCCATCACTCCCTAATCACCCCCATCACCTCCCACCACTCCCTAATCAACCCCATCACCTCCCATCACTCCCTAATCACCCCATCACCTCCCACCCACTCCTAATCACCCCCATCACCTCCCACCACTCCCTAATCACCCCATCACCTCCCATCACTCCCTTATCACCCCCATCACCTCCCACCACTCCCTAATCACCCCCATCACCTCCCATCACTCCCTAATCACCCCCATCACCTCCATCACTCCCTAATCTCCCCCATCACCTCCCATCACTCCCTAATCACCCCCATCACCTCCACCACTCCCTAATCACCCCCATCACCTCCCACCACTCCCTAATCACCCCATCACCTCCCACCACTCCCTAATCACCCCCATCACTCCCTATCACCCCCATCACCTCCCACCACTCCCTAATCACCCCCATCACCTCCACACTCCCTAATCACCCCCATCACTCCCTAATCACCCCATCACCTCCCATCACTCCCTAATCACCCCCACCACTCCCTAATCACCCCCACCACTCCCTAATCACCCCCATCACCTCCCACCACTCCCTAATCACCCCCATCACTCCCTAATCACCCCCATCACCTCCCATCACTCCCTAATCACCCCCATCACCTCCCACCACTCCCTAATCACCCCCATCACCTCCCATCACTCCCTAATCACCCCCATCACCTCCCACCACTCCCTAATCACCCCCATCACCTCCATCACTCCCTAATCACCCCCATCACCTCCCACCACTCCCTAATCACCCCCATCACCTCCCACCACTCCCTAATCACCCCATCACCTCCCACCACTCCCTAATCCCCCCATCACCTCCCATGACTCCTAATCACCCCATCACCTCCACCACTCCCTAATCACCCCATCACCTCCCACCACTCCCTAATCACCCCCATCACCTCCACCACTCCCTAATCACCCCCATCACTCCCTAATCACCCCATCACTCCCCACTCCCTAATCACCCCATCACCTCCCACCACTCCCTAATCACCCCATCACTCCTAATCACCCCCATCACCTCCCATCACCCCTAATCACCCCCACCACACCCTAATCACCCCATCACCTCCCACCACTCCCTAATCACCCTAATCACCCCATCACTCCCTAATCACTCCCATCACTCCCTAATCACCCCCATCACTCCCTAATCACCCCATCACCTCCATCACTCCCTAATCACCCCCATCACCTCCATCACTCCCTAATCACCCCATCACCTCCCACCACTCCCTAATCACTCTCATCACTCCCTAATCACCCCCATCACCTCCCACCACTCCCTAATCACCCCCATCACCTCCCACCACTCCTAATCACCCCATCACCTCCCACCACTCCCTAATCACCCCCATCACCTCCCACCACTCCCTAATCATCACCTCCCATCACTCCCTAATCACCCCATCACTCCCACACTCCCCCCCCCCCCCCCCACTCCCTAATCACCCCCCCCCCCCTCCCCCCACTCCCTAATCACCCCCATCACCTCCCACCACTCCCTAATCACCCATCACTCCCTAATCACCCCATCACCTCCCATCATCCCTAATCACCCCCCACCCCTCACCCCATCACCTCCCACCACTCCCAATCCCCCCACCCCCCCCCATCACCCCATCACTCCCTAATCACCCCCATCACCTCCCATCACTCCTAATCACCCCACCACTCCCTAATCACCCCATCACCTCCACCACTCCCTAATCACCCCATCACTCCTAATCACCCCATCACCTCCCACACTCCCTAATCACCCATCACCTCCCTAATCACCCATCACTCCTAATCACCCCATCACCTCCACATCCCTAATCACCCCATCACCTCCATCACTCCCTAATCACCCTCCATCACTCCATCAATCCCTAATCACCCTTCCATCACTCCCTAAACACCCCCATCACCCCTATCATTCCCTAATCACCCCCCATCACCCCATCACTCCCTAATCATCCCCCACCACTCCCTAATCACCCTCCCATCACCTCCCATTATTACCTAATCACCCCCATCACCTCCCACCACTCCCTAATCACCCTCCCATCACCTCCCATTATTATCTAATCAACCCCCATCACCTCCCATCACTCCCTAATCACCCTCCCATCAGTCCATCAGCTTCCCCATTACATTAACCATATACAAGATGATAACATAGATCACATGTTAGATTTATACACCAGAGTAACAGAAGTGCAGTGTGTGTAATGTCTGTTTCCTGTTTCTGTGCCAGATTCTGCTTACTAATATCACAGGACCTACGTGCCACATCTGCATCTGTGTGCCAGACTGTGTACGTGAGATATAGTGGGGACATGAGGTCTGTACTGTTACCAGGGCAGAGCTATGAGGGGTGTGTGTGTGTGTGTGTGTGTGTGTGTGTGTGTGTGTGTGTGTGTGTGTGTGTGTGTGTTTTTAATCTTTCTCACTCTCCTACACTCTCCTACAGATGGAAACAACTACATGCACAAATCCACCCTTTCACTTCCAAATATGGAAATATAAAAGCTGGTGTCATTTTTAAGCTCCAATCAGAAAACAGCATTCTTAAACAATAAGCAAAAAAGAAAGAACCAAGTTATTTAAAAAAAAAACCTATAAAGAGAAAACTCATTTACAGAAACTCTGTTTGGAATTTGACAGTGAGGAATCATGTAAAGTCTATTTTCAGTCTTTATCTGGGTCAGTGATATGAACAGCTGTTAGCGAAGCTGCCAGACCTTCTGGATCATTCTGAAGATTGCAGCTTACTCTTCATACCAGTAGGACCAAGTCTGTTTCAGATGCAGAATTCTAGATTGATCTTCTCTCCCTTTGTTTGTAATTCTTTTCTATAAATGGATTTGTTCTGTGTTTTGAAATCATACTTGAAGGAAAATATTAATAACCTCTCTTGTTTGAAATGGACTGGTAATGCTCGTCTCGCAACACACATGCTTTTTAAAAATCTACATTATGGTTACAATTGAATTTAAATTGTTCACTGAATCATGTAAATGTGAAATCTATCACGAAGGCAAATGTTTCTCTGAACTCGGACATGTCACAACAAATAGACATGTTAAATATAGAACAGTGAAACAGGAGATGAAAACGATTTAACCTGATGCATTTCACCTACCAGGATCCACCTCAGAACCTCTGAACATTCCTGCATTTTATCAGCAACCTTCAGAAATTATTAATAATAATAGTTTGTATTGTTTAATATTGTTATTATTATTATTATTATTATTATTATTATCAACAAATAAATGTTGTACAGCAACTGGTATCAAGACATACAATTTTTTATAATAAATAATTAAATTGCTTTTAATGAGTGGTTAAAAAAAATATATTTTTTTAAATATTAAAATTGGAAATACCCACAATGCTAGAGGCCACACCCCTTTTCTGTGCACGACTGGCTTTTATTATGTTCTGTTACACGTTCAGTTACAAGATTAATATAAGGAATAAATGTATTTAAATATTTAAGTCATTATATTTATACACAGCAGGTAAAATAAGTATTGACATGAAAAAATTAGGTGCTGTTGGCAAGAACCCATGCGGGGGGGGGGGGGGGGGGGTGGGTTTGTATTTAGTACTTCGTACAAAAGCCTTTGTTGGTAAGGACTGCTTCAAGACGTCTCCTGTGTGGAGAAACTGGTTTCACTCATTGCTCAGGTGTGATTTTGGTCTAATCTTCTACACAAACACTCGTCACATCTTGAAGGTTCTTTGGCCTCTTCTATCAACTCTGATCTTTAGTTCTTTCTGTAGATCTTTAATGGGATTTGAGGAAGGTGATTGGCTGGAACATTCTAGCAGCTTTATTTTCTTTCTCTGAGAGTTGACAGTTTCCTCAGCTGTGTTTGGGATCTTTGTCTCGCTGAAATGTTCACCCTCGTTTCATCTTCATCATCCTGGTAGATGCAGCAGATTTTTCTCAAGAATGTCTCGGTACATTATTCCATTCATCCTTCCTTTAATTACATGAAGTTCATCAGTACCGCATGCTGAAAAACAGCTCCACACCATGATGTTCTCACCTCCACACTTCACTGTTGGTCAGGTGTTTCTGGGCTGATGTGCCGTGTGTCCTCCAAACATGGTGTGTATTCTGGCATCCAAAGAGTTCAATTTGATCTCATCTGAGCAGAATTTATTCTCCCAGTATTTCACAGGCGTGATCTTCAGCAGTGGAGTCTCCGTGGTGAACGTGCATTACTTATTGTTCACTTTAAAACAATTGAAACCCCCCCCCCCCCCACCCCACTTTTTTTTTTTTAATTGGTGACACAGATGTGTGTACCTATCTATACACAGTGTAGGTAGGTGTGTGTGTGTGTGTGTGTGTGTGTGTGTGTGTGTGTAGGTGTGTTTTATTCAAACAGGTAGATTGTTGTTGCTGATGTTTTCAGATTAAAGCTCAAAATTGACACACACACACACACACACACACACACACACTAGTGCAGATTTTCTTATCAGCTCTCTGCTTCTATTAATTATTTTAATGAGGTTATTTTGCTGTTATGGCAAATTCAGTTGCATCGTCACTGTTTTTAATGAATGATGGATAATAAGATATGTTGGAATGGAAATCAGAAGTAATAATTTTGTCAGCTTAATTCTGTCTGCACTCTAAATACACACACACACACACACACACACACACACACACACACACACACACACACACACACACACACAGAGAGAACTTAATTCCTCTTGGCAGTAAACTTTGATAATTTCTGTGTGACATGGTGATCGGGGAGGTGCCTCCTCATCAGGGTACTTTTAGGGAGAGAAGTTTTGCAGAGCGCAGTGCGACACAGAGTTCTGCACAAGAAACGAGAAAACAAAAGAAACGAACAAACGACAGGAGAATTTTTGTTTCTTGAATTTTCCCTAACTTGAGAAACGTCTACGCAGGTAAGCAGAAGTGCATCATCTTACTGATTGATTTTTACATCATTTAAGTTGTCAGTGTTCTTAAAACACCTGCATGCTTTCTCATTTTCACACTCTGTGATTATTTAGCCTACTAAAATCTTGACCAAAATTAAGTCTTAAATTTAAAACCCTTTAATTGTACATGTATTATTATTATTATTATTATTATTATTATTATTAATAACAAATCCTATTATTATAGCAGCAGCATTGTGTAGGCATGTATGTGGGATTGTGTGCTTTATATAAGTGTGAATCGAGGCCAGAGAGCTGTCAGTATGAAACAGTTGGACAGATGAGAGTAGAGAATTTAGATCTTGATGCTGATTGGTGAGTTTAAATGTGGGCATAGATCCTGCAGTTTATGCGACTCAAACTCTCTCTGACTTCTGCACAAAAAAAAGGAAATAATTTGAAAGTTTGCAGTTTTACAACATTCACTGAGGTGAATTAAATGTCATCTTTACTCACACCTCAGACAGATTTGTTCTCAATGTTCTATTTCAATCTGATAATAGAACTTTACCTTCTGCCTACTTCTTCTAGAACAGTCCCAGCCCCTCCTCACTGTGGCCCCCCTTGTCTGGGAGAGATGGACCGATCCGCACAGGAGCTGTTTCTGAACTTCATGATCGTGCTGATCACAGTTCTGCTCATGTGGCTGCTCGTCAGATCCTATCAGGAAGCATGAACTGCTTGGGCTGGAGTGAGAGCATGTGGAAAAGCTGGCCGCCGTGATCAGCACACGCTGATCGAGCTCCAAAGTTTGTGGTTTAATTTGCTTACGTTGATCATGTGATCATGTGAATAATAATTTGACGGCGGCCTTAAACTACTTGCTTTTGTTTACTTTTGAACAACATGTAAACATGTGCATTTACAAACATGTGTTAACTTTATAAACTTAAGTTTAAGTGTATTTACCTTTTCAAAGTTGTGCTTTCCAATAAAGTTGGAATATATCTGATGATCTCAATCACAGCAGCATTTACAATCAATTATAAATAGTATTCCATCAGTATTTTTCATCAGCCAGTCGAATGCCATCATTTCTTTATAACATTTTAACCAACAACAATGGATTATTATTTTTATCAGCATTTCTAAATAATTTCTAGCATTTTCAGGAGTTGGTATTTTTTATTCCAAGCATCTTCACTTAAAAAAAGGTGATCAAGCACACGTTATTAAATATAAACAGTGAATCAGAAATTCCTCAACTGACTCTGATATTTAGATTAAAACCTTAATATGGGCAAGAGGAAAAAATCATCACTTTAAAGGAGGTCTTTGTCTTCGACATCTTTATTTATTTTAGCTGTAACACTCGTAGGGGGGGAGGGGGGGGATACAGGACACACACACAAGAACTCCAGAACTCATTCTGTCTCATGCAGATGGAGCTAAAAATATTAAGATGTTATGTTTTTAATAAGTGCTTAAGACTACAGATTAATTCGTATCCAGAAGCTGGTTCAAAAGCTGTTATCATTTGCTACTGGAAGGAATTCGCAAGCTGAGTAACACTAAAATACATAGCTGCAAACACGAGTGTGCATCATAGTTAAATGCCTGTAAGAATGTGAATGTCTCCGTGTCCGTCAGTGCGTCACGTATTGATTTATTGTAGCTCAGCAGGTTCAGATCTCCATGGATCTCGGAAATAATTAAAGCTGATCAGCTGGCAGTGAAACTCTGTTAATGCGCATGGCATCGACGCCACCTCCTGACACTTACTCTGTGTACTGTCATATACCTGCACCTCATCTGTGATCTCATCAGGGGAATATTCACCTCCTAGTATGTAGATTTTTTCCTGCACTCCTACGGCACCTGCATTAAATCCGGCACACTCGAAAGAGCCCTCGTTCTTCCACGCACAGGTCTCTGGACAGAAACTGTATACCTTATACGTGGACAGATCACACAGGTAGAGTGTTGTCTTAATAGACACAGCTTTGGCAAGTGTGGCATGAAAGAACTGCCCAAACTCTGCTACCAACTGGCACCACTGATTAGCTTTGACATCATAGCGGAAAAAACAGTCCAGTGATGGGTTGAAGGCATCAGACGTTTCCAGCTCTGAGCCTAGAGTGTAGATGATGGTACCACACACTGCTGCCTCTGGGAAGTAGATCGGGCGTGGTAATGGACTCACAAACTTCCACTTGTTGCCTAGAGGGTCATAGCACTCCACATCTAGGAGGCCGCCCAACCCATGACTTTTACCCCCAATGACATAAATGTGTTGAGTTGTGGACACAGAGGCATGCATGGTTCGTGGGCATTGCATGGCCTGAATTTCTCTAAGTTTTCCAGTGACAGGACAGTAGCACCATGCTTCCCTGGTAGCCTTGTGCTCAGGCTCGGCAATGTGAAGCCTCACCATTCTGCAACATTTGCCTCGACATCCTCCAATGACAAACAGCTTCTCTCCGAAACTTGTAATGGAAGAACCAGGGAGGTCAGTAAGCTCAGAGGTTGGCAGCTGGTGCCACTGGTTGGCTGCTATATTGTAGCAGAACGTGTGGCATGTCTCACCATTTTCTTCTGTTTTGTGAACATAGATGTAGCTGGATAGTGTAGATTGACGGGCGTCTGGAAATAGGCCACTGAATTCTATTACTTGTGACAATGCTTTCATCACTGCTCTGGAACACTCACCACTATTAATGATCAGTGCTTCAGACTGGAGCAGCTCCTGCAGCCTGGCAGGGGGAAGGTGGTGCAGGCGGATGTGTGAGAAGAGATCATTAAGTAAAGAGCATCGCAATTGCAGGTCATGCTGAGTCCACAGAATCAGGGATCGCAGTGCACTTTCTTCGTCTGGCACACTGAGTGAATCTGAGGCCAAGCAGTGTTTGAGGATCCCTACAGGCATTTCCAGGAATTCTGGACTCGAGGAAAGTGCATGGAAGTTGGCCACCACAAACTTGGTAGCATGGTGCAAAAGTCGGGACGAGCCATATCCCTCAGCAATGGCCAACAGATGAAGGCAGTTAGAGGCATTAAGTGTCTGGATAAAGAAATCACTGCAGGCCTGGAAGAGTGCACTCACCTGCAAAATAAATATTAATGATTCAAATTATATAATAAATAACAGTAAAATATTTATAATACAAAATAAGACAATTCTTATTTTTAATATTCTTTACAAATAGTAACATCATTGATGTTTTAAAAAATATTTTATTTCGTAAAATATGAATAAAAATGGTTGTGTTATGGCAAAGTTTTTTTTTTAAAGATAAATCATTTTATAGATTACTTTTTTTTACTAAATTAAATCTAAGTAAAATAATGATTACATCGACAATAAACTGTTTAATTTATAATTTTACCTAATTAGTTTCTCATATAGAGAATTAGTGGAAGTAAACACAGAAATAAAAGCAATATTAATGTTTCTATTGATTCTTATGAAATAAACAATCTTATAGATTTTGGATCTTTCTCATCATTATCAAAGAACCATCACTCAAACATCTCCAGATAGTAAACCTTTATAAAATAATAAATAGAACATAGAATGATATTGTATCATTAAAAAGTCCAATAATATAAGAAATAAATCAACAATTTTTCCACAGTTAAAGTTAAAAAAAAGGGTTAGGTTTTTTAATTTGCTTGTTATTCATTACTCATTACATTTCCAGCTTCAGTGCCTTGGCACTTAACAGTAAAAATATTGTCACCTGTAGAAAAGACGCCAGCTGGAAAAGCATATCGACATTTTCTTCCAGGATTTCCATCTGGCCCATGTAAGCAAAGTCCAGGAATCTGTGTACAGCCTGCGAGGAGAGATTACTCAGCGTGACCGAGTCACCATCACGCTCTAGCATGTTCACCTCAAACATTACCCTGTAATGACAAATTAGCAAAAATATTATTGCATACAAGACAGTAAACTGAATGCTGCTAAATAATAATCACTGATGCTATGCAGACTTAAGGAATTGTGTGCATACCTACAAAAACTTAATGTAATTATAATTCTGTCTGTACAATTATGTGTTTTGAACTAATTCTACACCATTAAACAACTTATAGACTATTATATTTATTTTATGTTTACATTATGTTTAAATCACAAATTTCTAACCTAAAGAAGTCACTGCAAGCAGCAAGGACACAGCGATGGCATGGCAGGATCTCATCCTCGACGTGAATGTAGAAGTCAAAGAGCATGCCTTTGCTACGAAATGTGCGTAGAACGCTGAGGATATGATCACCATGACCTTCACACACCAGCAGCACTGAGTGCTGCTCTGAGAGCGGCCGGACTGGGCTTAACACACACTTTTCATCCATCAGCATCCAACCTCAGAGGAAAGAAAAAACACTGCTGAAGGTATCATGCATGTCTGGTTCTGTGTACATATGTATATTTAATTTAAACTGTTGCTTTAACGAAAGAGTGCTAAAAAGTAAAATAAACCCTGTTGTGTTAGATCTGTCCTGTCAACAATATAGCATACATGCCTGGTTTAAGAAATTCAATAGAAATAAGCTTGTGGCTGTGTGTAGAACAGCAAGCAATCCTGCAGAAGTCCGTGTATTTAGCGTCTGCAGTGCGTAGAAAATACTTTCTTCTGCATCATTCACAGGGAAATAGACAGCGAACCATGACCATCTTTTTCTCTTCAATATGTTCAAGCAAACCTTTCAGCGTCTCAACACAGAGCAGAAAACATCTGACCGTGCCGTGAGATATATAAAACCATTACCGTTTCAGCACCACAGACAGCGGATTTCAGACGGGTTAGCGCGCGTGCGCCCTGCCGAGATTAGGAAATGACGCCAGTGTTAGGGGCGGAATAGTTGCGTTGCAGGTGAGCCTGGGTGCTGACGTCACTGTGAGCTCGCGGAACTCTGCAGCGTTTACATGAGAACACGCAGTGTTTATAATAAAACATACAGCATGAACACACCGTGATACGGAAGCGCGTTGCATTCACAAAGAGAAAAAAACATCACAGGAAGGATCTCATAATTATGACTTAATATCTCATAATTATGAAATAAGTGGGGGCAGTCTGGGGGGAGCATTTTAGCGCATAACACCGGATCTGACGTTACTACATTCGCCTCAGTGCGCAGAGCAACAATGGAGATGTAGAAGATAATAATAATAATAATAATAATAATAATAATAATAATAATAATAATAATCATAATAATAATCATAATAATAATCATAATAATAATAATAATAATAATAATAAATATTTATTTATATTTTAACAATTTCTTAATATGTAACATAAGGAAATTGTAGTCAATGTTAAAATATAATAATAATTATTATTATTGCAGTAACGTCAGATCCGGTGTTACGCTCTAAAATTGTCACCTGCCACAGACTGCCGTATGTGGGTCGAGTGGATGCAGGTGAGATTAGATTAAACCAGCACTAACTCATTTATTAAAGTGTTCAGAGTCACAGTGACTCCGGACTCTGTGCTGAAACTCTCAGGGCTGAAACAAACTGACGCAAGCTTATAAAGAGTTCATATGGATGCTTCTGCTGGAGATGATGTATGTGGGAGGGGCAGTTGTGGCTCCAGTGAAAGGAGACTTGTTGAATTGTGTTCATTTATTCTCCCTGAGATTCCTGTGTGTGATGCAGCTCTCTGTTCTCCTGCACTTCTCTATATTACTGATGGGTTCTCAGTGGTCAATTCCTCTCATTCACACACATGTACTCTGTCTTACTCCTACTGACGTTCATTCCTCTCCTCTCCAGCGTGTACCTCCACCTCTCAAGGCTCTTCTCCACCTGCTCCCTACTCTCACCACAAATCACAATATTATCCACAAACATCATAGTCCACAGAGACTCCTGTCTGACCTCGTCCTTCAACCCGTCCATCACCACTGCAAACAGGAAAGGGCTCAGAGCCGATCCTTGATGCAGTTCCACCTCCACCTTGACCAGTCTGTGGTTCCTACTGCACACTTCACTGCTGTCACACTGTTCTCATACATGTCCTGCACCACCCTCACATACTTCTCTGACACACCAGACTTCCTCATACAATACCACAACTCCTCTCTCCACCCTGTCGTATGCTTTCGCTAAATCCACAAACACACAATGCAACTCCTTCTGACCTTCTCTATACTTCTCCATCAACATTCTCAAAGCAAATAATGCGTCTGTGTAAAGCTGTTTTGAGACAATGTTCATTGTTAAAAGTGCTATACAAATAAAAATGAATTGAATTTGAATTGAATTGAATCTGTGATTATCTTCCTCGGCATGAATCCATACTGCTGCTCACAGATGGTCACCTCTTCTCTCAGCCTGGCTTCCACTACTCTTTCCCATAACTTCATGGTGTGACTGATCAACTTTATTCCCCCCGTAGTTACTGCAGGTCTGCACATCTCCTTTATGCTTAAAGATCAGTACCAGCACACTCCTTCTCCATTCCTCAGGCATCTTCTCACCTTCCAACATCATCTTAAACAACCTCGTTAAAAACTCTACTGCCATATAATATATATATTGTATAAGAGCAGTTTACGTTTCCAAAACTGTATGCAGCGATATGTTGTTACACCAGATTATTATTATTATTATTATTATTATTATTATTATTATTATTATTATTATTATTATTGTTATTATTATTATTATTATTATTATTATTATTATTATTATTATTATTGTTATTATTATTAGTATTATTATTATTGTTATTGTTATTATTATTATTATTATTATTGTTATTATTATTATTAGTATTATTATTATTATTATTATTATTATTGTTATTATTGTTATTATTATTATTATTATTATTATTAGTATTATTATTATTATTGTTATTGTTATTGTTATTATTATTATTGTTATTATTATTATTAGTATTATTATTATTATTATTATTATTGTTATTATTATTATTATTATTATTATTATTATTATTATTATTGTTATTGTTATTGTTATTATTATTGTTATTATTGTTATTATTATTATTATTAGTATTATTATTATTATTATTATTTTATTATTATTATTATTATTATTATTGTTATTATTATTATTATTATTATTATTATTATTGTTGTTATTATTATTGTTATTATTATTATTATTATTATTGTTGTTATTATTATTGTTATTATTATTATTATTATTATTATTATTATTATTATTATTGGTATAATTTTGTTAATATTTTTTGTAATGATTGTATTTTGTTTAATTGATTGCCATCTGACTGAGAATTTTTATATCACAAGTGATCTTACTGTGTGTGTGTGTGTGTGATCTTCCTTTCTGCATCTCTCCATCCTGTTAAACCTTCGTGATAATTGTGTTTGATGAATTAGTCAGATTTCTTACACCAGACTGTAAACATCAGAATGAATGTAGTCTGAGATCAGAGTCTAGAAGATAAGATTTTAAAATAAAATTAAAAGAAGAGAGAAAAAATGAGAGAAAGAAAAGCAAACAAATGATTACAAATAAAAAGTAAAAGAGAGAGAATGAGTATTGAAATTGTTTATTAAACAGGATTATTTGGGATTAATACACAGGAATAAAAAATGTTACAGAAAATCATTTCGATTCTGATCCATGCTGCACTTCGACGCTGCTCAGATGAGCACACAGTTTCCTTGAACCCATTTTTACTGCTGTTCAAAATCATTTTAGGACAAAATTTTAGTGACAAACACAATTGCCATAAACAATAAACACAACAACAATACAAATAAACACAAATCATCACTTACACATGTACTGATTAAACCACTGCTCTGATCGATCCACCAAACACGAAGTCCACTCACTCACGGTCACTTTATTGTTCCTGTTCCTGTCACATGATCTGAGCAAATATAAACACACACACACACACACACACACGCACACACACACACACACACACACACACACACACACGGAAGAGACAGCGAGTGGCAAATGTTAATTCGGGATTACACAATTATGTCACATGTTATAAGGTCAGATGGTGAAGGTGTGTGTGTATGTGTGTGTGTTTGTGTGTGTCGCACTTGAAGAATGCATTAGCACAGTGTTCCAACGGCATCTTCTTATAGTAAAGCTTCTTCAGATCCTTCATACTCAACTTCCCATTTTTATTGCGATCCAACAGAGAAAACCAGCTCTGACACACACACACACACACACACACACACACACACACACACACACACACACACACACACACACACACAGTTATTCCACTTTTAATCAGAAGGTCATCAATTTTATTCCCTTAATTTGAGGTCAGGGTCATTCTTTAGTGTTTTACTTTAATGATTTCATGATTTTTATGCCTTGGACCAGTCATATAACGCATTTCACAGCATATTCTGTATGGTTATGTATCTGACAGATAACTTTCATTATTTCTTCTTCTTCTTTTTCTTCTTCTTTCGGCTTCTCCCATTAGGGGGCGCCACAGCGGATCATCAGTCTCCATCCCCCCCTGTTCTCTACATCTGCCTTCTTCAACCCAACTACCTGCATGTCTTCCCTCAACACATCCATAAACCTCCTACTTGGTCTTCCTCTTTTCCTCCTTCCTGGTGTCTCCATCCTCAGCATTCTAGTATTTCTGTTATTTAAAATTCCATATTTTGTAATCTATTCATTTATTTAAATAGAAACATTGTGTGTGTGTGTGTGTGTGTGTGTGTGTGTGTGTGTGTGTTACCTGTGCAAGCTGTACTCTCTGCGTGTACGTGGTGCAGCTTGAAGTGTGTGTGGCTGTGTATCGTTTTCCTATTCTGCTGATTAAAAAAAACCAGTCAAGCAGCCTGTAAGGGAACTGACCCAACTCCTGCTCTGAACACACTCCAACCTCTACACACACACGCACACACACACATGCACACACACACACACACACACACACACACACACACACACACACGCACACATAAATTACAGATAAATTACCAAAAGTATAATACAATAAATGATCTAATGATGTGTGTGTGAAGTTTATGTTTTGTGCGTGTGTGTTGGGTGTGGAGTGTAGGGGGGGTGGATTGTATGCAGGGTGGAGTGTGTGTAGTGTGTGTGTAGTGTGTGTGTGGGGTGTGTGGGGTGTGTTCGCAGCAGGAGTTTGTATGTGTGAAATACCCAGACATGGTCCGTTGTGTGCCTTTCCAATGCGACGCTTTTTGCGACATGCCTCTTTGTGAAGGAGACACTCGCTGATGTAGGTTTTACCCACAACACTGCACACTGGGGCCACCTGCCTGCACACACACACACACACACACACACACACACACACACACACACACACACACACACACAATGTGTTTAGCTTAAATCATGAAAAGATAAATTAAAACACTTCAAATTGTCAGTCTGTGGTTAAATAAGAATTGTGTGTGTGTGTGTGTGTGTGTGTGTGTGTGTGTGTGTGTGTGTGTGTGTGTGTGTGTACTAACTGAGGGCAGGTTGTTGGACAAACGCACTGTGGGATAAGAATGTCTTCATTCTTCACCACCTGACACTGAGATCCAACAGGACTATAACACTTCATTAACTCACACAGGAACGCTGCAGAAACATTCAAGCTCATTATTTCATTCGTTTATATTTCTTTCACCTCAGTAGTTAAAAGAAAAAAATCTACTTATATACAGGTATGAATTACATTTACTTCATTACTGTCCACCACTGAGAACCCATCAGTAATATAGAGAAGTGCAGGAAAACAGAGAGCTGCATCACACACAGGAATCTCAGGGAGAATAAATAAACACAATTCAACAAGTCTCCTTTCACTGGAGCCACAACTGCCCCTCCCACATACATCATCTCCAGCAGAAGCATCCATATGAACTCTTTATAAGCTTGCGTCAGTTTGTTTCAGCCCTGAGAGTTTCAGCACAGAGTCCGGAGTCACTGTGACTCTGAACACGTTAATAAATGAGTTAGTGCTGGTTTAATCTAATCTCACCTGCATCCACTCGACCCACATACGGCTTCAACTCACTGTCCATCTGCCTCTGCTTGTATTGAGCTTTCACACCCTACACACACACACACACACACACACACACACACACACACACACACACACACACACACACACACACACACACACACAGATTTACTTTCCTGCACTTTCATTGCATTCCTATGCACACATGGACTGCAGCTTCTGCTTCACCTATTGCTTGTGTGTGTGTGTGTGTGTGTGTGTGTGTGTGTGTGTGTGTGTGTGTGTGTGTGTGTGTGTGTGTGTGTGTATGTTTGTGTGTGTGTGTGTGTGTGTGTGTGTGTATATGCGAGGATGGAGGAAGAGCCAGATGTTTTTAGACTTTAAAACTAAACTTAAACACATTTAATTTAAAGAATTACATCATCTGCCTGATTATTAGTAGTAAACATTAATTATTCTCCTGAATATTTGTGTTGCCATGGTTACTTACCAAGGTGACATGGAGACAGATGGTCATCAGAAGTGTGTGCAGCTGAAACTGGTTGTGTCTGAACATCTCTATTATCATCATTATTATTAGTAGTATAGGTAGTAGTAATACATGTGCTCATTATTAAAGACATCTTCAGTAATTTATAGTAAAAACTCACCTCACTCCTTTTGTCTGTCGCTATTTCTGGTTCTTTCTCTTTCTCTTTCTCTTTCTCTTTCTCTTCCACTTTTCTTATTTCCTCTTCTTTTTAGTCCTCTCCTCTGTATTTTTCACAATTCTGTAGCAGAATCACACTCTGGCTCCCTTTACATTCCCCCCCTTACTTTTTTTTTCCACATCTGTTCTGTGGACCCACCTCATCATCAGTCAGAAACACAGCTCTGTATCTCTCTCTCTCTCTCTCTCTCTCTCTCTCTCTCTCTCTCTCTCTCTCTCTCTTTCTCTGCTCATCTTGTGCATGAGATGTGGGGTGGCCTGGTGTGGCATCTAGAGTTGTGTGTGTGTGGAGGTGTACAGAGGTGTGTATATGTGTGGTGAGGTGTATGGAGGTGTACGGAGGTGTGTATAGGTGTGGTGAGGTGTGTGGATGTGTACGGAGGTGTGTATAGGTGTGGTGAGGTGTGTGGATGTGTACGGAGGTGTGTATAGGTGTGGTGAGGTGTGTGGGTGTGGTGAGGTGTGTATAGGTGTGGTGAGGTGTGTGGGTGTGGTGAGGTGTGTGGATGTGTACAGAGGTGTGTATAAGTGTGGTGAGGTGTGTGGATGTGTACAGAGGTGTTTATAAGTGTGGTAAGGTGTGTGGATGTGTACGGAGGTGTGTATGGGTGTGGTCAGGTGTGTGGAGGTGTACGGAGGTGTGTATGGGTGTGGTCAGGTGTGTGGAGGTGTACGGAGGTGTGTATAGGTGTGGTGAGGTGTGTGGGTGTGGTGAGGTGTGTGGATGTGTACAGAGGTGTATATAAGTGTGGTGAGGTGTGTGGATGTGTACGGAGGTGTGTATGGGTGTGGTGAGGTGTGTGGATGTGTATGGAGGTGTGTATAGGTGTGGTGAGGTGTGTGGGTTTGGTGAGGTGTGTGGATGTGTACAGAGGTGTGTATAAGTGTTGTGAGGTGTGTGGATGTGTACGGAGGTGTGTATGGGTGTGGTGAGGTGTGTGTATGTGTATGGAGGTGTGTATGGGTGTGGTCAGGTGTGTGGAGGTGTACGGAGGTGTGTATGGGTGTGGTGAGGTGTGTGGATGTGTATGGAGGTGTGTATGGGTGTGGTGAGGTGTGTGGATGTGTATGGAGGTGTGTATGGGTGTGGTCAGGTGTGTGGATGTGTACAGAGGTGTATATAAGTGTGGTAAGGTGTGTGGATGTGTACGGAGGTGTGTATGGGTGTGGTCAGGTGTGTGGAGGTGTACGGAGGTGTGTATAGGTGTGGTGAGGTGTGTGGGTGTGGTGAGGTGTGTGGATGTGTACAGAGGTGTATATAAGTGTGGTAAGGTGTGTGGATGTGTACGGAGGTGTGTATGGGTGTGGTCAGGTGTGTGGAGGTGTACGGAGGTGTGTATAGGTGTGGTGAGGTGTGTGGGTGTGGTGAGGTGTGTAGATGTGTACAGAGGTGTTTATAAGTGTGGTAAGGTGTGTGGATGTGTACGGAGGTGTGTATGGGTGTGGTCAGGTGTGTGGAGGTGTACGGAGGTGTGTATAGGTGTGGTGAGGTGTGTGGGTGTGGTGAGGTGTGTGGATGTGTACAGAGGTGTATATAAGTGTGGTGAGGTGTGTGGATGTGTACGGAGGTGTGTATGGGTGTGGTGAGGTGTGTGGATGTGTATGGAGGTGTGTATAGGTGTGGTGAGGTGTGTGGGTTTGGTGAGGTGTGTGGATGTGTACAGAGGTGTGTATAAGTGTTGTGAGGTGTGTGGATGTGTATGGAGGTGTGTATGGGTGTGGTCAGGTGTGTGGAGGTGTACGGAGGTGTGTATGGGTGTGGTGAGGTGTGTGGATGTGTATGGAGGTGTGTATGGGTGTGGTGAGGTGTGTGGATGTGTATGGAGGTGTGTATGGGTGTGGTCAGGTGTGTGGAGGTGTACGGAGGTGTGTTGTTTTGAATGTGATTAATTTATAACGAGTCGTTTTAAATGAGTCGTTTTGAAAGTGATTCATTTATTAAGGAGTCATTTAAAATTGATTCATTTCAAATGAGTCGTTTGAAAGTGATTAATTTATAACGATTCGTTTAACAGTGATTTATTTTATATGATTTGTTTGAAAGTGATTCATTTCACATGCACTTTAGGTGGCGAGGACACTTACTAGTCCTTAGCCCAGTGTTTTCTGTTTCTGTGATTGTTGTTTAATGTAGCATCAGGGTTCTGGAGGAACATTGTTTCAATTGACTCTGTACTGCGTCAGCTATATATGGTTGAAATGACAATAAAAGCTTCTTGACTTGACTTGTTTGACAGTGATTAATTTTAAATGAGTCGTTTGAAAGTGATTCATTTTAAAACGACTCGTTTGAAAGTGATTCTTTTATAAAAAGTTGTTTGACTGATTCATTTATAACGAGTCGTATTAAAGGAGTCTTGTTAAAGTGGTTCATTTTAAATGAGTCGTTTGAAAGTGATTCATTTTAAAGGAGTCATTTGACAGTGATTCATTTTAAATAATTCGTCTAAAAGTGATTCATTTATAACAAGTCGTCATGGCTGCTCATCACGGATAAATACACATCGTTTACCTTAACTCTTAAAATTCTGTAAAGCTGCTTTGAGACAATGTCTGTTGTGAAAAGCGCTATAGAAATAAACTTGACTTGACTTGATCAGCAGCACAGGTCAGGTGTATACCGGGAGCCAGGTTGCCGGACATAGCAGGTTCTCTAAGATAGTTTTTCACACAGGAGGTAATGATATATGTCTTTGACAGTCAGGGGTTACTAAGAGTAATATTATAGAGGTGTGTAAATTAGCAAAGGTAATGTCAGCTGCAGTAACATGCTCTGGCCCCATCTCAATGCGCCATGGCGAAGAAGCCTACAGCAGGTTTTGGTCGCTGAACTGCTGGATGTCCCAGTGGTGCTCCAAAAACATTGTGGGCATCATATATAATTGGAGAAATGTTGAGGGCAAGGCCGGCCTGTTAGGGCCCCACTTGGGAAGGTGCTGCCCTTATTTCTTGTAGTATAGGTCATAGTCTCAGAACAGCACTTGTGACTGTCCAGAGCCAAGCCCAGGGAGCAGACAGACAGGCTAAACTGACCGTCTGCTAGCTGCACAGAGTTGTCAATCAGGATCTACCAAATTGAGTTGTCAATCAGGATCTACCAAATTGAGACTGTGTCCGTCCCCTGGGCAAAACCAAAATGTAGACATTTTCAGAAAGTCTGTTTAATCAATCTGTTTAATCTTAGTGCTGCTGATCAGCATATTTCTCCATTAAAGCACTGCACTCACATGCACAACATCTAATTTTTAGTAATGATTTTATGAACTTTTCAAATAATAAAGTTAAAAACATCGGGCAAAAACCATTTATTTCCTCATCAAAATCATCAACCTGCATTCTCGATCCCTCACCTAAAAGTTTCTTCAAACAGATCATTCCAGAGGTAATTGAACCTGTTTTAAAATTGATAAACTCTTCCACTGGTTATGTACCAAAATCCTTCAAACTGCAGTTATCAACCATCTAAGTAAGAAACCTGACCTTCACCTAGTGCACTTCACCTAGTGCACTAACGACTTGTTTGATCTTTCTTTCATTCTGGCATGTTGAAGAGGTTGTTGTGTTGATGGTTTTTAGTATTGTGTTATGGGTCTCACACTGGTTCTCTAAATACATTCCTATATTGTCTGTTCTGCATATGTGTATCTAAGAAGAGATGCAGGTCTCTGACTTCAACCAATCAGAGTAAATCAGTGTAAAAACTAAGCTTGAATGAATGTTGTCGTTATGCACTTTTTCTACTCCAAGACATGAACTGTAAATAGCTGAAAGATTGCTTTTTTAATTTAAGGAAATTATTATTATTTTGATTGTGTTGTTGTTGCCCTGTGAAAAAAAGATTTACATTATAAAGGAATTTAAAAGGCTACAAAGAGAGAGAGAGAGAGAGAGAGAGAGAGAGAGAGGGAGAGAGAGGGAGAGGGAGAGAGAGGGAGAGAGAGAGAGAGAGGGGGAGAGAGAGAGAGAGAGAGAGAGAGAGAGAGAGAGAGAGAGAGAGAGAGAGGGAGATAGAGAATAAGAAACGAATACCACTGATGTGTGTTTTATAATAAATTTAATTTCTCATGTGTTTATAATATTAAACTTTGGTTGTTCCATAGTTTGTTTCCATATGAAAAGGTTCAACATATCTATACTTCTTTCGGCTTCTCCCATTAGGGGTCTCCACAGTGGATCATTTGTCTCCATCCCCCCCAGTCCTCTCCATCTGTCTCTTTCACACCAACTACCTGCATGTCTTCCCTCACCACATCCATAAACCTCTTACTTGGTCTTCCTCTTTTCCTCCTTCCTGGTGGCTCCATCCTCAGTGTTCTCCTACTGATATACCTCATGTCCCTCCTCTGCACATGTCCAAACCATCTCAATCTCGCCTCCCTCACCTTGTCTCCAAAACGTCCTACATGCGCTGTCCCTCTAATAAACTCATTTCTAATCCTGTCCATCGTCGTCACTCCCAACGAACATCTCAACATCTTCAGCTCTGCTACCTCCAGCTCCACCTCCTGTCTTTTACTCAATACATACATACATTTACTCTAAACCATACAACATCTCAGGTCTCACCACATTCCTATAAACTTTCCCTTTCACTCTCACAGATACTCTTCTATCACAAATCACTCCTGCTATCACTCTTCTCCACCCACTCCACCCTGCCTGCACTCTTTTCTTCACTTCTCTAACACACTCTCCATTTGCACTGTTGACCCCAGGTACCTGAACTCCTCCACCTTTTCCACCTTCTCCCTGCAGCCGCACCCCTCCACTGCCCTCCCTCTCATTCACACACATGTACTCTGTCTTACTCCTACTGACTGTCATTCCCCTTCTCTCCAGCGTGTACCTCCACCTCTCCAGATTCTTCTCCACTTGCTCCCTACTCTCACCACAAATCACAATATCATCTGCAAACATCATAGTCCACAGAGACTCCTGTCTGATCTCATCCCTCAACTTGTCTATCACCTTTGCAAACAGGAAAGGGTTTAGAGCCGATCCTTGATGCAGTCCAACCTTCACCTTGAACCAGTCTGTCGTTCCTACTGCACACTTCACTGCTGTCACACTGTTCTGCACCACCCTCACATACTTCTCTGACACACCAGACTTCCTCATACAATACCACAACTCCTCTCTCCACCCTGTCGTAGGCCTTCTCTAAATCCACAAATACACAATGCAATTCCTTCTGTCCTTCTCTATACTTCTCCATCAACATCCTCAAAGCAAATAAGGCATCTGTGGTGCTCTTCCTCGACATGAAACCATACTGCTGCTCACAGATGGTCACCTCTTCTCTCAGCCTGGCTTTCACTACTCTTTCCCATAACTTCATGGTGTGACTGATCAACTTAATTCCCCTGTAGTTACTGCAGGTCTGAACATCTCCTTTATTCTTAAAGATCAGTACCAGCACACTCCTTCTCCATTCCTCAGGCATCTTCTCACCCTCCAGAATCTTGTTAAACAATCTGGTTAAAAACTCCACTACATCTCTCCTAAACATCTCTATGCTTCTACCGGTATGTCATCTGGTCCAACCGACTTTCCACTCTTCATCCTCTTAATCTCTGCTCTCACTTCCTTCTTACTAATCCTATCACTTCCTGCTTCACCATCTCCACACCATCCAACCTTCTCTCTCTCTCTCTCTCTCTCATTTTTCTCATTCATCAGCTGCTTAAAAGACTCCCTCCATCTTCTCAACACACTCTCCTCACTAGTCAACACATTTCCATCTCCATCCTTTATTGCTTTTTCTTGGCTTTCCCCACATCCCTCCTCACCTGCTGCTGCATCTCCTTGTGTATTCTCTTCATTTGGTCACTGCACTAATCTCTAGATGTCGACTGGTAGTGGATTTCACCGATAGATAGGTTGGATTGTACTTGATAATAACTGATTAATCAACCGATAATTTTTAATGTTCTTGGATTAAAAAAATAACAAATATAACATTCCATGTAAAATAGTACTGAACTACGGTATTATACTGTACTCACACTGTATACCGCAACCTGGAAAAACTACCGCTATGAATTTCCGACGATAACCGACAGTTCTAGCAATAAATCTGTGCCAATTAACCGGCAAAACCAGTGAATTGGTTGACCTCTAGTAATTTATGTTATTTAAAATTCCATATTTTGTAATATATTCATTTATTTAAATAGAAAAATTGTGTGTGTGAGTGTGTGTGTGTGTGTGTGTGTGTGTGTGTTACCTGTGCAAGCTGTACTCTCTGCGTGTACGTGGTGCAGCTTGAAGTGTGTGTGGCTGTGTATCGTTTTCCTATTCTGCTGATTAAAAAAAAACAGTCAAGCAGCCTGTAAGGGAACTGACCCAACTCCTGCTCTGAACACACTCCAACCTCTACACACACACACGCACACACACGCACGCACGCACGCACGCACACACACACACACACACACACACACACACACACAGATTTACTTTCCTGCACTTTTATTGCATTCCTAAGCACACATGGACTGCAGCTTCTGCTTCACCTACTGCTTGTGTGTGTGTGTGTGTGTGTGTGTGTGTGTGTGTGTGTGTGTGTGTGTGTGTGTGTGTGTGTGTGTGTGTGTGTGTTCTTGTTCTTCTATCCCGGTAGGGACTTCGACCTGAATGCACACTGACTCATGGGGACCCATGTCAACGTGGGGACCTAAATTGAGGTCCCCACCGACAAAGCCATACAAGCACCTCCCAAACAGTGTCTAGACACGCCCAGTGAGTTTTTTTCTGAAGACCCAATGGGGTACATTTTCAAGACAAAATCTGTGTGACTGTGTAATATATGCACCCCTAGAGGTCACACACGGTATTGCCAACCCCACTGTTACATTGTTCTGGAAGTGTGTGTCATGTCCTTCCCACACCCTTAGCGTAATCTATTGCTCATTAATAAAATATAAATGTAATGTATATTAGAGAATAGATTATTAAACTATTTACTTATAAATGTAAATTAATTTATAAAATTAACAAAATTAAGTACATTTACTGTTGATGCATCAGAATGAAACTTCAGGATACACTGAGCCACAAATGATGTTATTACTAAGCAAATTATTTTTGTTAGATTACATGAAAATGCATTAAATAATTTTAATATATTAGATCTGTTAAAACTGAAGCCCTTAATGTAATTTATTGTGGATCTGTCTATATTCAAACACTCATTATTAATGGCAATAGGAAATTAATCAAAAAGAGGTTGGCCAACTCAAGGTCTTTCCATCCTAATTTCGCATGGACTGTTGTATGCCAGGCAATACATTCTACATTCATTAATTTCAATTTAGGTTCAAAAATACTTTAATGTGATTTGGTTAATGGAATATATTAGTAGTAGTAGTAGTAGTAATTTATTATAATTTTATTAAATAATGATAATTAAATGATAATACACTTTTTTCACTTTCTGGCTGAGCCTTTCTGCATACATAAAACACGAGTTCACAAAGAGTTTACTTTCAACAGATCACTAATAAACTTCCAAAAAAAATGTTTAACAAACCACCAGGTCCTGATAATATACAATCGTTGTACCTAAAATTGGAAGCTGCTATTTTAACTCTACTGGATTATCTTTTTGATATTTCACTGCAATATATATACAAATGGTGTTAAGTCCCCCACTTCTGATGGAAATATGCTACAACGACTCCATTGTAAGTCAAAAATATCGTAAGTTGAAGATGGTTCTATGATTCTGACAACCTTTTCAGCTTCATGCTGAGTTATAATTTTCATTTTCTGCTCGAAACTGATGGCTTTCCTCTTCTTTTTCTCACTTTCAGCACTAGACATACTTGGGCATTTGGAAGACATGTTTTTATCACTTAAATTGCTGTTTGACACCGTTTAAAACAGATAGAAATACATACTGAGACAACTTTACCCAGTCGAATGCTAGCGAGAGTGGGGCATCTCACAGGAGAGAGATACGCTCATCCCAGCTGCGCGTCCAACACAATTTTGTCAGAACGCTATCGGCATTGTAACATTGAAAAATCGTAAGTCGAACCATTGTAACTTGGGGATTATCTATATTAGATAACTACAAACATTCGGCAAAGCTCTGTGCTCTTTCAAGGCCCTAAAAGTGAACTACTAACACACTATTTTCATATAAATGTTTCATGACTTTATTATAAATGTATACATTTATTGTAATTGCTAACCACTTAGATAACAGAGCTACTCATCTTACCCTCAGTCTATATCTGACAGTCTGTGGCTAGTAGTGATGCCATGATATAGCTTTGGCATGACCTAATGGAGAAAGGGAGAATGGGGCCAGATACAGATCTCTTTATAAAGCTAATGAGGTGAATAGTACAGATATAATCCAATCTGGATCCAAATTTAAAACATCTACTGATCCAGCATCAAGATGTTAGTGCTCATTAAGTAGAGGGGCAATGATTTGCTAACAACATGGCTAAAGCCTCTTTAAGGTGCACACAGGTGGACTATATTCTATGCACAAGATGCACCTTTAAAGAGATTAAAGACTGTAAAGTGTGGGGAGGGGACAGTGTAGTTAGACAGCATCAGATGGTGGTCTGAAAGATGGCCCTGGGATTAAAGAAGAAGAGGAGGAGAGTGAAGACTGAAAGAAGTATACGATGGTGGAAACTAAGGGAGGAAGACTGTAGTGTGAGATTCAGGGAAGAGGACAGACCGGGGCACTGTGGTGGTGAGAAGGTGCTGGATGAATGGGCAACTACTGCAGAAGTGATAAGGGAGACAGCTAGAAAGGCACTTGGTGTGACATCTGGAAATAGAAAGGAAGATAAAGAGATGTGGTGGTGGAATGAGGAAGTGCAGGAAAGCAAAAGGAGAAAGAGGTTGTCAAAACAGAATTGGGATCGACAGAGTGATGAGAAAAGTAGGCAGGAGTACAAGATGATGCGGCAGCAGGTAAAGAGGGATGTGGCGAAAGCCAAGGAAAAGGCATATGAGGAGCTGTATGAGAAGTTGGACACTAAGGAAGGAGAAAAGGATTTGTACCGATTGGCCAGGCAGAGGGACCGAGCTGGGAAGGATGTACTGCAAGTTAGAGCAATAAAGGATGGAGATGGAAATGTGTTGACTAGTGAGGAGAGTGTGTTGAGAAGATGGAGGGAGTGTTTTGAGCGGCTGATGAATGAGGAAAATGAGAGAGAGAGAGAGGGTTGGATGGTTTGGAGTCGGTAAAGCAGGAAGTGGATAGGATTATTAAGGAGGAAGTGAGAAAAGCAATTAAGAGGATGAAAAGTGAAAAGTCAGTTAGAGTAGATGACATACTGGTAAAAGCATGGAGATGTTTAGGTGAGATGCAGTGGAGTTTTTAACAAGATCGTTTAACAAGATTTTGGAAGGTGAGAGGATGCCTGAGGGATGGAAAAGGAGTGTGTTGGTGCCGATCTTTAAGCACAAGGGGAATGTGCAGACCTGCAGTAACTCTAGGGGAATTAAGTTGATCAGTCACCATGAAGTTATGGGAAAGAGTAGTGGAAGCCAGGCTAATGGAAGAGGTGAAGTTTATAGGACTGTGGTGAGACTTGCGATGTTGTATGGTTTAGAGACAGTGGCATTGAGTAAAAGACAGGAGGTGGAGCTGGAGGTAGCAGAGCTAAAGATGTTGAGGTTTTCGTGGGAGTGACGAGGATAGACAGGATAAGAAAATAATTTATTAGAGGGACAGTGCATGTAGGACGTTTTGGAGACAAGGTGAGGAAGGCGCGATTGAGATGGTTTGGAAATGTGCAGAGGAGGGACATGGGGTATATCAGTAGGAGAAAAAGAGGAAGACCAAGAAGGCAGTTTATAGATGTGGTGATGGAAGACATGCAGGAAGTTGGGTTAAAAGAGGCAGATGTAGAGAACAGTGGGGTACCCCTAATAGGAGAAGCCGAAAGAAGAAGAAGACATGGTGTTAAAGTATGGAAAAGAAGCCATGTTGGTTCATTAGGCCTATTTACTGCTTGAGCAAGTAAGAGGTAGTAGCTCAATAGTTAAGTTGTTGGTTTAACAATTAGTAGATTTCCCCAAGGTTGTGGGTTCAAGCCCAGGCACTGGCAAGGTAAAGTTTTTTTTTTATCTTTTGAAATCAATTTTTTGACATTAAAATGTAAATCTTTTTGTTAATAAAAGCGACCTGTTAAAAAGATTGCTTTATTTCTTTGTCTTTTTTAAAAGACTTGTTTGGCCTACTTTTAATATGAGTTACATGGTGTTGAAGGATGGAAAAAAAGCCATGTTGGTTCATCAGGCTTATTTTTATTACATTTTTATTAAATTGTTTATTCTCTTTTCAAATCTAATAGATTGTCTACTTTGTGACATTAAACTGTAAATCTTTTTTTTAATTAAAGAGACCCGTTTAAAAGATTGCTTTATTTCATTGTCTTCTTTAAAAGACTTGTTTGGCCTACTTTTATTATGAGTTACATGCTGTTGAAGTGTGGCAAAGAAGCCATGTTGGTTCATTAGGCACATTGACTGCTTACACAACGAGGAAGAGATAGCTCAATGAGTTGAGAGTTTAAGCGCGTGGTTGGGAGTTCAAGCCCCAGCGTTGCCAAGCTGAATTTTTTATTTCTCTTTTAAAATCTAATAGTTTGTCTACTTTGTGACATTAAACTGTAAATCTATTTGTTAATAAAGAGACCTGTTTAAAATATTGCTTGATTTCTTTTTTTTAAAGACTTGTTTGGCTTAATTGAAATGAGATTCATGGTGTTTTAGTATGGAAAAAAGCCATGTTGGTTCATTAGGCCCATTGACTGCTTTCACAAGGGAGAAGAGATAGCTCAGTGGGTAAGGTGTTGGTTTACCACTCAGCAGATGCCTACAAGGTTGTTGGTTCAAGTCCCGGCATTGACAAGGTAAAATTTTTATTTCTCTTTTGGAATCTAATAGTTTGTCTACTTTGAGGAATTAATCTGTAAATCTATTTGTTAATTAAAGAGACCTGTTTAAAATAATTTCTTTGTCTTTTTTGAAAGACTTGTTTGGCCTACTTTTAATATGAGTTACATGCTGTTTAAGTATGGACCAGAAGCCCTGTTGGTTCATTAGGCCCATTGACTGCTTACACACGGGGAAAGAGATAGCTCAGAGGGTAAGGTGTTGGTTTGCTGATTTGGAGGTCCCCACAAACCTTTGGGTTCAAACCCTGGCAATAGCATTGTAATGTTTTTATTTCTCTTTTCTAATCTAATAGTTTGTCTACTTTGTGGCATTAAACTGTAAATCTATTTGTTAAAAAAGAGACCTGTTTAAAAGAATGCTTAATTTCTTTGTCTTTTTTGAAAGACTTGTTTGGCCTACTTTAATATGAGTTACATGGTGTTGAAGTATGGAACAGAAGCCCTGTTGGTTCATTAGGCCCATTGACTGCTTACACAAGTGGGAAGAGATAGCTCAGTGGGTAAGGTGTTGGTTTACCAATTTGGACATCCTCACAATGCTGTGGGTTCAAACCCTGGCATCAGCATGGTAGCTTTTGAATTTCTTTTTTAAAATCTAATAGTTTGTCTACTTTGTGGCATTAAACTGTAAATCTATTTGTTAATAAAGAGACCTCTTTAAAATATTGCTTTATTTCTTTTTTTTAAAGACTTGTTTGGCTTAATTTTAATATGAGTTACATGGTGTTTTAGTATGGAAAAAAGCCATGTTGGTTCATTAGGCCCATTGACTGCTTACCTGTGTTCATGTTTGGACGACCACAAGCACTGAGTCACTTTAGACGATCAGACATTATTCGTCAGATTGCTCGAAGCTGTGGAGCAGAACACCCTGAAGCGTTATCCTCGTCTAGACTGAGAAAGCACATGGCCACTATGTCCAAGGTCCTTAATTTAAAATACAATGAAATGGATGACTTTTTAGGACACAACATCACAGGCAGTACTACAGGCTACCTGAAGGTACATTACAGCTGGCGAAGATAAGTAAAGTTCTTCTAGCTAGGAGCGAGGACAACTACGTATCTCAAAGGAAGGAATTTAAATGAGATCCAGACTGATCCACAAGGTAAAACAGGCCTGAGTAAATAAAGATGTTTTAAAAATCTCAAATTCCATGTTATGATTAACAGGAACACCACCGTTGGTTATAGATTATTTGATGGATGTAGCAGTTTTTTTTAAAAATCTTCCACTTATATAGCTATAATCATTTTCTCTGTGGTTGCTGTGTTTACTAGAGAGAGTTCTGATGGACTGTGAAGGATCAGACTCTAAAAACGAGAAAGAAAACGATGCTTTACCTCCACCCTCAAATTCTGCAGGTATGTAGTCAGCTAATGTAGGGAATTATGGGAAAGCTAAAGGCGAAATGATTTAATATGAGTCATTTTTTATCACAATTACTAATTACTTTTATTTTATTCAGGATCACAAAACCCATGGAGAAAGTGGTCTACAGAGGAGGTCCAGGCTGTGGAAAAGACTCCAATGGACTACATCAGTTCTGGCGAAGTTCCTGGTAAAGGCCAGTGCATGGAGTGCATTGAAAAATCCCCAGCAGCACTTTAAGGGAGAGGTTGGGAGGCAGTCCAATTTTATGTAAAAAATCGCATTGATTCCATGAAGCGCAAAATGTAATAGTAAAAAGCCTTTATTGGATGTTTTTTTTTAATATGTTTGTTAAAGGCAACATGTTTAGAAACATTTTAGTTCAAGTTGCTGACAAATAAATGTTAAAGAGAATTAAGATGTCACAGATGTTTGTTTTTGTGGAAATGTCCAAACTTTTCAGGTTGTTGTTAATCACAGTTGTACATACAAATACATACAAATATCTTCTACTTCTACCTAATATTTATATAGAGATATTATAGCAATATATCTTGCAACACGCTTGATCACATGCATGTTCTGTTTTAATTTAAATAGATTCCAGTATGCACAGATCATTATTTAGTTTAGACCATGATGGTGTAAATGAACATAAACATTTCCTGCTTGTCATATAACGAGTGTTGTAGATACCAAAATGTGGAACTTTTCAGACTATCAGAATTTAAGAGAATTGAATGTGTTAAACAGGAAGTGAGGTCAGGCTTTTTTACTGTTTACTTTCTTAGAAATTGTCTATTTAAAAAAATGATGATGCGAAATAGTCAAAAGCAAAATAAATAAAAACTTTTAAACAACACTTTAGTTATGGTCTGAACCTAATCTTCGTCTTCATTAATGTTATACACAGTTATAATTGCATATAAATTGGATAATCTGCAAATAATTTATAATAGTGGCACCTAGAGGTGGTTGGTGGTAAGACAAAATAGGGACATCCCCACCAGAATAGAAAAAACAGACAAAAATTTAGCTCTCTAAACTTGTGTATTTCTGAAAATAAAGATGATTTTTTTGGGAAACAAAAAATCCAAAAGAGACATCTGGCTTTAAAATTGTGGCCTTAATGTATTTAGAAATCAGTGTCCCCACGAGTAACCACCCAGTCAGGAGTCCCCACCATGTAGCAAAAACAAGTGTGTGTGTGTGTGTGTGTGTGTGTGTGTGTGTGTGTGTGTGTGTGTGTGTGTGTGTGTGTGTGTGTGTGTGTGTGTGTGTGTTAGTTCCAGAGCATTCAGAAGACTAAAGCTGTGGTGTCACTGACTGGCAATACAAGTTTGAATCCTTCTTCAGCATCTTTATAAATTATTTATTTTTGCGGTTGTACTCAATAAGTACAAACCCCATAAACAACACCCGCACATCTGCTCGAGTAGCTCCGTGGATTAAATGTCTGTACCTGTCACAGGTTTGAACCTTAATTCGTATCTCTCTCAGGTATGTAGTGAAGGCTGTAGGTTGGTGTTATTAAAGCCTGAGCCTTTGAAGCAGACAAAAAACTTGTCAATTACTTTTTTTGTTGTATGGTGATTTCTTTATGTTAAACCCAGTAGTAGATAGAGGTGTAACATTGATCTCTCCACTGGTATTAAACAAATGCTAACCCCTGTTAGCCTGGCTTGGAGGTTCAGAGGTCTAAGACTCAAGCGTTTTAGACTGTGATGATTAGGGTTTGTATCCTGCTTTGGGTTATCTCAAAGCTTCTGTATCAAATATTTGTATTAGTGATTGTATTAAACAGAAGATAAGCCCCCTAGAAACCTTCTCTAAGGTGTCTGTTCCAGTGGCTCAGTGAAATAAACATCTGGAACGTCAGCAAACGTCTTGTCACGGGTGTGAATCTCATTTTGTATCTGCCTTAGGTCTGGAGAGAGTGCTATAGTTGGGTGAGAATGAATAAGAGAAAGTTGAAAAAAAACCCTGCTGTTAATATGTAAAATAAAAAAAAATAAAAAAACTCCTGGTCCACTGAAGCAGGCAAAAGATATTTCAAACTTTTTTGAATGTGTACAGGAACAAATGATATGTTGTACGTTAATTGCTTTATGCTAAAGCCAGCAGTAGCTCGAGCTGCTTTCAGGTTTGATGGCTCAGAGGGATAAGAGTGAGTTGCTCCTTACTGTGTAATGGTTAGGGTTCAAATCCTGCTTTGGCTTTTTTTTATTGTTTGTATTTAAATAAAACAATAAAACTGCAAAAAATAGAGTGTGTTATTGGGTCAGTATTTGTGGCCTGGATGTTAAAAACCTTACTTCAATGCTTTGAGGTTGCTGGTTCAAATCCAGCTTCTACTATTGCTGGCTGAATTATGCAAATAGTGTATGTTTTAAAGAACCTTTCTGGTCTTTAATTAAAAAAACAAATAAAAAGTAAACCCAAATTTGAACTATGAGACAATGTTCATTGTTAAAAGCGCTATAAAAAAAAAAAAAAAAAAAAATTGGAATATTGTGTAGTAAAGACTCTAACCTCTACACCACACAGATACAGGAGAGACACATGGGTTACAGTTAGAAGGTTAGTAGGTATGGTGAGAGCGCTGTGTTTGGACAAGTAGACAAAATACATTTCAAACAGTTTTTAAACATGTACAGGAATAAATATGGTGTACGTTCAACTAAAAAAATGTAAAAAAATAAATAAATAAATAAAAACTTTGTCTTTTCCCCGGTGGCTCGATTGGTTAGTGCTGTGATTGTTTTGTATTGCTGAGGGTTTGGGCTCGAACCCCATTTAAAACGTGCATGTCTTCTTGGTTCTCGTTTCCCACAAAAAGATAAAAAAATAAATAAAAAGCCCTTTGTCTCCCCCCGGTGGCTCGGTTGGTTAGTGCTGCGATTGTGTTGTGTATCTGGGTTTGGATCCCGTTTTAATGGTGCATGTGTACTTTGTTCTCGTTTCCCACAGGAAAATACAGTGCGTGCGTGCGTGCGTGCGTGCGTGTATGTGTGTGTGTGTGTGTGTGTGTGTGTGTGTGTGCGCATATATATATATATATATATATAAACCAAAAAAAACCAAGCTTTCTATTTCCCCCCGGTGGGTCGGTTGGTTAGTGCTGCGGTTATGTTGTGTGTTGAGTTTCTGGGTTCGAATCCCGTTCTGATGGTTCGTGTGGTTTTTTGTTCTCGTTTCCCACAGAAAAATTAAAAAAATAAAAACAAGTAAGCTGTTTGTCTCCCTCCGGTGGCTCAGTTGGGTAGTGCTGTGTTTGAATTCTTGCTGTTTTTCTTGGTTCGAACCCCGTTTATATGGTGCGTGTGTTTTCTGTTCTTGTTTTCCACAAGAGGATGAAAACAATTAGAGGTTAAAAAAAGCAAACGTTGTGTGTCGTCCCCGTTGGCTTGGATGGTTAGTGCTCTCAGAGTGTTGTTGTGGTGTTGATGTTCTCGGTTCAAACCCCTCATGAATGGTGTGTGTGTTTTTTGGTCTCCTTTTCTGCATGATGAACAAATAAATGTTAAAAACAAGCAAGTTTCTTGTCTTTGTTTGTGGCTCAGTTGGTTTACGTTGGTTTAGAGATTGTAATTGTGGTTCTCTGTTTCATGGTTCAAATCCAAGCTGAAGCATTTTGGTCTCAAGCAGCAATGAGACCTGGTGATGGTTTATGTAAACGTTAGTATTTTATAGTGTTTAAGTGAAGAGAAGGATAATATGCAATGGACGTATTATAAAAAATGTAATATGATGATAAGGATGTAGTGAGATATATAGTAATAGATAAATGTAGAAGGTATAATGTAGAAAAGTAGAATAATAATAATAGTGAAATATATATGAGAGGGGAAAAGTAAGTAAGTAAAAAAAAAATAAAAAAAAAAAAAATAAGTAAAAAAAAGTAAGTAAAAAAAAGTAAAAGAAAACATAAGAAAAAAAAAAAGTAAAAAAAGTAAGTAAATAAAAAAAGTAAAAGAAATAAGCAAAAAAAAAAAGTTAAAAAAAAGTAAAACAAAAAAAAGGAAGTGAATAAAAAAAAGTAAAAATAAATAATAATAATAATAATAAAAAAAAGTAAAAAAAAAAAAAAAAAGGAAGTAAATAAAATAAAAACAAATAAAGTAAAAATAATAATTATATATATATATATATATATATATATATATATATAAACATAAACAAGAGAGAGCCCAGAGCAGCATAACCCCCTGTTTCACCTCTCCAGGAGGCCCAGGTGGGACAGACCGGACTTTCTCTCTCTTTCTTTCTTTCTGCCGGAGTTTTTCAGTCCCACCCAAGCGCAGCACCTACTGCTCAGTGGCGGCCTTGAACCGAGGTTCAGTACCCGCAATGGGTATCGACACTTAACCCACTGAGCTATCAGAGCTGACTGCTCTCAGTGTTTTTTTAGGGGGTTTATCTATCGTTCTAGACAGCTACTAGCACAGCGAGAACTTTGTTATAAACAACAAAACAATTGAAGAAGCTCCACCGTTACCTGAAGCGAGGTTTGAACCTCTGTTCCAGATAGCAGCAAGCACCAGTCTTAACTTACTGAGCCACCAGCCATTACATAGCAGGAGAGGTTTTTTAGGGGTTTATCTTCTATTCCTCACCATACACATACACATATCAGTGTAGAGAGAACGTTGTAATAAAAACAAAAGATTTAGAGAAGCACTGAAGTAACCTGAAGCAGGACTTGAACCAGGGCTACAGGTAATAAAGAGCAGCAGTCTTAACCCCATGAGCTTCTTTTCTGCCTCAGGGCTGGAGTATGGGTTCTAATCAGGTGCAGTGTAAAAAGAATAAAATGACGGTGTTGCACTGAGCTCACAGATGTGAAACGCTTTTGGCTCAGCAGGTTTTCTGAATAGTTTATCATAAATATTGATGGAGTCACATCTCAGATACTTCAGCTCTACAAACAAACACAACCCTCAAAGAGGTTGGAGGCCTGGTTCAGGTGATGAAACTTTCTTTCTTTGGCCATAATTTCTGTTACCTGATGTGGTGAACTTCCAAGTGGCTTCAGGTTCTGGTTTAGGTGATGTAAATGTCTTTCTGTTGGTACTGAGGGTTTGAGCTCTGCTTCAGATGATGTTACATGGATTAAACAGGATCCATGTCCAGGAGAATTCCTTCTGTTTTCTGCAATGGTCTCCCCAGTCAGAAGATATTAATTCTATAGAACATCTTCACAATATGGCAGAACTGGAGATTTAGAGCATGCAGTTGACAAATCCAATGCAAATACATGATGGACCACAATAAAAAAATGTTTCCAGATCCTTGTGGAGATCATTTCTGAGAGTAGAAACTTCAGCCATCTATATTATATAGTTTTCCTTTAGTGCTCAGTGTGTATATGATTATTGAGTTGTGTGTGTTTATACATGATATATATATATATAATTCTTTCTTCCAGTGTGTAAATATACATATTATATTTATCTTTATCCTTATAACCTTTTCATACTTTATAGTCAGATTTTATTTTATTATAATTTTATACTTTATTTCTACGTTCTCACTCTGTATGAATGTGTATTTGACAAATAAAATGTAAATTTCTTGCAGGAATAATAAAGTTCATTTGCTCATCTACTGAGCTTGCAGGCTCGGGGTGGGAGAAAGAGGAGACAAGTGACTGGTTTACAAAAAACACCACTGAGTTTATTCAGCCCTAAACACGCTTTCACAATTTACTTTCAATTTTCAGTGTTTAAATCTGAACACAGGTGCACGCACAGATTAATTCTATGTGATGAAGCATAAAGTACAAAACAGATCCTGCGGTTCATCTGGTTGAACTTTGTCTATAAATTGAGAGGCTGCAGATTCAAATCCTGGTCAAATGGTTTAAGAGTAAATTATACCACAAGTCAAGTCAAGTCAAGTTTATTTGTATAGCGCTTTTCACAACAGACATTGTCTCAAAGCAGCTTTACACAAATCAACAGTGAAGGTGAATGGTGTGAATTTGTCCCTGATGAGCAGCCGTGGCGACTGTGGCAAGGAAAAACTCCCTTAGATGTTATGAGAAAGAAACCTTGAGAGAAACCAGACTCAAAAGGGGAACCCATCCTCATCTGGGTGACATCAAGAGTTTGATCATAAATCTTTCAACAATACAGAACACTGGAGAGTGAGAGCTAACATGAGCACTGGAGTATAAGATTATAAGTGATGTTCTTTCTGCAGTCTTATACAGTCTATATGGATAGTAGCTCCTAGTTTTATGAGCTCAGCATTTGTGATCATCACAGATCCAGCATCAGCTTCTCCATGCCAGAGCCTTTAACACTCCAGGAGGTCCAATGTCAAACTCCACACATGTAGTGGGATCCAAATGGCACTGGTACGTCTCTAGATGGTTCGGGATGTTTGTGAGTTCGGCATCAACTTCTTCAAAGGTCCGTAATCATCACGAGGTGGGAGGTGACTGGAGCTGGAGGAACCTCAGGGTGTCTCGGGATGGGGAGAGAAAGAGAAGCAGTGGAGAGGAATTAGCGTAGCTGCTGTTCATGATATTAACAGCACAAGTTGATAATGTGCATGTGATCAGATGTTCTGGAGCACAAGGTTATGATGTGATGTGTGTTATGTGTAGGCTTTGCTAAAAAGATATGTTTTTAATCTACACTTAAACTGGGAGAGTGTGTCTGAGCCCCGAACACTGTCAGGAAGACTATTCCAGAGTTTAGGAGCTAAATGTGAAAATGCTCTACCACCTTTAGTGGACTTTGCTTTTCTCCGAACTACTAGAAGCCCAGAGTTTTGAGATCTTAGGGAGCGTGGCGGATTGTAGCGTGTTAAAAGACTGGATAGATACATGGGAGCCAAACCATTTAGTGCTTTATAAGTGAGAAGTAATAGTTTGTAGTCTATTCGAAACTTAACAGGAAGCCAATGTAGGGACGATAAGATCGGGGTTATGTGATCATATTTTCTTGCCCTTGTAAGAACTCTGGCTGCTGCATTCTGGACTAACTGAAGCTTGTTTATTAATGATGCAGGACATCCACCTAGTAACGCATTACAGTAGTCTATTCTGGAGGTCATGAACGCATGGACGAGCTTCTCTGCATCGGATATGGACAACATATTTCTTAGCTTAGAAATATTTCTAAGTTGAAAGAAGCTGTTTTTGTAACTTGGTTGATATGATATTTGAAAGACAAGTTGCTGTCTAAAATAACACCCAGGTCTTTTACCGTTGAATTAGTGGTTACAGAACATCCGTCTAAATGCAGGTTGAGATGCTGGAGCTTCTGTATACTAGTTTTTGGGCCGATGAGCAAAATCTCAGTCTTATCAGAATTTAAAAGTAGAAAGTTATGGGTCATCCAATCTCTTATTTCCTTAACACACTCAGTTATCCGAGTTAATTGAGCATATCGCCTGGTTTAGATGAGATATATAGCTGAGTATCATCAGCATAACAATGGAAGCTAATTCCATGCCTTCTAATAATATTTCCTAACGGAAGCATGTATATTGTGAACAGCAGGGGTCCTAGAACTGAACCTTGCGGCACGCCATAATTTACTTGCATTAGCCTGGATAGCTCTCCATTTAAATCTACGAAATGGTAACGATCGGACAGGTAGGATTTAAACCAGCTTAATGCCTGTCCCTGAATGCCGATGTAATTCTGTAAGCGATCTAGGAGGAGATCATGGTCTATAGTGTCGAACGCAGCACTAAGATCTAGTAGAACCAACAGCGAGATGAAGCCTTGGTCTGAAGCTAAAAACAGGTCATTAGTGATTGTAACTAGAGCAGTTTCTGTGCTATGATGGGGCCTAAAACCTGACTGAAATTCTTCAAAGATCTTGTTCTCTTGCAGGTAGGAACAGAACTGGGCAGCGACAATCTTTTCTAAAATTTTAGACATAATTGGGAGATTTGAAATTGGTCTGTAATTTGATAGCGTGTTTGGATCCAGATTAGGTTTTTTAATGAGGGGCTTAATAACTGCTAACTTGAGGGATTTAGGGACGTGACCTAAAGATAGTGAAGAGTTAATAATATTTAGAAGAGGTTCACCAGTTGTATATAACACTTCCTTCAGTAATTTAGTAGGAATTGGATCTAACTGACATGTTGTCGATTTAGCTTTGGCAATAACATTATACAGCTCTTCCTGTCCTATACATGTAAAACAGTGGAGTTGTGGAGTTGAAGGTAACACTGTCTCAGGAGATGGTGTCAGAGGTTGGACCGCCACAATTGTTTTTCTAATGTTATCTATTTTTTCAGTGAAGAAAATCATAAAGTCCTCACTACTAAACTGTGATGGAACACAATTTTCAGAGCCCTGATTTGTAGTTAGTTTAGCTACTGTACTGAAAAGGAACCTGGGATTGTTTTTGTTGTTTTCTATAAGTTTGCTCAGGTGTTCAGCTCTAGCAGCTTTTAGCGCCTGTCTGTAGCTGAGCATACTGTCTTTATACACAATTCTAAATACCTCCAATTTAGTTTTCCTCCATTTTCTCTCCAGATTACGTGCTGTTCTCTTGAGGGCATGTGTATGACTATTATACCAAGGTGCAGGTGCTTGTTCCCGAAACTTTTTTAACCGGATGGGGGCAACGGTGTCTATTGTGCTAGTGAGGATAAGGTCTATGTTGTTAGTTATTTCATCAAGATTATTGGTAGTTATGGGTTTAGTGAGAAATTGAGATAAATCAGGCAGGTTATTTATGAATCTGTCCTTAGTGGTTGGAACAATAGTCCTACCAGGTCGATAACGTGGTGCAACACGGCTAATCTGCTCTACCGGTAGTGTGTACAGTATGAGGTAATGGTCTGTGATGTCATCACTCTGAGGTAAAATATCTATATTAGTGACGTCTGCTCCGTGGGATATTATTAAGTCTAGTGTGTGGTTAAAGCGATGAGTTGGTCTGGTGACGTTTTGTTTAACCCCAAAAGAGTTTAATAAGTCAATAAATGATAATCCTAGAGCATCGTTTACATCATCTACATGAATATTAAAATCTCCTACAAGCAGCACTTTATCAGAATTGATCACGAGGTCTGATAGAAAACAAGCAAACTCTTGAAGAAAATCAGCGTAGGGCCCTGGGGGTCTGTACACGGTGACCAGAGCGAGTTTTCTATGTCTGTCTGAAAATACAACTTTAAGAACGAGCACTTCAAATGATTTAAAACTGAATCCTAACATCTGACTAACATTAAGAGAGGCAGTATAAATGGTCCCCCCCCCCCCCCCCCACGACCAGTCTGACGCGGCTCATGCTTATAAACATATCCTGACGGTGTCGACTCGTTTAGACCCATATAATCACCTGGTTTAATCCAGGTCTCAGTGAGACAGAGTGCATCGAGATTATTCTCTGTGATCATCTCATTTATAATCAGTGCTTTGGGTGCAAGTGATCTAATGTTTAAAAGACCAAACTTTAAAACTTTTTGGTGATTGTTTATCTGGCATTTTTCAGTTTTAACTGTAATAAGATTTTTTCTGGATCTTGTGTATTTAATTTTTGGTTTTTCTACACGAGGAATAGATACGGTTTCTATAAACTGGGCTGTGTGTGAACTTGTAACTATTTGGTCTGTTGTATGCGTGTTCTCATAGTTGAAGATTTCCTGATGTCTCACCAGTCAGATGGTGTGCAGACCGTTTGCAAATCGAACGAGTCCTCACCTGTGCTCAAAGTCAGACACACAGCCGGCATAGTGCTCATAATCACGAACAGAGTCAAGATACACAAATATGATAAAGTGAGAGACAATGAATATAGTGGCAGTCGAGTTTACAGACTACAGGCACAAGTCAGGAACACAAAACAATTTAAGATTATTAAAAGAGAAAAACACAAACAAACAAATACAAACAAGTCAAACACAGGAAGCTACGTCACTGGAAGTGAGACCAAAGCAGCTGCTTGGGGTGTATAAACTGTGTGAATACAAAATTATCCAAAATAAATCAGATGAACAATGAAGACCACATTGTATTTATTTACACATCTATTTCTATGTATTTAGGTTATTTTTGCATTTCATAAAAATATGAATCACAAAAAAAATGCTTTATTGCACCCCCTTGTGGAGAAACCGATACATGAGTGACCGGAGATAAACTGGTTAGTTTGAATTGGATTTGCATTGGCCAATCAGAGAGTATAATAAGGCGGGCTTAGACCCCACTATCCAATAAGATACATGATGGGCGGGGCTTCGCCTTGATCTCCGTTATTGTGCCTCATATTGCAGTTGGCTGTTGAAATGAAACATCGCTAAACGCGTTCCTCCCAAACTTTCATTTCATTTCGTGCACACGGAGAGCGTTTTCACACCAACATGCAGTGTTCAGATTGATCCGGATTAATGTGGATGTGGACTCAAATAGATGCAGCTTGCTGACCACCTGAACCTGAACTGATGGAGGTGAAGTGAAAGGTAGGAGTGTGTAAGGAGCAGGTGAAGGGAAATCACTTCCACTCCTAAAAACAGCAGCAGTAAAGAGTTGTTGGAAGTTCAGTCAGTTTGAGTTCTGACACAATTATAAACTTACAGTATATCAGTATTTTATTAACAACAGCAGTTTGGATGTGTTTCTTTCTTCCTCATTTACTAACACATTCATTAAGTACTTGTGTTGAGGCACAAACTTCTGCCCCCATCCAGATCCTGCAATCCTGTGGCCAACAATGTTCTCTCCATTTCCTGCTCAGAAGATGACAATCTCCAGCTTCTGTCCAGTGAACTACATGTGTCTGGTCCTGTCCTTGTCCTGAAAGCTCCTGTCATAGGGACATTGTGCGCCTGCTCCTGTCTACAACCTATAAGACAAATAGAGATGGATAGATGGTTGAATGGATGGATGGATGGATGGATAGATAGATAGATAGATAGATAGATAGATAGATAGATAGATAGATAGATAGATAAACAAGCAGTTGACCTTTTGAAAAAAGAAAATAATTATACTGTACCAGAAACTGTTTGGTTGCATCTTTTTTCCACAATCTCTTTGTGTGTGTGTAGCAGAAGAAAAGCTTTGATGTTAAAGAAGCACAGTGTAATACAGTGTATGAATGAATGAGTTTTAATATTATCAGTGGAAGAAGCATGTTTCTGTTATTCCACTAGAGGGCACAATAGTGCATGATTGATTGATGAATGTTTTTGTGGAGCTCGTTTTAAAAGGTTCTATGAGATCTACAGTATTGTGTTGGATTTCATGGTAAAGGTTCTCCCCTGAGCCCAGAGGCTGGTGGTCTAAATCTGGAAGTCTCTGTGATTGTGACACTGTTTGTCTGGAAAAATGTGTCCTTGTTTTTTTTCTCCTCCATTATGGATCTACATTCTGCATCTGCCTTACTTGTTCCTTGGATCTTCCTGTGACAGAATGAGAGTGTATGTGATGTTCTCTTTTAAGGTGTGTTCCTGCTTTTTAGGGACTTAAACCTGTTTAAAGTGTGTGTGGCCGTGTGGCGGTTTGTGAATGGAGGGTGCAGCTTGAGAATACTTGCGGTGAGAATCACACACATTTCTCATTTATCTATTACTTTTCTCTGTTCCAGTGGGTGGGGCTAAAGGATAAAGAAAAGGAGAAGAAAAGAGCTGAGAGAGAGTAAAACAGCTCTGTGTGTGTGTGTGTGTGTGTGTGTGTGTGTGTGTGTGTGTGTGTGTGTGCGCGTGTGCGCGTGTGTGTGTGTGTGTGTGTGTGCGCGTGTGTGTGTGTGTGCGTGCATGCACCTGTGTTCAGATTTAAACACTGAAAATTGAAAGTAAATTGTGAAAGCGTGTTTAGGGCTGAATAAACTCAGTGGTGTTTTTTGTAAACCAGTCACTTGTCTCCTCTTTCTCCCACCCCGAGCCTGCAAGCTCAGTAGATGAGCAAATGAACTTTATTATTCCTGCAAGAAATTTACATTTTATTTGTCAAATACACATTCATACAGAGTGAGAACGTAGAAATAAAGTATAAATTTATAATAAAATAAAATCTGACTATAAAGTATGAAAAGGTTATAAGGATAAAGATAAATATAATATGTATATTTACACACTGGAAGAAAGAATTATATATATATATATCATGTATAAACACACACAACTCAATAATCATATACACACTGAGCACTAAAGGAAAACTATATAATATAGATGGCTGAAGTTTCTACTCTCAGAAATGATCTCCACAAGGATCTGGAAACATTTTTTTATTGTGGTCCATCATGTATTTGCATTGGATTTGTCAACTGCATGCTCTAAATCTCCAGTTCTGCCATATTGTGAAGATGTTCTATAGAATTAATATCTTCTGACTGGGGAGACCATTGCAGAAAACAGAAGGAATTCTCCTGGACATGGATCCTGTTTAATCCATGTAACATCATCTGAAGCAGAGCTCAAACCCTCAGTACCAACAGAAAGACATTTACATCACCTAAACCAGAACCTGAAGCCACTTGGAAGTTCACCACATCAGGTAACAGAAATTATGGCCAAAGAAAGAAAGTTTCATCACCTGAACCAGGCCTCCAACCTCTTTGAGGGTTGTGTTTGTTTGTAGAGCTGAAGTATCTGAGATGTGACTCCATCAATATTTATGATAAACTATTCAGAAAACCTGCTGAGCCAAAAGCATTTCACATCTGTGAGCTCAGTGCAACACCGTCATTTTATTCTTTTTACACTGCACCTGATTAGAACCCATACTCCAGCCCTGAGGCAGAAAAGAAGCTCATGGTGTTAAGACTGCTGCTCTTTATTACCTGTAGCCCTGGTTCAAGTCCTGCTTCAGGTTACTTCAGTGCTTCTCTAAATCTTTTGTTTTTATTACAACGTTCTCTCTACACTGATATGTGTATGTGTATGGTGAGGAATAGAAGATAAACCCCTAAAAAACCTCTCCTGCTATGTAATGGCTGGTGGCTCAGTAAGTTAAGACTGGTGCTTGCTGATATCTGGAACAGAGGTTCAAACCTCGCTTCAGGTAACGGTGGAGCTTCTTCAATTGTTTTGTTGTTTATAACAAAGTTCTCGCTGTGCTAGTAGCTGTCTAGAACGATAGATAAACCCCCTAAAAAAACACTGAGAGCAGTCAGCTCTGATAGCTCGGTGGGTTAAGTGTCGATACCCATTGCGGGTACTGAACCTCGGTTCAAGGCCGCCACTGAGCAGTAGGTGCTGCGCTTGGGTGGGACTGTAAACTCCGGCAGAAAGAAAGAAAGAGAGAGAAAGTCCGGTCTGTCCCACCTGGGCCTCCTGGAGAGGTGAAACAGGGGGTTATGCTGCTCTGGGCTCTCTCTTGTTTATATATATATATATATATATATATATATATATATGTGTGTGTATATATAATTATTATTTTTACTTTATTTGTTTTTATTTTATTTACTTCCTTTTTTTTTTTTTTTACTTTTTTTATTATTATTATTATTATTATTATTTATTTTTTACTTTTTTTTATTTACTTACTTTTTTTTTTAACTTTTTTTTATTCACTTACTTTTTTTGTTTTACTTTTTTAACTTTTTTTATTTACTTCCTTTTTGTTACTTTTTTTAAACTATTTTTAAACTTTTTTTTTTTTAACTTTTTTTATTTACTTACTTTTTTTTACTTTTTTTTTTACTTATTTTTTCTTTAACTTTTTTATTTACTTCCTTTTTTCCCTTTATTCTTTTTTTATTTACTTACTTTTTTTAACTTTTTTTTTTACTTATTTCTTTTACTTTTTTTATTTACTTACTTTTTTACTTTTTTTTATTTACTTAGTTTTTTTTACTTATTTTTTTCTTATGTTTTCTTTTACTTTTTTTTACTTACTTTTTTTTACTTATTTTTTTTTATTTATTTATTTTTTTTTACTTACTTACTTTTCCCCTCTCATATATATTTCACTATTATTATTATTCTACTTTTCTACATTATACCTTCTACATTTATCTATTACTATATATCTCACTACATCCTTATCATCATATTACATTTTTTATAATACGTCCATTGCATATTATCCTTCTCTTCACTTAAACACTATAAAATACTAACGTTTACATAAACCATCACCAGGTCTCATTGCTGCTTGAGACCAAAATGCTTCAGCTTGGATTTGAACCATGAAACAGAGAACCACAATTACAATCTCTAAACCAACGTAAACCAACTGAGCCACAAACAAAGACAAGAAACTTGCTTGTTTTTAACATTTATTTGTTCATCATGCAGAAAAGGAGACCAAAAAACACACACACCATTCATGAGGGGTTTGAACCGAGAACATCAACACCACAACAACACTCTGAGAGCACTAACCATCCAAGCCAACGGGGACGACACACAACGTTTGCTTTTTTTAACCTCTAATTGTTTTCATCCTCTTGTGGAAAACAAGAACAGAAAACACACGCACCATATAAACGGGGTTCGAACCAAGAAAAACAGCAAGAATTCAAACACAGCACTACCCAACTGAGCCACCGGAGGGAGACAAACAGCTTACTTGTTTTTATTTTTTTAATTAATCCTGTGGGAAACGAGAACAAAAAACACACGAACCATCAGAAGGGGATTCGAACCCAGACACTCAACACACAACATAACCGCAGCACTAACCAACCGAGCCACCGTGGGGCGGGGGACAGTAACCTGGTTTTATACACACACACATACACACACACAGCGGAATTTCTCTCTCACCCACTCACACACACACACACTGTGAAAAAATAAACACTGCAGTGGAGCCACACAACAGCATTTACTTTCATTTCATTATTACTCTCAACACTAATGTCTATAGAGAGGGACGGACAGACAGACAGACAGACAGACAGACAGACACTGGCATATAATTCCCTAAATGTTGTGTTTACACTTTTTTTGACGTTTGAAATTTTTACACAAATTTTGACGTTTGATCACGTCAATTTTACAGAAATAAATCATCCATGACATTTATTCATATAACATTTATGAATTTATTCATACAGATCATTCTTTGTGTATCAGTCGCCAGAAAATGTGCGTCACTTCGGAACTTTGATTAGAGGAAGTTTAAGACCGCAGTCATAATGACAGCAGAATGAATTCAAAACCTAAACCAGGGTAATATTTTATTGTGATTTTTTTTTCAGCGTTATGCATCAACACATTTTTGGTTTTTTCTTCAGATCTTTCATAACCTGTGTGTCCCATTCAGAAGAGTCCTGCTTGTTATTAATGAGCAATTAAATAAGTACTGGAGCTCAGGTTGTGTGTGTGTGTGTGTGTGTGTGTGTGTGTGTGTGTGTGTGTATTTATAACCAGCATATTATGAGCGTTCATTAGCAGACAATGAGGGAGTCTGACGCTGAGTGAAGGTTCATGTAAGACTAATAAATAAATAAATAAGTAATGAAGTCCAGGTGTTGTGTGAGGAGGTGTTCTGGACAATCACTTCGTCTCTCTCAGTGGACACTGTAAACTTTTCCTCAGCACAGTCGCCACTGCCTCCATCCTCAGTGTTGAGCTTTTAAGTAGTTCCTGGTATAGTTTACGTTTTCTGAGAGTTTTCTAACCTGCAGGTTTGAGTTCAGGTTTTACTCCCAATCTCAGAGTGATGAGTCGAGAAACGCAGAGTTTCCGTAGAGTTCAGCCCTGAGCCTATCAGGCTCTACTGTCTACCTGAGTAACCTCATTTCTACCTTTACTTTCCCCTTCTACAACTTCTTCATCTGCACTTCTACTTTTATTTCATCTTCTACTTCATCTCCCTCTGATTTTACATCTATCCATCTTCTGCTTCTGTCTTTCAGCTGCTCCTGCTGTAATTCCTCGAGTACAAACTGGCTTGTGCTTTTTTTTTATTCTCAGTAAAGTTTTGACAGATTTCTGTACGTTTGAGGGAAAAGCTGTTTTTTTTTTTCCACCAGTTGCTCTTGTTAAATATCGTGAAGCTGAGAAACATTCCATCACAGTTACGATGAAAAATCAGTTTTCCAAAAACATTTACACATTTCCTGCTAACACACTTTCCTGAAGGCTGTTGTGTTAAAACAGAGTGTTGTGTAAATATTGTAGAGTTCATGGAGCCCGACTTGAGATTAACACCATGTTCTACACTGTTCAGGTGACTGGAATCCTGCACCACTTCATTCTACACTATTTATCTACAGGGAGATTCAGGTTCAGCACTGGGGTTCAGTTCATTCAGTTCTTTAATGGTTTCCTGTTTCCTTACACATTTCTTGCTGCATTTTATTCACATTTTTGTGTCTTTAAATGTCTGAAGTTTAGAATTTGTCTTTCTTACTTAAAATAAAAAATCAGGAACAAACACCACAAAAAAAACAAGTTTTAGAAAAAAAAATCTAAATGTTACTGGTTGCTATCTTTCATTTTTATATATTTATAGTATTGGTAGTTTATTATATTTATTATATCTTTCCCTTTTTAAAATTGTGTTAAATTTATTCTATGAACTTTTTCTGTGTTTTACTTCAAGCTGTAAAATTGAGCTCAAACTGTATTTAAATAATTAATTAAAGGTGCTTTTATAACTAACATTAAATCTCTCAGTACAGATGCACTAAAACATGTTCTAATATAATTAGGATTAAATTTTAATTCAGTTAATTGTGATGGTGTGAGGCAGATCGTGGAATAAAATAAAAAGTTGAACATGTTTAAAATAATGTTTTTAGAACAAATTAATTGTTAGATTTTTGTGTATGTTTCTGTCGCAGGAGATCAAATTTAATCAAGTGGTGGAAGTCGATTCACTCAAAATAAACTAAATTCATGATCAGCTCATAATTCTGGTTAATCTCTTTTTTTTTTACACGTCAAAGGAGAAAATCATCTCTGCATATAATATTTAATATACAGTATATATATATATATATATATATATTGTATATGTGGTATAAAAATTCCCTTAAGGGTAAAATGATCTTTAATTCATGCACATAATATAATGTTAATGCTGTGTACACACACACACACACACACACACACACACACACACACACACGCTGGTGGTGTACAAGTTAAATCTTTGTTTAGGCTACACACTCAGTCCACTGGTGATTTCTGGGAGAAAAACTAAAATTAGATGTTTGGAAAGCAGAAAACTGGAACTCTGATTCGCCTCTGAACTTCGTCCCACCTCAGTCCAACACTTCAGTGATTCTGTGGCCTATAAAGTGGACCAGCGCCGTGTTTGAGACGCTGTGTGACATTGCTGAAGTCTGAGTGTGTGTGTGTAAGTGTGTGAGCGGTTAACATTCATGGCTTCTGAGGAACCTGGAGAAAAGACTGCACTTCAGTCTGAACAGGGAGTGGTGAGTAAAGAGATAGTGTGTGTGTGTGTGTGTGTGCAGTCAGAGGGTGCCAATACTATTTCACTTGCTGATATAAAGAGAGAGTGCGTTGCAGTTTTAGGTAAAATGTCTCTCTGATTGGAGCGTTCAGACGAACCCCATCATGTGCAGACTTGCACATGTAGTACATGATGTGAAACAGAAACAGCTGTGTAGGAGCTTCAAACTGGGTGAGGAACCAAACTGCTAATAAGGTGAGGGTGTGGAGGTTTTATGTTAAGATATGCTCTTCAAGCCATTTTAAAGAAGTGGTCAAAAAAAGGAAACTTACTGCAGCAGATGCAAGACACCATCAGAAGATGTCCAGCAGCCAGCAGTGCCATTAGCAGAGAACTGAAGGAAACCAGTAGGACTCAGGTGCACCATCTCCTGTCTGGACAAATCTGACCACCCAAACAAGGCTACTCAAGTCTGCATGAAAACGGAGGAACTGGGGGCAGAAAAATAGCAGGTGCTCTGGACTGATGAGTGAAAATCTTTAGTATCTGTAGAAGAAGGCAGGATGTTTACCAGGTTTCACTCATTATTCAGCAAAGTTTTTCTGCAGGTTTGGAGCTGAATTTCTGCAAATGGAGTTGGAGATGTGTTCAGGATTAATGGTGTCCTCAAAGCTGAATGCAAGTGTAGAAGAAGTGATGCTGTTTTGGAGGCTATGGATTTCCCTCCAAATATTAATTTGATTTTGATTTCTCTTCTTTTACTTTCTATTTTGTTCAATAACAAAAATGCATTTATTTGTAAGTGCACCTGCATAAAACGTCTGCACAGGAAGTATTAAAGATTAGTTACGATATCTAGAACATTCACATTCTGGATTTGTGTTCATGTGTGGATTTCTGAGTAGTGTGTGTGTGTGTGTGTGTGTGTTTACTCCTGGACCAGCTGATGTTCTCAAACCAGTTCTCTGAAGTGTTATTGGTGCTGATGTCCAGTGGAGCAAATGCATTTACTTCACACACACAATTTCCAAGAATGTGTGAAAGTCATCCAATCTATAGTTTAGCAGCTCAGATGTTTTAGATGTTTTCCATCTGTTTTCCACACAGTGTTTTTGTTTACTGAAAATTATGATCGTAAACATAATGATTACGATCATAAACCAGGCTCGTGTTAACAAGGCCGGTGTGGTGCACATGCACTTCTGATCTTCAACTTTATTCACTCAATAATCACCTCCACCTTCTCCATCTATCTTTAGAATAAATATTAAAATAAAAACCTGGAACAAATTATTTGATCCCAGTCAGCAATCCCATTTGATCTCTGACAGCAGTGTTGTTATTGTTACCTGTTGTACTCGTTGCTCCTCCGTGGGGCAGTGAGGGACCTGCCTCAGTGGCCCTCTGTTCTGTGAGATCATTTTTCACTTCCTGTTTTTGGGTTTTATAGGAATTGTGACGTGTGTTTGTGTGTGTTGGACAGATTTACGGCTGTAAAGATGAAACCGAAGATGGAAGCCGGTTCAGGCAAAGTCTTACAAGGCAAAGACAGTTACTGGAGTCCAGCAAAACATCTACACGTGAGTGTTTATCTGTTGTGTAAAAGCAAATATAATCCTCGTATGTGCTGTTATTGGAAAATAATCAGCTTCAGGGTAAAAACTGTGAAACTTCTTTTAGGTGAAATGTTCTGTTAATAACTTATAATTTTTTTGTTTTTTGTTTTGAGAGGATACGAACTTTTGCATTAATCAGTGCAACAAATAAAATCACAAGAATTAATATAAAATGAAATAAGAAGATAAATGTGAATGATTTTATATAGCAATAAAATTATTAAATAAGAAACGATTATTTTACATATTGTGTAAATTACAGTTTAGACCTTTCAAATATTTGAGTAAATATTTATGCAGATTCTGTGTAACTTATTTTTATACAGGATTCTTGGTCTTAAATCTCACACCTGGAGTAGTAATCATATAGTCTGGTTCATGTGGTGCATTGTGGGTAATGAAAGGTGGTGTGTGTGTGTGTGTGTGTGTGTGTATGCGCGCAGGGAAGTCACGGTGGATGACGTTCCTGCTCTGGCACATCGGTGAAGAATGGATCCTCCTCATCCTGTTAGGTTTCATCCCAGGATTCTTCAGCTGGGCTATGGACTTTGGGATCGACTTAGGCCTGCATGGTGTGTGTGTGTGTGTGTGTGTGTGTGTGTGTGTGTGTGTAGTGATTCAGTTTTATTTAAGTTTAAAAATAAACCAGTTAGAACCAGAATATAAGCAGAAAAAGCTTTAATTTGAGTGAAATATGAATTAAACTAATTAATAAATAATAAAAATGTAAAGCTTAAAATTGTGTTTGTATAATTCTATTATTATAAACTATATCTTCTTTCATTTGTATTACAAAGAACTTAAAATTTATATTTTATGGCTTAATTAATAAAATAATTTATTATTTTAATTAATTTTTGAATTATGTATAAAAATTATAAGAAATGATTGAAAACATATTGCCTGATAAGCTGAAATTTTATAATTAGTCACTGAGGTGTGTGTGTGTGTGTGTGTGTGTGCGCGCACTATTCCATCTAGGTACAAGGAAGCTGTATGCAATGGCGCATTATAACATGTTCTTGCAGTATCTGGCCTGGGTTTCAATCCCTGTACTGCTGATCTGTTTCTCTGCAGCATTTACTTACTTCATAGGACCACAAGCAGCAGGTACACACACACACACACACACACACACACACACACACACACACACACACACACACACACACACACACACACACACTATAGTTCATATCTCTATAAAATAAGTAAACATATTTGTGCACACTACATAGGAACAGTTTGTTTGACAATTGTCATAAATATAATACAACTGGATATGGTGTGTGTATATTTGTGATGTGTAGTTTATGTGATGTGTAGTTTATGTGATGTGTCGTTTATGTGATGTGTAGTTTGTTTAAGATGTGTAGTTTGTTTAAGATGTGTAGTTTATGTGATGTGTAGTTTATGTGATGTGTCGTTTATGTGATGTGTCGTTTGCTTAAGATGTGTAGTTTATGTGATGTGTAGTTTATGTGATGTGTCGTTTGCTTAAGATGTGTAGTTTATGTGATGTGTAGTTTATGTGATGTGTCGTTTATGTGATGTGTAGTTTGTTTAAGATGTGTAGTTTGTTTAAGATGTGTAGTTTGTTTAAGATGTGTAGTTTATGTGATGTGTAGTTTATGTGATGTGTCGTTTATGTGATGTGTCGTTTATGTGATGTGTAGATATGCTGTATTATAGACACTGATACCTCTTGCAGGATCCGGGATCCCAGAGATGAAGACGATTGTAAAAGGAGTGATGGTTAAAGATCACCTCAGCCTCAACACTCTGCTGGCCAAATTGGTGGGCCTGACCTGCGCCCTGGGCAGTGGCATGCCTCTCGGAAAAGAGGTATATATATATATACACACACACACACACACACACACACACACACACACACACACACACACACACACACACACACACACACACTTACTTTTGGGAAAATTAGACAAGTCATTTTTTCACCTAAAACAATCCTGCTCAGATACACAGTGTGTTATGGAGGTCAAATTATAATAAGAAAATGATTTTGGTTATTCTGTAATAAACAGAACCTGAGATATCTAGTACTGTACTACTTGTAATATAATTGTAAGTCGTTGTAGTAAAAATGTCACTTCTTATCTCAGGTTTGGAGTGTGATAGAACACTGTGTTCAGCTCACTCTCCCTGATGCACACTGTGAGTTTGGGATAGATCAGACAACGGTGATTTTTCACAAAATAAATTATTGTGTTTTGGGTAAAAGTGATGTTCTCCAATCCTAGTTATGGAGGTGATTTACATAGGAATGTGCTTTAGGTGTTTTTTTTTTTTTTTTATATTTGTTTTTTTACCACACTTTAAACCTGAGTTATGAGGTTCAGGTTACTATATCATGTAGCTACGAAATTATATGAACTATGAATTATAAGTAGCTGTGATCTAAAAGTGTAGCTGTAATATAGTAACATGTAACTGTGATATGTATTTGTAATATAACTTAGTTGTAAAATTATAACATGTAACTGTAATATTATTAAACGATTTATTAATTGTTTATTATATGTAGCTGTGATAAAATATAATGTAGCTGCAATGTAATGTGGCAGTCAAAACATGCTGAGATAATCGCATGCACCCAAAATATACTATATTACAGCTACATGTGATTATATCAGAACTACACCAACTACGCCATACATGCTATTGTACTGATGCAACATATTTCACATCTACACGCCATATGTAATATCAGGAAATGTGATTGTGCCACGACCACATGGATGACCCACATGTGACTGTGCCAATCACATGTAGCTGTGACAGTCAAATGTTAGCACGGTTAAATGTGATCATAGCATAGGCTACAGGAGAGGTCACGCTGCATGCTTTTGTGTCATGGCCGCATTATAATCACATGGGATTGTGTCATGCGTCATACTTTATTATATCACAGCTGCTTATGACTATCATGTAAATGTGGTCATATCCAGAGGAGGAAAGTAATAAAGTATAAATACTTTGTTACTGTAATTAAGGGGATTTTTCTGGTATCTGTTTTTTTTATTTTTATGTCTCTTTAATTTTTACACAAATTACTGTACTTTTTACACTTTTAAACCAGACTTTAGTTTTAATCTATTTGGTGAAATGTGAATGTTTTTCTTCTCACCGCATCGTTTTCAGCACATCAACCTGTTTCATGTGATTGTGCTGCTTTTTCAGTTCACTGGTGCATCAAAAGTAATACATCATTCAAATCTGTGAGGTTCTACTTTTAGTTGTACTGTGGTTGTGCTTTAATTGGACGTGGGCATAACGTAAGCACACGTGACTTAAAATCACATGCAGATATTCCATAATAACATGGCTGTAGGATAATCACATGTAGCTGTGATGGTATTTGTTGATGTACCAGTGTGCAGTGTACTTATTGGTAAAGTCTTGTATCTTTGTTTAAATCATTTTTAGAGTCCTTTTGTGCACATTGGAAGCATCTGTGCCGCACAACTCGGCCGCTTCAGGACATACATGAGCGGTGCTAAAGAGGTAAAATGTAAACATATTCTAATCATAAAAAACAGACACAAACAACTCTTGCAGTTTGTGTGTCAGTTTGTATGTTCATGTTTAGAAACATTGCACTTATATTTGTAAGTAGTATAAGTAGTATTATACTAAGTAGTTAAGTGTACAATAAATCACAAAGTTCTGCTAGATATTATGTCTAATCAACATTCAGTCTAATGACTACTATGATTGTGAAATTGTGTCTGTGTGTGTGTGTGTGTGTGTAAACCAGAGCGAGTCTGAAGCAATTGAGCTGCTGCTCACTGGTACTGCTGTTGGAATTGCCTGCTGCTTCGGATCTCCCATTGGAGGTGAGAAGAAACCGTGTGTGCATCAATAGGAGCTACGCAATACGATAGCATAGTGCTGAAAATGTGTGTGTTGCAGGGATTCTGTACAGTATAGAAGTGGCCACATCATTCTACATGGTGCAGTGTTACTGGAAAGCTTACGTGGCTGCTACGATCAGCGCCGTCATCTTCAGAATCCTACCTGTCTGGAGCGGATACAACGGTGTTTATACAATTAGTTCATATAGATTCCATCATTCAAAAGAATTTCAATAATTTCTAGTCTGCAAAACATTATTTTTATTTGTAATTAACTACATTTCTGTATTTCTGTGTTCGACTGTTTTACAGATTTTTAGCATTTTGAAAAATCAAAAATACTGTTAATTAAAATGTTTTGTTTTTTTACAGAGGGAATTATTCCACTGTTTAACACTGATTTCCGTCTGGAATTTCCATACGAGCTCAAAGAGTTTCTGGCCTTCGGTGTCCTGGGGTATGTGTTTTCTCTTGTGCCGTTTTACCGTCATATAACTGCAAGATAAGAGAGAAATAATAATGAAATGAGGTAGATTGTATAAAATAAAAATGTGAACACAATGATTATTAGTTATGCTAAAAAGAAAAAGTTGTGTATTAAATCCTCCTGCTGTGTCTTTAGGATTCTAAGTGGACTTTTTGGAGCATTTTTTGTCTTCATGAATAGCACCATGGTGCGTTTTATCAGGAGCCCCCGACGCATCAGCAAGTTCCTTGTGAAGACGTGAGTGTTGTGATAAATCACCTTCAGCCTGGTTTGTGTGGTAACAATGGCTTCAATATCTAATATTTTCCTAAATAATCGATATCTCATGGTTTGTGTTTAATAGGAGGACGATACTTACACTTACACCTTTTCCTACCTAATAAAGATCGGAGAACATCATTTTTTCACCCAATGGGGTTAGCCTGTGTTTTTAAGGTGATAATTTGTTGTTCTCAGATTTGTCCAAAATTCACACAGTGCAAGTGGAAGATCAAGACATACACAGGGGTGTCTTTATTTTCCTCCATTCACACTTCAAACAGAAGATGTGGTGGTGAAACCTATTGTGTAGGTCTATAGATTAAATAACAGCTATAATCTTACACACAATTAAACTGGGACAAGCAGTTACACAAAAATCGCTACTGGCAACAAACGGCCTGAACATTTAATATATTTTCTTGAACTTCATAATTCCCTCAATCAGAAGTGTCTTACAATCAGGCGTAACTCTACAGTTCTACATACGACCTACATGGAGTCACACTGCAGCTATAAATAATCAGGTTATAGTCACGCTAGGAGAAATACAGGGAGTTTTTATAATTCAGTTTTGGATTGGGTGAACATTGACCTGAACTTCTCAACATCGTGCCACTGGTCTTCACAAGCCACATTTGGAAAAGTAAACCTGAATTTACACATTTTTTGTTTTGTGAAACTATGCTGTGTGTGTGTGTGTGTGTGTGTAGTCGCGTGCTGTATCCTGCTATCATCACACTGGTCATCGCCACGTTGACCTTTCCTCCGGGATTTGGACAGTTCATGGCAGGCGAGGTAACAGCCACACACACACTTCCATACATTCACTCTTCCTGTAAGAGAATAACAGCACCTTCTGTACAGCTCACTCAGAGGGAAACTCTCCTGGCACTTTTTGACAACCACACCTGGTATAAACATCTCCAAGGTGACCATTTTGATCACTCAGATCACTCTGTGGCGTGGAAACACCCGCGAGTCGGCGTCTTTGTCACGCTCACCATTTCGGTCATCATGAAGGTCAGGACATTTATAAATTAAATATTTTAATCACATTAGGACTTGTTAGAGAACTCAAGATTAAAATCTAATATTTGTGTTCAGTTCTTCATGTCAGCGGTGGCCATCTCCATGCCTCTCCCCTGTGGAGCTTTTGTACCTGCTTTTGTTATCGGTGAGTGCGGTTACGGTTACGGCCTGCCAGATTCGGATCTTATCTTAATTCAACAGAGATCACCAGCTGCATCATTCACGGATGATGAAGTGGCCAGAAAATGATAGAACTAAAGTATAAGGAAGTAAATTGTGTGTGTGTGTGTGTGTGTGTGTGTGAGATTAGGTGCAGGTCTCGGCCGATTGGTCGGTGAGGTGGCAGCTGTGGTCTTACCTGAAGGAGTTCATTCAAACGGCACTGTTTACTCTCTAATACCAGGAAGCTACGCTGTAGCAGGTAACACCCACACACACACCCACACACACATTACACGTGTGTTCCAGGGAAACGTCTGCCTCTTGCAGAATCATGTACTTTTGTTTCTTCTTGTCTGTATGTAGGAGCAGCAGCGATGTCTGGTGCAGCCACTCACACCATCTCCACGGCCATGATCGTATTCGAGTTGACCGGTCAGATCAACTTTCTTTTCCCAATTATATTTTCTGTAATAGTGGCTAATATCGTAGCCCAAAGTCTGCAGCCGTCACTGTATGATGCACTCATACGCATCAGGAAACTTCCATATCCCGTAGAGGCCACGTGGGATGACAAGGAGTGAGTGTCCATCAAGATCTCTCTCTTCATCCAATAATGCAGCCTGGGTAAAAGTTTCATCTATAAATCTGTTTATCCCATTTAGAAAGTCTGGAATTACTGTGGAGGACATCATGCGGAAAAACGTAAAGTACATCACACTTGGCTCCACTTACAGAGACCTGGGGAACATTCTGCTCAATAAACTGAGAACCCTCCCGTTAGTGAAGTCTGAAGGTACGGCCACCAGGGGGCGCTTGTCAGACCGACATCCTGTAATCAGTGGAAAGGCAGCGATGTTTCTTAGTTTCTGTCTCCGTTTCTTCCTCAGACTCAAAGATCCTGCTGGGTTCTATTGAGCGCGCTCAACTGCAGACGCTGCTGTCCAATCAGCTGAGCCGCAGACGGAGACTCGAACACCTCAGTCATCAGGTGCAGTGCGAGTCTGGAGCCCATGATGATGATGCCAAAGCCACGAGAAAGGTGAGATTGAACGTGAAGACAAAACATCTGCTGAATTCACTCTGGAAAAAAACTTCATGATATTGTTCCTTAAGAGACTTAAGTTTATGTGATGAGTTTCTGGAAGATCATCGCTGACAGCTGGACCTCAACCACTTCAGGAAGAAAATGACAATAATAAATTGGTGATTGAGGTCTTGAATGAAAGTCTTTTTCTCCAGAGCAGAAGCAGGTTGTTTGGTAGTAAAGCAAATATTTCAGGCTTCCAGAAGAAGGAAAGTCTGATGTTTTTGACTAATTAAAGTCACATTAGAGAAAACTGGATGAAGAACCCAAGAACCGAAATAACTTCTGTAGAAGACATTTCTCTTTGTAGTGTCACATGTTTGTCTTCTCCTTCTAACTTCACTCCAAATATTTCTTTATAAAAACTCACCCAGGAACTAAAACAGTGACACTGTGTAATACCTTTCAGACCTGTGTAGAAGGAAGCTCTTCTAAAGCACTGCTAACAGAGAGAGGTACAACACGAGACGAGTGTCACACGCATCCTACACAAACAAACATTCTAGTACAGATAAAGCACAGCAACAGCTCTACAACTTGAGCAGGTTTTTACCATCATCATGCTCAAGATGCTGCTTCTTCTTTCTCATACTTGCACACAAGCTGGAGCACGATTGCCCTGGTGGATCTCCAGATGCTCAGGACAGATCCAGGGCCTCCACTAAACTTTTAATCATAACAGAGGTCGGCAGGCAACTGGGGCTTTCTGGTGGCTTTCTTCTCCTGACTATTGCTTGGTACTCATTGTGGGTCAAATTTTTTTATGTAGGGTTTCTCCTGTGCATCAAGTTTGAATAACTGTTGTGGTGGTAGATCACAAACCTCTCCTGGAGATCTACAACATGCAGTTCCAAATTAAAGCAAGTTCGATATACTCATGACGGTAGAGACCAAAAAGCTCAAAAGATCTCCTGGCCTACAACGTGCAGATAAAACCACGATGGTGTTCCTGTGCACCAGCTGCACTGTGGAAGGACTGCACTGTTGATCACCAAGATCTAGAATAACTCCATGCCTACCAAAAGTATTAGTTTGGGTAAATGTGAGATCTTTAACACTCGGTTGTTTTTTGTGTGGATCTGGAGAAACTGAAATGCACCATTGTGCTGAACTTGATGCCCAGGAGAACCTTGAAGTAAAGAATCTTTTTCCGCGTTTCTTCAGTCCTCGCTCATTGTACTGGGTGATGGATGATGACACATTTCCATGGAGATTGGTGTAGATTCTTGAACAAGTGTTTTTTTTTAATGTCTGATTACATTTACCAACCATCTCTGTTTTGCTCAGGTTTCCAAGAACCAGAGATTACCTTGAAGAGCCTCATCTGTCCTCATACCAGAGTGGATGTAGAGGTAAGAGAGCTACAGTGTTCAGATCCAGTCTCCTTCAGCAGGTCACGTTTCATCTCTTAGTTGATTTCCAAATGCTACGAATAACCAGGAACACTTCTGTCCATCTAGGATGCAGAAGATCCAGATGTGGAAGAGCGCATGACCATGAATGAGGTGAAAGCTCTGAAGATTTGCTCATAGCATATATTAAGCTGTCAAATTTAATCAATTGCTTAGACACTGATTTCTACTGGACTCTTTGGTGCTCAGGTACAAATATAGTCATCAGGACAAAATCTTAGAAAGAGAAGGAACAGCTGGTGATTACAAATACAGAATCTAATTCATTTGGGTCCACTAGGGGGCATTATTTCACTCTGTTTTTAAACATTTGACAACATCTGGCTCTCATTGGTTCCAGATAATTAGGTGGGAAGAGCAACAGCTTGACGAAAAGATCAACTTCGACCTCTGTAAGATCGACCCTGCGTCTGTACAGATCGTTGAACGAACCTCACTGCAAAAGGTGCGTTAAAAGAAATCCCTGGGCTACAAAGCTTCATCGGATGTTTCACTGAAAACATCACATTTTTCTTTCTCTATTTTCAGATCCACAAGATCTTCGCCATGTTGGGTTTGGACCATGCCTACGTCACCAGCGCCGGCAGACTCATCGGAGTCGTGTCACATCAAGAGGTGAGTAATGTGAAGTACACAACATAGAGACCTGCAGAACCTTCTGCTCACAAAGCTCAGAACCCTCTCCTTCTGCTGGTTCTCAGGTTCTGTCTCTGCACCTTCTTCACCACTTCAAATCTTTGAGACCAGCTAGAAATTGAGAATCAGAGAATTAAAATATCATCTGTAGCTTGAAACATCTATGACTTTGTGTTTGCTCTTTTGTATGGTAGCTACGGCAAGGCTTTGAGACTTCAGTGAAGTCGGCCGGAGCGAGAACACACCCCCCGATGTCCTGCTTCAGAGAGAGCAGCACCAGGCTCAGGAAGACGGCAACTCCAGAGGCAACAGAGCTACAGAAACTTCTGGGCAGCCGAGACAGCCTGAACCATAGGAACTCCTCGTGAAGGAGATCCATGTGCAGCTCCATCTGCAACCGCAGAGAAAACCAAGATCCAGAGCTGAGATGGGATTACTTCCAGCACAACATCATCATCTACACCTCATAATGATGGGATTTATCATTTATACCCAGATTCAACAAATGATCTGATACTAAACCGTCTCCTGTTCACGTCTAATCTACTCCAGTGAGCTGGAGCACGACTGCGCTGTAAATTCTCCATCAGAGGAAAATAAATAAATTCAATTCAACTGTTCTTAAATACAACACGGTCACATCTGAATAAACTCATGACTGAGACTCGTAGTCTCTTAAAGTCAAAGTAGAACTTCATCTTGATGAGACCGGTGTGTATAAAGAAAATCATCAGAATTTGGTCTAATCAAAAACACACACCTTTTACTGTCCCGGTGACTTTCAGACTATCCAGACTTTTTGGTGCTCTGAATAAATTGAACTTTACATTTTAGTATAATGACGATCCAATAAATAATAAATAAACACTCACCTGAACACTCGCGTCCTGTTCTTTTCCTGTCCGTACGTCTGCAGGAGGTGTTGATCTCTAAACTGCGATATTTAGGTCAGAACATTTTTAAACACACAAACAGATCAGAGGGAAAACTCATTCGACATGTTGACCACGTTTCAGACGTGAAAACGCCACGTTATGGATTAAAATAAATATAATGCAAAGTAAAAGGTTTTCAAAATGCGTAGAAATAAACAATAATTTGGAATAAAGGAGATAAAAAAACAGAAAAAACAATCATCACTATTAAAGTTAGCATTATTTTATTATTGAAAAGTTTAAACAAAAACAATCAAAAAACTAAATATTTACAGGACTCTCCTGAAACGCGGTACGATAGAGGAAACATCTCACACCGTCCCCATCGGTTTCTCTCATTATTCCTTTAGATGTTTAACACTTTCGCCGTTCTTACACTCCTCCTTCCACACAAGCGCTAAGATTTTTTTCTACGTTTTAGTATTGATTTTGTTTTATAAAATGCACTACACGATTCACACGGATTCAGTAAACCGGGGTTTTTGTGGACAAAAGTGAAATCAGACAAGTTCAGGGTGATTGTTAGTGTAACGTCACCCCCTCAGCAGCAGCAGCAGCAGCAGCAGCAAAAAGGTCAAAGTTCACACTCTGACTTTTTTTTTTTTTTGCATTACACAGAGCTATCAGGAAGCAGGTCTCAATAATAAAAAAAAACACCCAATCACAGCTCTGGATTTTGGACTTGATGTCACCTGCTCAGGTGAGAAAATCTGACGGAGGGAAAAAAAGAAAATCAGCACAGCACTTCATTCTCCAGCACAGAGTAAAGAGTTCGTCTCCACATGACACTCCAAGAGTAACAAACAAATATCGTGAGCTCTGAGCATCTTCTGATAGTCACGTCGCTGTAGGAACACGTCATGAGCAAAGTGTGAGATTTACAGCGACGCCAAGCCGATGTCAGGAACTGCTGAAACCATAACGGAACATCATCGCCTTTATCCTCGTCAATTTTTTATATAAATCAACTGTTTTCTTTCATCTAAAACAAAAAAAGATTCGTCATCATAACGCCAAAAAAAAAGATCCAAAAGGTTTCCAATTCCAAAACGCATCGTTTCGACTCCTGTAAAATTGTGAAAGGAGGCGGGGTTTCAGCTATTATCTGATTCGTCCTCGGCTTCCCGGAGCCAGGTGAAAAAGGCGGTGACTGATTTGAGGGCGACGCCTTTCCCCTGCTGCTCAGCTGGATCTTTACTCGACTCCCACTTGTAGAAGCCGTCCTCCTTAATGATGTCCTCATCGTAGAGCACGTCGAAAAACATCCGCAGCAAGTCTATTAAACACACACACACACACACACATGGTGAGCAGCTAGTTAATCTACCAATAAAATAAATCCATTGATTTATTACAGATTTAAAGATGTCTCCTTGGACTCATGGATTTTTACAAACACATGCAGTCATCTCACTTAAAAAATAAAAAATTTTAAATTCCCCAAATTCCCACTTTGACCCAATGTGGCTATACTCGTTAGAATATTAGGACACAACCAATTAGGTGTTTACACACACACACACACACACACACACACACACACACACAAACTACAGAGACACACTCACTTGGAGGCTGTTCCAACTTCACCATGAGGCTCTGTAATGCGTAAAGCGCCTGCAGCTCCTTCTGCTCCTCCTTAATGTAGCGCTGGAGCAGCTTGGCCCTCTGGGAAATCTCCCCAGTATCCACTTTATATGGTGTTTCACCTGTGTGGGGAAGAGAGAGATTAGAAATGTACTCTGGATGTGTGTGAGAGTGTGTGTGTGAGAGAGAGAGAGAGAGAGAGAGAGAGAGAGAGAGAGAGAGAGAGAGAGACTAAACCGGGTATGACAGGAGGAGTTGTGTGACTCACAGATGATTGCAGCCTGACATGTGGAGGTCATTAGAGCTCGCACAAAGGCGTTTGATGAAGCCTGCTGCTCATCCAGGTTTGCCTGAGAAACAACGAAAGGTGGCATCAATCACTTTCTAACACACACAGAGACACAGACAGACAGACACACACACACACACACACACCCACACACAGACACAGACAGACACCCACACACACACACCCACACACAGACACAGAGACACAGACAGACACACCCACACACAGACACAGAGACACAGACAGACACACCCACACACAGACACAGAGACACAGACAGACACACCCACACACAGACACAGAGACACAGACAGACACACCCACACCCACACACAGACACAGAGACACAGACAGACACACCCACACCCACACACAGACACAGAGACACAGACAGACACACCCACACACAGACACAGACACAGACAGACACACACACCCAGACACAGACACAGAGACACAGACAGACACACACACCCACACCCAGACACAGACACAGAGACACAGACAGACACACACACCCAGACACAGACACAGAGACACAGACAGACACACACACCCACACCCAGACACAGACACAGAGACACAGACAGACACACACACCCACACCCAGACACAGACACAGAGACACAGACAGACACACACACCCAGACACAGACACAGAGACACAGACAGACACACCCACACAGACAGACACACAAACAGACTGCAATACCTCCACCCAGTTGAATATACGCTGGTTGTCACATTTGTCCTGCAGCAGTTGGTCCAACTGTTTGGAGATCTCTTCCACACTCAAAGATTTCCTACTGCTACCAACTTTCACACACTCCTCATCCATTGTGTATTCCACTTCCTACACACACACACACACACACACACACACACACACACACACACACACACACACACACACACACACACACACACCTCTGTTATTAAGAAGCAAAAAAACGATGGAGGTATTTAAAAAGTGTTTACTTTTGATCAAACCTTCTCAGTCACAAACTTGTTGAGATCTTCATCCTCAGACAGGAAGTCCTTCCAGCTAAGTCCCGCTTCCCTCCATAAGGTTCCAACCTTCTTATGGCTCTGCAGACATCCAGAGAAGATTAATATCTTATATATACCTCTATATTCTCCATCTCACACACACACACACACACACACACACACACACACACACACACACACACACAGGGGACGTACCATTCCTTTGCAGAGCAGGGTGAGGATGTGTGCCAGCAGATCTCCAGCTTTGCCAGTAGGTAATAGAGGCTTAGACACTTCCCTGTAGGTCAGAAGACAAAGAAAACAAAAGTAGTTATTTAAAAAAAAAAAAAAAAAAAAAAAAAAAGGCTGCTGCATGTTCATGTACCCAAAGGATGGGGGCACTGTGACCTGTGAACACACCTGAAGAGGGAGCCCATGGGAATCCCACCATCATGCAGGATGGGAGCAATGAGCTCAGCCAGGTAAACCCAGATATGAGGAACATCAATAGCCATGTCCTCAGCCACTTCCAGCACGTCCATCAATCTGAACTCACACACACAAATAAGTATTTTATATTTATATATATATATATATACATACATATATATACACACACACACACACACACACACACATTATTTATCTGCAATATTTCTATCCTTTTTGGGAAATTGGGTGCCCACACACACACACACACACACACACACACACACACACACACACACACACACACACACACACACACACACACACACACACACACACACACACACACACACACACACCCTTTGTAATACTGCTGTGGAGAGAGTGTTCCAGCTTTAACCAGTTGGTGCAGCAGTAAGCCCATGTGCTCTCTGGCGATGGTGCTGCGCTCCAGAGTCGACTCGATTCCTGTTCTCACAAACACGTAGAGCAGTGATGAAGAGTTCAGCTCAGTCACACACTGCAGCGCCTCCTGCATCACACACACACACGCACACACACACACACACACACACACGTATTACATCAGCAGCTTTTATATAATATTTTACAAGTAGAACAGTGTGTCCAGTTTTTCCTTACTTAAGACTTTCGTTGTAGCAGACAATATTCCTGTATGTGCATTGAGTGTGTGTGTGTGTGTGTGTGTGTGTGTGCACGTACCTTCATGTCACTGATGTGCAAGTATTCCTCGATTATGGCTGTGGATTTCTTCTCCAGGTCTTCAGGGCTTAGAGCTGGTTTAGATGGAGCAGGAGGTGGTGTAGAGACAGGTTCTTTCCTCACTACACACACACACACACACACACACACACACACACACACACACACACACACACACACACACACACACACACACACACACACACACACAGTTAGCTGATAGACTCTCTTTTAGAACCTTGTTACCATTACTACACTGTAGCTCAAAGGTGAATATATAAATTAATATGTGTCGGTCTGTCTGTCTCTCTTGTGGGCGTGACCTGTCTGGCTGTTAAAGTTCTGATCTGAAGGCTCAGCAGTCAGATTTCTCATTTCTACATCATATGAACTATTAAAATACCGGTGTCTTTGCTGGATGCTCGTTCTCTCTCTCTCTCCCGTTCACGCTCTCTCGCTCGTTCTCGCTCGTCCGTCATGCTAGCGACTTTGCGCACCATCTCGGCCGGCCTCTGCTCCCACTCGTCTTTGTCTCGACTGAAGCTTCGCTTAGTGATGGCGGGTCGGTTCCTGTCCGGACCGCGCTCGAGACGGTCACTGCGCTCTCGACTTGAGCTGCTTCTGTTCATGTGTGTGTGTAAGAAAATAAAGCAGGATTAAAGAAACAGTCCACCATGAACTCCTAGAACCCTCATTAAACAGGGTATTAAAGCATGGGGAGGAGAGAGAGGGGAAAAAAAAAAAGCATGACCCTTGACCTTTGTGGTACTCTTCTGTCTGTGTCCATGTTTGAGGAAGATGGGGAGGATGAAGCAGGCTGCTGGAGGGCAGAGAAGCGATTCAGTGTGCTCGGACGACCCGAATCCTGAGCTGCAAACACAAAGCACACAAAAGAGAATGTAAATAAATAAAAGAAATCCAAATCTAATCAATATTTGGTCAGACACCATTTGCCTGCCAAACAGAATCCGTTTCTCCACACATGCACAGTTTCTGGATTAATTCTGCAGAGAGGATGTTCCAAACATCTTAGAGATTTAAGTACAGATCATGTGTGTGTGTGTGTGTGTGTGTCTGTGCAGGCAAACAAATCCTTTCGTAATAAATTATTACTTTAGGATTCTCAACGCTGAAGATTTTTCACAACTGCCTTAGGAATTTTTAAACAGTCCTGTGTGTGTGTGTGTGTGTGTGTGTGTGTGTATGTGTGTGTGTGTGTGTGTGTGTGTGTGAGAGAGAGAGATGTTTATTTAAAAAAATAGCAACACATCTGGTCATATCCATGTTATGAATTATAAGAACATCCATCCAACTTACCAGCCTCACTTGGTTTGGCCCCTGAGCCTCCACTGCTCCCTTTGCCCCAGCTGCCCCATGATCCTTTGCCACCGGGGGCAAGTAGCTGGTTATTAAAGTCCATAGCTCCAGGCTGTGAAATCAGAGAGGAGAAAATACAGAATAGCAGGTTGTTATATATGAATATATAATAAATATTAGAGCTGCAACAACTAATCAATAAAATCGATCATGAAATTCGTAGTAAACTCGTTGGGCTGCTCAGGTTTCAGTAACTTCTGTTTTCAAACGTGATTTACTGCGACATCACTACGTTCAAATGCTTGTTTTTACTGTATATATCAAATATTTTACAAAACTAAATTAATTATATATTCTTCTATTTTTACAAAAGAACAAACTGTCTGCATTTTTAAACAAAAATCGTCAAAATAAAAATAATATCTTTTATACAGATTTTTTAACCATAATTGTCAACTTGCCATCTGCACAATACAACACTAATTGCTTCACCTTTTATACTCAAATGCTGTTTTTTTTGTTTAGTTTTTTTACAGAAAAACATTTCAGCATTGGGGAATTTGTTAAAGGAGAAATCATCCCTCATTCACTCCTCAACCAGCAGGACGCACTCGAGTCATTATTAATTATTAACTGGTTCTCGCTGTAATGGAAATAAAACCTTGGTGATCTTGCTGAGGCGACTGGTGTCAATCGGCCGGTTCTTGGTGGAGATGGGAACCGTATTCCAGCCGTCATCTGGTGGTGGGTTTCCCCGGTGTGAGGCAGAGCCGACACCTCTGGGACCTAGGGTAACACCTCCTCCTCCTCCTCCTCCACCTCCTCCTCCACCACCACCTCCACGTGAACTATTCTTGGAGAGAAGCTGCTGCTGGACTTTAATCTGTTCTCGCTGCGCCTCCATCTCTGCATCCTTGTGGATCTGCTCGATCGTCTTGGGGCCCTGATCTCCTCGCCTGGGCACCCAGTTATTCTAGAGAAGAAAAATAAATAATCAATTCTTTTTATAGCGTTTCCTCTATAGAGTTTTTTTATGACGCCAAATAGTAAAATCTGCACCGTTACTATTTTTAGGGTTCCTACAGAAATGTAAAGAAATCAACCGCTAGCATGTTATTCCAGCTAACAATTTTAGCTTCTTTAGGAAATGTACTCACGTTGCGAATGTTCTTGGTATAGCAGAAATAGGTTCAGCTTTAATAGTGAAAGTCTGAGGAATGGTAGCTACAGTGAAAGTTCTACATGCACACAGCAGTTACTCAGGGAGTCCTTCAGATCATTTACTGAGATCATCAATGTGATGAACTTCCTGGATCTAATGTTTAAAAAATGTACTGAATTGAAAACTCAAGGAGTGTAGAACAAAAATATCAGTGAGCTGCAGCCAACACCCATCTGTAATTTACCCCCCAACACACACACACACACACACACACACACACACACACACACACACACACACACACACACACACACACACACACACACACACACACACACACTCCTCGTCTTTCGTACTTCTTGGAAACAACGAAAGTTTCATTTCTATGGAAGTGAGAGTGAGTGAGTGTGCGTGTGTGTCATTGACCTTTCACACACACACACACAGAAAAATCTATTATAACTAGACACACATTTACATAGACAAAAAATAAATAGAAATAAACTAATAATTAATACTATATTATTTACAATATTTAATATTTATAATAATCTTTTTTGGCTTCTCCCATTAGGGGGCGCCACAGAGGATCATCCGTCTCCACACCCCCCTGTCCTCTACATCTGCCTCTTTCACACCAACTACCTGCATGTCTCCCTTCAACACATCCATAAACCTCCTCCTTGATCTTCCTCTTTTCCTCCTTCCTGGTGTCTCCATCCTCAGCATTCTCCTACTGATATACCCCATGTCCCTCCTCTGCACATGTCCAAACCATCTCAATCTCACCTCCCTCACCTTGTCTCCAAAACGTCCTACAGACACGCGACACGTATTCCCCAATATTCCTTATCGTTATTAATCTTCTAACAAATATATTCATTCTGACTCGTATCTGTTGCTTTTATCACCATTCTCACCAAAATGTGCAGAAAATATAAAATAATTATTTACTCTTCTCAGGTCGATGACGTCCTGCAGCATGAACCGGATTCTGGAGGAGGTCTTCCTTTCTTTAATAATCTTCTCCATTTGGTGGAAATACTGATCCATACGAGGCTGGAAACCGAAGCACAGAGAGATGAAAAATTCCAAACAGGACACAGACAGGCTGCTGAAAACATATTATTTACATTTCTTTGGGGGGCTGGGGGGGGGGGGGGGGGGGGGGGGGCCTTTACCTTGGCCTTTTCAAAGTCCAGGTCTTTGCCGATGGTGGAAAGCAGTCTGCAGAGACACTCGAGGCTCTCTTCATCATGGTTTTTAAGCAGTTTGACCACACAGTCATGCATGATGTTCTCTGTGAGCATTTTGAGTTTGAAGAGCTCTCCGATGAACTTGATGTTACCGAGGGAACGCCGCCTTGCCACGTCCTTCGCCTCTTCCAACGCCTCCTTCAGACGCTGACGTACCTCTTCCTGCAAACAAACAAATACAATAACAATAATATAAAGAAATTGTTTAAAAGCCAAGAATGAAGATTTATTCCCAGTGATTAACCTGTGTGTGTGTGTGTGTGTGTGCACGCACCTCAGTGGCAGCGTCGAGCTCCTTCTGTTTCTTCTCAAACGTCTCGTCATCGTCCTTGTCCTTCTCGAATTCTTTCTGGCAGTGGTTCAGCAGAAGTTTCCGGAAATTCACAGACACTCCTGGCTTATCGGAGGTAGGTACTTTCAACTAGAGAGAGAGAGAGAGAGAGAGAGAGAGAGAGAGAATGAGAATTTCTGCTCAAACGAGTGCGCTGATTAGCATGTAATCTCTGATCCAGAATCTGACCCACCCCTATGAGGCAGCGACACATGTTTGCGTATGCGACAGAGAAGTTGGGTTCGGAGATGGCCTTCTCGAACACCAGGTTAATCACACCCTTCAGTCTCTCCTCTGTGTCTATGGTCATCTCTGTGATCTGCTTCATCAGCGACTGGAACATCTGAGGGGTGAGTTTGTTCAGAACGCCTCGCACACGCCGTAGCAGCTCCTGTGTCTTTGCCGACTCGGGGTCATCCTTCTCTGGTGCTGCCCCACGCCGCCACGCATTCTGGGCCTTGTTCAGCTGAATATCGTCGTTCAGGGACACTCCAGACAGGACGATCTTTCTTGGCTCCTTACGGGATCCAGACTGACCAGAACGCCTCGGTCCGGGCAAACCCACGGCCTAGAAAGAGACGGAGAGACAGATGAAGAGAGATTGAGAAACAGGGAAACAGAAAAGACAAAGACAAACAGAAAAAAAAAAAAAAAAAAAAAAAAACATAAATAAGAAGGGGCCATTCTTTGGTTCTACATGCATCATGGTACACGCTGTGATTGGTGGAGACACTGACCGGGCCACGCCCCCCGGCTGGCTGTCTGCCCAGGTTAGCAAATGAGGGGGTGAAGTCAGGACCACAGTTGATCCTGCTCAGGTCTAACGGCCGCAGAGGAGTTTTATTCACCTAGAGAGAGAGAGAAAGAGAGAGCGTGTGTGTGAGTGCGTGAGAGAGAGCGAGAGAGAGAGAGAGAGAGAGAGAGAGAGAGAGAGTGAGTGAGTGAGTATCTTCACCTTCAGACTGCAGTATGCAAATGAAGCCATGGAAGAATATTATTACATTTTCAAAATGCGATGGCCTTAAAAATTGTTCTGGGTAACTTTAAATATAACACACCTACTAAACACTGTGTGTGTGTGTGTGTGTGTGTGTGTGTTGTACCTTATCCAGGACCACATCGCTGATGTGTGGTAGGCCCTCGGGCTTGCTCATGCTAGCACCGATAAACTGGAAGCCCAGCAGAAACACCCGGTCATATTTCTTCTTCTCCTCAGGGTTGAGAGGTTTCCACTGTTCTGTAAGCATCAGAAAAGAACAAACACACAGCAAGTTTTTAACCAGAATTTAACAGGATTTTAACACGACAACGGATGTACTGATTTTATCATCACACCCTCTTTGTATTGGTATTTCTGCTCGGTTTTTGTTTGGACGTTTTCAGCATCGAGCTTGTCCTCCTTCTCCTCCCACGTTTCTTCTGCTTCTTCTACAGAGGTTGGAGCTACTGGAGTTGGCTGCACCTGTTCTGATTTTACCTGGGGTGTGGCCTCTGGCTTTGGTGGGGGGGTCTAAAATGAACAGGGTGAAATTAGCAGGATTATATATCAGCAATATTTATCAACACAGATGCAGACATCCACTTCAACACACACACACACACACACACACCTCTTTAAATGCATCCAACACATCACCAGTCTCCTTTTTGTTTAGTTCCTTCAATTTCCTCTTCTTCTTTGGCACAGAAACAGCTGAATGGAGAAAAAAAGTGTCATGTGAATACTGAATAAATCTGTGCTTTTTAAAAACATAGGATCACCTCAAAGGTAAAGAAAGGTCAAGGTAAAGAAACCAAATTTGTTTAGATTTTTCACACACTCCACTTGGACGTATATTTGAACACAAACACAAGCTAGCAGACTTTCTCCGAATCTTTGTGACTTGTGTGTACCTTGCATAGTGCTTTCCAAGGCTGTTTGTGGAGGGGGCATGTCCTCTCGTTCTTCAGCAGGAACAGGAAAAGGAAGAAGAGGAGGACGCATGGCTTTAGCAGCTACACACACAGGCTCCAAAGTATGTGGCGTTTCCTTGACAATTACCTCTTGTATCTCCTTAGCAACAGGACAAGGATCCTCAACAACGGTTTCTTTGATAACAGGCTCAATGGTTTCTGTAGCAACTGGGGGAGGAGCCTCCTTCACACTCGGGGGAGGAGCCTCCTTCACACTCGGGGGAGGAGCCTCCTTCACACTCGGGGGAGGAGCCTCCTTCACACTCGGGGGAGGAGCCTCCTTCACACTCGGGGGAGGAGCCTCCTTCACACTCGGGGGAGGAGCCTCCTTCACACTCGGGGAGGAGCCTCCTTCACACTCGGGGGAGGAGCCTCCTTCACACTCGGGGGAGGAGCCTCCTTCACACTCGGGGGAGGAGCCTCCTTCACACTCGGGGGAGGAGCCTCCTTCACACTCGGGGAGGAGCCTCCTTCACACTCGGGGGAGGAGCCTCCTTCACACTCGGGGGAGGAGCCTCCTTCACACTCGGGGGAGGAGCCTCCTTCACACTCGGGGGAGGAGCCTCCTTCACACTCGGGGGAGGAGCCTCCTTCACACTCGGGGGAGGAGCCTCCTTCACACTCGGGGGAGGAGCCACCTTCACACTCGGGGGAGGAGCCACCTTCACACTCGGGGGAGGAGCCACCTTCACACTCGGGGGAGGAGCCACCTTCACACTCGGGGGAGGAGCCTCCTTCACACTCGGGGGAGGAGCCACCTTCACACCCGGGGGAGGAGCCACCTTCACACCCGAGGGAGGAGCCACCTTCACACCCGGGGGAGGAGCCACCTTCACACCCGGGGGAGGAGCCACCTTCACACCCGGGGGAGGAGCCACCTTTACAAGGGGAGTCTCCACGGCAACTGGTGCAGGGATCTCCATGCTAGCTACAGAAGAGGTATCCTTGGCAACCACAGACAGGGTTTCTGTGACACCAGGAATGGAAATCTCAGTGACATCTGGAGCAGGTGTTGGCTGAGAAGCTGGTGTTTCTTTTACACCAGGGACACAAGATTCCTTGACGGATTGAAGTGGCAGCGTCTCGCTGGGGACCTGAGTCAGAATTTCCTTGATGACATGAGAGACAGCTTTGGTAGTCCTTGTGGAGCATTCCTCAATAATGGGTGGCGCCTCTTGGGTGATGTCAGGCTCAGCGAGAGGGCTGATGTCTCTGTTTGCGTCTGAAGTTAAACCGTTTACAAGCTGCAGCTCCTCTGGCTGTGCGATTGGAGACTCCAGTGCTGGCTCTGCCTCTGAACCAGGAAGAGGTATACACACTGCTCCTGCTGGACCTGCCCCATTTTCTGTAGAACTGTTTGAAGAAACCACTGCCTCGGTCAGTTTATCGTCTTTGGGTTGTGGAACTTTATCAATGGCAGGAAGTGGAGGATCAACTGCGTCACTGATTGGACTGGTGGGAGGCGGAGTGGGTGAGGTGTCCGGGATGGGGCTTTCGCCTGGGGGAATGGGGAACTCTAGGGATACTATAGGCTTTTGTGGTTCATCTATAAA
>JBCEWE010000281.1:1246786-1259286 GCA_039877035.1 Silurus lanzhouensis | reverse complement strand
AATAAACATTACGAGTTCTTCATCAGATCATCTGATGGTTTAGGTCAGGATTATATGATGAAGATCCTGTACTGACAACTACGTTCCTTCATCACTACTGAACCTTAGATGGTATGGTAATGGTGACTGGCTTTGGTCGCAGTGGGAGAATGTGGCATTAATATGAGATGGTATCGTACACACCTGTTTTTTGTGTAAAATTAATTAGTTGTAAAAAACGTCTAAGGAATTAATTAAGATCACGGATTTACCATAAATATCCATCATGTTCCTATATTTTTGCATTACAATGTGCATTAAACTTCCACACATGATGCAACATATAAGACGGTAAACATGATTAAAATAAAACATTTTTGCACTTATTTGATGGATATTTAAAAATCACACTCTACACAGATAAAATGCGTGCGTGTGTGGTTTCGACTCCTAAAAAGAACCGATTCAGCAAACGATTCCCCGCTAGTTACAGACTCCAGAATGAACAAACCACAAATCTGTTCAAATCTAAAGTGCGAGCTGCAGAAAACTGGCAATAAATACACAATCTCAGTCCTTAAACTTTACTCCAGTAAATCTAAAAGCCTAATTATAACCGCTAAGGTCTTAAACTGAGTGAGTAGCGAGCTAGCCTTCAACCCTGGCCTTGAATTCGGCTTACACTTGTCGACGTGTCCATCCTGAGGGAAAAACACACAAAAAAGTTCGATAGTAATAAAACGATAAGGGAGACACAACACTATTCTGGCGCAGTATCACCGAATACACACAAATAAATCAAGTAAATTACACACGAGTCGAGTCAGGGCTAAGAATAACCGAGCTAGCGAGCTAGTGTCACGAGCAGGCGATTAGCATGAGCATTTAGCTCGAGTTTCTCCTCCAATTAAACACATTTAGACTTCAATTCTAAACATGACAACTGTAGAGTTAAATAATACCGAGTAATATCGTCTTAAAACCGGTTTAGTTTAAAGAGTGAGATTAAATCTGTGAGTTGATGCTAATCGACAGACTTTAGCCACACGCCGACCTGCTCCACTGTACACACTGATTTAATCAAAACAATAAACATGACAAGCAATTCAACAACAACAAAATCTGACGGGATCTGACAGCAGAATCAGATTTACAGCGTGACCAAGAAATATCATCAAATACAAACGTGTTTGGAATAAAATGTAAATGTGTAAGAAATGTGTTATTTACTGCACGTGTGATTCTTCCTGATATTAATTATGGTTATTATTTAGTTATATTTCTCCTGCACTCAGTGTAAACAGCGCTGATTTACATAATCAATATTCTTAATGAGTCAAAACACGTGTTGAAATGGCAGGTCACGTGACCTGAGATCATGTAAAGAGGGTTATAATGAGGATGATGATGATCTTCACTCTGATTATTAATCACAAGTCAGAAACCCCAGATAAGGCCATCAGATACATGATGTACAGTAACAGTTAAACAGAGACGAACACAGACTTTTAATCAGACTTTACCTGTAGAATAGATTTATTCCAAAACCTGGTGGGTTTTTAATCTTGTGGACAGAAGACAGAAGACACACACACACACACACACACACACACACACACACACACACACACACACACACACACACACACACACACAGCTGTGAGTTCACATAAAGATAAATGAACACACACACCGCGTGCTCCTAATGGAAATAATTCGCTCCTAAGTTTCTCCACATTTTACAAGCAGACAAAAATCTCCTCCAACCGACCCGAAATAAATAGAATGATATATTAATGTGTAAAGCGGATAAAAGCAGACAGGAGAGAGAGAAGAGCTTTACCTTTCTCCTTCAGTCCGTAAACCGGACAGACTAATTCCTCTTTCCGGAAGCCGGGGTATACAACTTCCGGTTTAATCAGGCTAGGAATACTGTGTCACGTGATATAGAAGCAAGTGCGCTGTCATTATACGGCAGTTTAATTTATTTTATTTTTATGAATAATTAATTTTATTAATGTATAATTATTATTAAATAGACGCTATTAAATCTATATTATAAACTTTAGGGTCATACAGAGATAAATGATTTTTTTTTGCTACAAAAGATTTCGTTGATATTTATGCTTAGAATAAATGTATTTACACTGGGTGTATTATATAAGATATATTTTATAACTGTTACTTCCTTTACTTTAGTAGTAGCACGTTGGAATTTTATTTCATGGAGAATAATCCTAAAACCTCTCCCTAAACATCTCTGAGACCTGTGCTTATAGATTTAAACACTGATATAAAAGCTTTCCTTATCTTTCTCTTATTATAAATAATATAATCAGAATGATTTACTGATACTATCATTATATTTAATAGAGCTGTGGAGTTAAAAAAACACCTTACGGTCTTAATTTCTGTGTAAGATTACTGGCTCAAGAGAACAAACCAGTAAATTTCTTCATGAGCCGTTTCTCAAACTGGTCAAAAGAATGCAATTCAAACAGCACAAAAATCCAGAGAACTGAAACAAATGAGAGTTTTCTGTAGAATGAAAGCGAAAAAAGTGGTGTTTAATTCTAAACCACTACCAATAAGAGAAAAAGCTGTTGGTACTCAGTAACAGACTGGTGTAGTACACAAGTGAGAGAGTGTTAGGATCGTTTGGTCAGTAGTGAACACATGGTGATGTACTGATCCACTATAACATTGATTCTGCATGACATGGACATGTAGAGTTCCTTTCTGATGGAATGATGCACCAAACCACAGCTCATGAATATTTCTTCTAATTTATTTAATTGTCTGCTGTTGAGGATTAGGAGAACTGGTGACTGTTTTGATTCCAAAATCTGGAATTTGTGTGTGTGTATTCAGTAAAGAGAAATTGGAATGAAATAAAACATCCACATTTTACTACCACATTATTTCATTTATTTTCACATCATAACAGTAAAACATAACAAATTGGAGAAAAAATAATTACCCAGGGCTGAATAAACGCGTTTGTAAAAAACAAACCAAAAAAAAAAAAAAAACAAGAGAAAAAGGTGAGAGAAAGAATCCTGTCCGGTCATAGATCTGAAAAACGGTGCAGTCGAGGTCCCGGATACGAGGGTGTGTGTAACGCTGTGTGTGTGTGTGGGTTTAGACATCGTAGTTGGGATTTTTACGCAGAATGACGAAGCCCTCGAGGATGGGCGTGACCGGGATGTACTCCTCTGTGGCCAGCTCGGCTCTCTCTCCGTGCGCTAGCAGCACCGGCGTGGTGTGTGTCTGAAAACCAGTGATGGCTTTGGGTTTGCCTGCCTGCCCCACCACATCCACCGCCTGGTGATAACACACACAGAGGGGTGAACATTTCATTAACATTACACAGACAAAACACACAGAAAAGGATCTTCATAACGACCAGAACATCTACTTAAATATGTTCAGATATTACAAACAGAAAGCAGCAGAGATCTTTGGTTCCTCTGGTGAACTATAAAACAGCTAGTGCACACAAAATCTAGCGAGCAGGAGAACTGCTGTAAAAAAAAAAAGACATTCCCGCAAAACACACACACACACACACACACACACACACACACACACACACACACACACACACACAAACACACACACACACACACACACACACACCTGTCCCACGCGGACGGACACGGGTAGAGGCCGGAGCTCTTCGTCAAACGTGACGAGCATGCGAGGCTGCATGGCTGCTACCAGGCCGTACAGAACGTAGTGAGACTTCCCCAAAATAACTGCAGAATTTAAACAAATAAAATAAAAAAGAAGAAGAAAGATTAGTTTAATCAGAATATTTATATAAATGAGCTAAAATTATGCGAACTCTTACTGTTTTTCACATCCAGGAAGGACACTAGGACCGTGAGGAGTCCGGCCACTGCCACCTGACTCATGAGCTGCCTGTCACTGTGATATGGACACAATGTCAGTGTCCCTTTACCCAGGTGTGTTAGACCCTGTACACACACACGCGCACACACACACACACGAAATAAATGAGAAGAGTTACAGTTTTATGAAACTACTAAATAATCATTAACTCCATTATTATATCTCTATAACACTACGGTACCTGAGCGAGTCGGACCATGAACAGGTTATTGGGGTCCTTGGCGTGGTACTGGGCCAGCTGACGAAGCATGGCAGCGAGACGAGCGTTGTTGGTACCTGAGGTTAAATATACACAAAGGAAAGTGTCACTGTGGCAGATTTTCAGATTTCTCTAATTAACAACTTGTTTGTATTTTTGAAGATTGAATGACACTCACCACTGCCCACCATGCCCATGGCAAAGATGGAGTTGTGCGAGACTTCTGGGTCAGCGTCGTGAGAGAACTTGCTGAGCGTGTCCAGGATGTTGAGTCTGGGGTTGGACACGGAGATGAGCGCTAACGCTAATGGCACAGCTCGGCGCAGGGTGGGCTCGCCGTATCGCAACTACAGACACAGGGAAAGGGAGGAAAGAACAAAGACGAGATGGAGAATAAATAAAAAACAAAAACAGAGAAAAATGATGCAGTTTAATTTAAATGAAAGCACTCACCAGGTGACCGAATGTGCGCAGTGCCATCTCTGATCCGATTTCCTCTCCCATGGCTATGAGAGCAATACCCAGCACAGCCACACCCTACATCCAGGAGCCGCAGAGTGTGTAATGATTAAACCATTCATTCACAACCAATTACAATGATTTAAGATATTCTCTCTCTCTCTCTCTCTCTCTCTCTCTCTCTCTCTCTCTCTCTCTCTCTCTCTCACACACACACACACACACACACACACACACACACACACACACACACACACACACACACACACACACACACACACACACACACACACACATACATACATACCTGGTGTGAGCCCATGTCTGCTGTACTCTCTTTCTTCTCTTTATCTTTTTTGTCCTTCTTGTCCTTGTCATCATCTTTGTCCTTGGTGTCATAGTGCTCACTGCAGATGTGCAAAAGCTGCTGAACCTTCAGGACGTTCCCTGAACCTGAGAAAGAAGAGAAACAGCATTAGATTAGATTAGATTAGATTGAACTTTATTGTCATTACACAAGGCAACGAAATGCAGTTTAGGTCTAACCAGAAGTGCAGAAGCAGCAAATGCAGGATATACAGTGTTTACATGAGTTATATAAATAAGATAACATGGTATTATAGGAGTAATTTACAGATGTGTATGTACTAAGAACATAATATATATCTACTACTATAAACAGAAATCAGGTGGACATATACAATGGTACGTTAGACAAGTGAAATATTCTAGATGTGCGTGTGCGCGCAAATGTGGGCGTGTGTGAGATTCCTTTTTAATGTTTTTATCCGTTTTAGCGGTTTGTGCAGTGTGTGTGTGTGTGTGTGTGTGTGTGTGTGTGTGGTGTGTCTTACCTGCATATGCACAGATGTCCACAAGTGTGTTTGCAAAGCTGCGGAATGGTTCTGGAACGACCTGTAATGCTGCCAGCGTGGTGTCGATCGCCTCGCCCTTGCCTACACACACACACACACACACACACACACACACACACACACACACACACACACACACACACACACACACACACACACACATTAGCTTTTTGGGAAATATGCATAAGTAATAATTTAAGACATGAATTATGGCATTCAGCTGTTAAAAATTTTATTTAAAGTTTTAAGTAAATTAATTACAAATAAAATATATTTAAGTACCCAAAACTACTGAAGTGTGAAACTTCTGATTACTGTAATTCCCCGTTTATCACAGTGGTTACGTTCCAAAATAATGCCCGCGATAAATAAAAACGCCCATAAACGGACACCCCCCCCCAAACAGTAGCCGTAATTTATTCTCCCACACACACACACACACAAAATATTTGCAAGACAACAGTAATTATATTTGTATTAATTAATCTCATTATTTCAACATAAAACCCCATAAAAAAAAACTATTTCTGATAAGTGTTTTGGTCTATCGTGCTCTCTATCGTGCTCTCAGCCAAACTAATTAGTTATGTGGCAAATGCAACTATAAACTATAGCACGAGAGTCGAACCGCAGTGAAGCGGGGAATTATATATAATTACATATAATTACTATTAGAATATAATTACAGATATCATTCATTTCCTATTTGCTCCACGATCATGTGATTTTTGTTGTTGGTTTTACACCTTTGATCACGTGGTCTTCCATGATTCGTGTAAAAGTGCATAAAAATCAGCAAAAGTTTTGAGGTCCTGACTTCAAAAAACATCATCATCATCAATATTTGAATAACACCCCTATTCTGCAGACACATGGTCCAATCCCTGTCCCTTTTACCGAGGTGGTTAAGTCCGAGGCCGAGAGGAAGCCAGCGAGCGTATGTGTCCTTCAGCTCCTGCTCGCTCTTCTCCATGATGGTTTGAAGGACGGTGGATGTGACGTCACCGTTGCATGAACCCACAGCAATCATACCGCACGCCAGAGCGGTCACACCTGCCACCTGACCCATCCCACACACACACACACACACACACACACACACACACACACACACACACAGTTATGAGACGTACTAATGGCAGACACACAATATAATAAGTTTGGTTTCTGTGTGATGATCATACCTCCATGCTGGACTTCGAGTCTCCCATCACCGGCAGGAGCAGTGACAGGACATCTTCTCTGTTAGATCCTGCATAGGCCAGACCCAGCCTGAGTAAACATGTAAACAAGGGTCAAAGGTTAATCTGCTATCAGACAACACAAGTTGGACACACACCACTCAGATTTATAATCATGTGTTAAGCATAAAAACGTTGTTTTGTGTGTGTGTGTGTGTGTGTGTGTGTTACCCGAAGATGGCTCCTATCCTCATGACATTGCTGTTGTGTAGGACGTAGTCAGAGAGGAGGGCTAGAGCAGGGTCACACTCGTTACGAACGCCGGAGTTCACGATACCGCATGCCAGCAAAGCCCCGGACTGGACAGGGACAATTACATCAACCAAATAAGATTATAAACACAACACACACACACACTGAATTCTGCTGAGACGCACAATTATTCATTTAAAAATGCATTTAGTAGAGAGAGAGAGAGAGAGCGCAAGAGTGTGTGTGTACCTTAATGTAGTCTTCTGAGGAGTAGAGATACTTGTCGATCTGAGTGAGACCACCATCCACATCCCATAACAGGATCATACCCAGAGATGCAGCAGCACTCAGCATTCCTACACACACACACACACACACACACACACACACACACACACACACACACACTTATTACAGTTGAAAACAGCAGTAATATACTATAAACTAATAGACGTAAGAGTATACAAATATATTAAAAGTAACAGAAACCAAATAATTAACTTTATAAATAGAATAAAGTTTGCATGTTGGGATCCTGACTGACATTTGGCATTAACACATTATGCTGAATACAGAATTTAATAACAAAAACATAACAAATAAACTAAAAGAGGTTTTACAGCATGATCCCGAGTGTAAGACAAAAAAACTCAAAGAGCATCTTTAAGAATTATACTCCATTTAGTCAACTGTGAACTCAATATGGTGAAGTGTGAGTGATACGACACGATACGATCTGATCACATCATTCTTAAAAGCATTTCTACAAATCACACTGATCGGGAAGAAAAAAAAAAAAAAAACACCTCTGGTTTTATAACCTCTGTTTTATCTCAAATATTCTGAAAAGTATCATTCAAAAGTACAAAAGTATATTAAAAAAAATTGATAAAAAAAATTTAATTTGAGAGAAAAAACCCCCCACGTTTTTTAGACTTTTAATATAATTCTCTTTTAATACTTTAATTTAAAAGCTATTTGCTGGAATATGTATTACACTGTTATAACAGCCAGCTGTATCTGACACCTCGTCTCACACAGACGGACACAGAGACAATCAGAGGACCAAACGGGTGGATGATGTCTCACCGTGATCCTTGTTCTTATACAGCCACTTGTTGCCATCCTCAGTGAGCAGTTTGTCCTGTCCAAACGCTGCGTTGACGAAGCCGTTTACGAACGAGGAGGCGAGATTCATACGGGCGGAGTCCACCTGAGAGCCACTGCCACAGAATCCTGACAAAGGAAAGTATATATCAATTATTCACTGACAAACACATGAACAATACAGAGATTTTTACATTAAATCAAAGGCAAGACTGTAAATGATTTAAGAAAAATAAGACATTTTGCTAATTATTTGTAATACATCACTAAAAACAGATATAAAGGAAAAGAAGGAAAAGAAGAAATCGTACTGTTGTTCTCGAGGTGTGTTTTGTAAATGTCGTCTGGTACTTTAGGCTCCATGATGTCCAGCTGTGTGAGAATTACACAAAAGAAAACAGCTGTTGATTTCCAGAAGCCTTCTCAGGGGAGGAAGAAGAAAAAAACAAACAAACAAAAAAAATACTCAAAACAACGCAGGGAGAAAACACACACCTCACGTGCGAGGGCGAGGAAGTTGCTGTTAAGCTGCACATTGGACATGATCTCAGTCAGGTCCTCATAGTCCTCAACGTCTTCGTTCAGCTCCAGGAACATGCCGTGTCGGCCCAGCATGAACGCCATCTCCTTCTGAACCACACTACAAAGAGAAATTTCACTTTTACCCTAATCAATAACCAAACCTTTGAAGGTGCACTTTTATTCATTTTTTTTAGCTGTAACTATTATTACAAGGTGGTTTATATATATATTTTTGTATTCTATAGTTTAAAGCAGTGGTCCCCAACCCCAGGGCTGAGTTGGAATCCAGAAAAAAGTTTGGGGACCACTGGTTTAGATGACAGGCTTTAATTACACAGTAAACATCATTAGTTACCATTAATAATAAGGTAAATAATTAACAATCGCTACTTACTTTATTACAGAAGATTATAATTACTACTACATTAAGCAGCTTTCTAGTGAACTTCATTAACTGTCACAATCACACAGGTGCTGCTGGAGTGGTGATTTTAGTAACGCTAGTCATGTTAATTCATTTAAAAGTAATCTGTCATTTCTCAAGCTGTCGTGTGTGTGTGTGTGTGTGTGTGTGTGTGTGTGTGTGTGAGATCTTACATGTCTTTGCAGGAGGTGAAGATGTTTTCTACCAGCTCGACATCATTGAGCATCAGTGCCAGTCTGAGGGCTTCTGGGTAACGGTTGAACTTGCGGAAGATGTTGAGCGCACACTTGAGAAGGGCCGAGTTCTCAGGCTCAGGAACGTAGCTCACACAGCTGGTAGGGTTAAAAATGTGGGGTTATACTAATAAACAAAGTGTGTGTGTGTGTGTGTGTGTGTGTGTGTATGAGAGAGAGTGGGGTCGAGTGGGGAGACTGACCTGGTGAGGTAGAGGCAGACCTTGGCGTATGCGTTCTCGTCGATGTACGAGTCCAGCATGTCAAGCCGCTCGATCTCCATGAGCAGGTCACAGGCCTCGTGCTCGGCGTTGTGAGCCATGTTGTAGGGAACGATCTCCTTCACCAGCTTCAGCAGCGTCTCCTGCTGTACCTTGTCTCCTTCCTCAAGCTCCTGCCACTCTTTAGCCACTTCCCCTGCCAGGTGCCTACACACACACACATACACACACACACACACACACACACAGCGAGTTACCACTCCTGATATGTTTACTCAATTTGTTTCCATGACGATGAAGTGTGATGTACCTGACGTATTCGTGGCCCCAGGATGCGAGTTCCTCCTGTGAGCCGAGCAGGCGGTATTTCAGACACTCTCTCTCTCCGCTCATGGTCATGGCCAGGACCGACACCACGTCAGCACAGAAACGCTGCAAACGCACACAGAAGACTGAACTGATTCCTTTTCCATTACAGCACATGTTCATCAACACACTTCTTCTAATACGCCATGATTTTATCTTAACAGCTCCTTCATCACGACATACTTCATACAACTGGTTTAAAAATCAAAAACATGCCATATAATAAATCTCTCATAGCAGAAAATCACTCACACACACACACACACACACACACACACACACACACACACACACACACACACACACACACACACACCTTGTTCTCTCCAGGTGCCATGCCCTCATAGATCTCTTTGAGTTTGGTGTAATGCGGTCGCAGAAACTTGAGTGGTTTGGGCACCGAGGTCATGGACGTGGTGGAGGAACGAATCAGTCGACGCAGCTCTTCCAGCGCTGGGAGATGGAGAGACGTGTCTGTATCCTGAGACACAGGGAAATAGAAGTTAAATCAAGCTGAAACCGTGCTGAACTGAATGGAGCGAAAGCAGAAATGACGCTATTTATGTCAATGTTTATCTGTTAAAGTTTTGACATAATTCTGAAAAAAAGCAATTATAATATTTTTACACATGGAACCAGATTAAATGCAGGATTTTCAGTGTCACTTGTGCACTGAATGAAGTGTTCAAATATACAGAATCCCACTCAAAACAAATCAGTGACCTCTGAGAAAACTCAATAAATTATTCTCTAATAATTTAACAAATCACAAGCTGACCATTTCAACCACATGATTCTATAACAGATATAATTCAATTAAGATATAAAGCAATTATCATTAATAAAAAGGTAAAAACTTACACTCAGTCTCTCCACCATGAGTTCCAGCTCCTCCTGGAGCTGCTTGTCCTCCTCCGACTGTAACACATCAGTAAAGATCATCAGCACAAAGTGAAGGTAGAACATAGCTATAATAACTCCAGTATAGTAGAAGTCTATAAAGATGAAAGGTGTGTGTGAATAATGATCTTCTCCCTCATCAGGAAGTGTGTTATTGCTCGTGTTTGTGTAAAAATTTTATTTCAGATCATCAGTATGGGTTTTTTTTGCCTCCACATGTGCAGTAATAAACGCTTTCTGACTCAAAACCCCGCCCACCTACCGCCATGATTGGCTGATTAACCCTGCTCGTGCGTACAATCGCACTGCTGATTGGTCAATCCGTTTGAAGGCAAATTCATTGACAGTAACGAGAGACAAGTTCGTCGTAATACGGGTGGAAAAAAAACATGCTAGGTCGTGCTCATAAACTACACTGACATTAAACTTCAAACAACCTACTACAGTTTATAGTTTTAAAATACACATTAAAATGTTAACATTAAAGACAACGTTAAATTGGCAGCTATTAAGTCAAATCTAAAAACGTACAACTTTAAAACAAAGGACAGAACGCTAGCGGGTATGAGAAGCTAATGACTAGCATACAACTTGCATCGCGACTGATTCCCTTTCCCTCTTAAACACCACTAATCCACAGAATACACGTGTGGAATCATGATGCACGCGGAGTAGGGCGCGTTTAAAGGGAATAAAGAGTGATTTGTGACCAGGCCGCAGTGCTAACGCTAATGCTAACCGTATGGAGGCAGTGACTCAGGTAAATTAGCGCTAACTCACCAGCTCCTGCTCCTCCTTCTTCTCTTTACCCTTCCCCGCGGCATGTTTATCCTTCTCCTCCGTCTTCTCGGGTTGAGTTTTATCTTTATTCTTCGACTCCTCCATCGCCACAAAAGAACAAAACAATACAGACAATTTATTCAACAATCCCAAAATAAACTAAAGCAGCCGGGTGTTTCGACTTCTTCTACCACAGCTGTGCTGCAAGACTGGGATGAATTATGAACTCGTGCGCCTTCTAGCGGCCACCCTACATAACTATTACCCCGTGCGCCCTTTAGTGGTCACACTTTAAAATTATTAACTCGTGCGCCCTCTACTGCCCACACGACAGAATTATTTACCTGCGCGTTCTATAATGGCCCTCTAGTGGCACCACCACAGTTTTTTATTATTATTATTATTATTATTATTATTATTATTATTATTATTATTATTATTATTATTATTATTATTATATTTTATAAATTTATATCGAATCAAAGAAATCCTTAAATTTATTTACACAATATTTTATAATGCAGATTTTAACATTTTTTTACAATCTCTGTAAAATCAATAAATATTAAAAGTAAATATACTTTACATTTAGAAAAATACTATGAATATATTTAGATAAATATTAATTTTACTAACCCTCTTCTTCTTCGGTCTTTTGTTACGGTTCGCAAATAAACGTAACGGTGTTTCTGGCGCCACTTGGTGTAGAAACTGGTACATCGCTACATTTACTTATATTCTTATTACAAAAATATAATAATAATAATTAAAGAAATCTCTTTTACACTTTTACTCCACATCTGATCCCCTACATAGATACTGTAGATAATTATAACAAAGTAAAAAAAAAAACATGGAACAATGTACATTTAATGTTGTGGAATGTCAGTAAAAACGTTAATGTTAATGAGAAATCACAAAACAGTCGAAACCTCTCAGTCAGTCAGAGGTAAATCTGTGAGTTTAAGAACAAAGTACTGACACTGGAAACTCCTTCCATTAAATCCATTCCATTAATGTTCCAAAAGCGTTTCTAAGAACAATGTGCTGAATATTAATGCAGGAGCAGCGACAAACACACAGCAAA